>JANAVB010016600.1:674156-867010 GCA_029216955.1 Iris pallida
TAGCAGATTATAGTCTTTTAGGGTTTGCTTCATCTACAAAATTTGAGCACAGCAACGTCCTGCGGCAATATACTCAGCCTCAGTAGTTGATAATGCTACAGAATTTTGTTTCTTGCTGAACCATGAGACTAAGGCCTTTCCTAGAAAATGACACGTATCACTGGTACTTTTATGGTCTACTTTGCATCCTGTAAAATTTGCATCCGAGTAACTGATCAGGTCAAAGGATTTGGTTTTAGGATACCACAAGCTGACTGTAGAAGTTCCCTTAAGGTATCGAAAGATACGCTTAACGGTACTTAGGTGTGATTCCTTAGGATTTGCCTTGTATCGTGCACAGATACAAACACTGAACATAATATCAGGGCGACTAGCAGTTAAATATAATAAGCTACCAATCATACCTCGATACTTACGCTGGTTGACAGGTTTGCCACTTTCATCAGTGTCAAACTTTGTAGATGTAGCCATTGGAGTTCCGATAGGCTTTATATTATCGAAGTTGTACTTTTCCAGTATGTCCTTCGTATACTTGGCTTGATTGATGAATGTTCCCTTTGAGTGTTATTTGATCTAGAGTCCTAGGAAGAGTTCAGCTCTCCTATCATACTCATTTCAAATTTACTCTGCATACATTTAGCAAACTCTTGACATAGTTTTTCATTAGTAGAACTGAATATAATGTCGTCAACATATATTTGCACAAGAAGAAAGTCATCATCTAAAGATTTGATAAACAAAGTTGTATCAACTCTTCCATTTGAAAAACTATTATCAAGTAAGAAGACACTTAGGCGTTCATACCAAGCACGAGGTGCTTGTTTGAGTCCATATAGTGCTTTTTTAAGCTTGAAGATGTGATCAGGTTTTAAAAATCTTCAAAGCCAGGGTGTTGTTTCATAAAAACTTTTTCTTTTAGAAATCTGTTCAAAAATGCACTTTTCACGTCCATTTGAAATAATTTAAAATTATTAAAATATGCAAATGCACAAAACATGTGGATAGCTTCTAGTCTAGCAATATGAGCATATGTCTCGTTATAATCAATATCTTTTTGATGATTATAACCTTGTGCCACTAGACGTGCTTTGTTGCGTAGAACTTGTCCATCTTCACTAAGTTTATTTCAGAACACCCATTTGGTACCAATTATCGATTGACCAATAGGTTTATGAACGAGTTCCCAAACTTGGTTTCTCTCCAATTGATTAAGTTTCTCTTGCATGGCATTAATCTAAAACTCATCAGTAAAGGCATCTTCTATATTCTTAGGTTCTATTTGAGAAATGAAAGCTACATTTGCTGCTATTTTAGAATCTCTAAGAGAGGAGCGTGTACTTACACCTTTTGATACATCACCTATAATGAGTGTCTCTGGATGATCTTGTAAAAACTTCAATGATTCAAATTTATGAGTCAGATCTTCCACAGGACTCTTATCAATTTTTGCTTGTACACCTTCATCATCACTGTCGCTAGATCTGTGACTATTGAGCTCATCAAAAGTAACGTTAATAGATTCTTCAACAATCATAGACCTTTTATTGAAAATTCTATATCCCTTACTCTTAGCAGCATATCCGAGAAATATTCCTTCATCTGCTTTAGAGTCGAACTTACCCAAGTTGTCCTTGGTGTTCAGGATAAAACAGCGACATCCAAAAACTTTAAAATAAGAAATGTTTGGAATCCTTCCAAACCAAAGTTCATAAGGTATTTTCTTCGAGATGGGTCGAATTAACACCCTATTTAAAATATGACAGGCTGTGCTAACAACTTCTGTCCAAAAATATTTAGGAAGATTATGCTGATTCAGCATGACTCTAGCCATCTCGCTTAGAGTACGGTTCTTCCGCTCCACAACACTATTCTGTTGAGGAGTTCTAGGACAAGAAAATTTGTGGTAATATCCACTATCATCACAAAACTTTTTGAAATCAGTATTTATGAATTCGCCACCATGATCACTTCGGATACGAGTAATCATGAAGCATTTTTCGTTTTGTACCTTTTTACAAAATAACTAAAATTCAAAAATAGCATCATTTTTGTTTGATAAAAAGTAAACCCATATAAAATGAGAGAAATCATCAACAATGACAAAAGCGTAGAGCTTACCGCCAAGACTAGCGACTATACTAGGACCAAATAAATCCATATGTATCAACTGCGAAGGTCTAGAAGTACTTGCAGCGTTGATGGATTTAAATATAGACCTATGTACTTTGTTCTTTTCACAGTCAGCACATACCATATCTCTCTTGAATGGAATCTCGGAGAGTCCTTTTACCGGCTTTTTAGTGCTCAGACATGAGATAGTGTCCATATTTGTATGTCTTAGTCTCATATGCCATAGCCAGCTTTCATCTAGATTAGCTACTAGGTATCTTCCTGCATTATTAGTACTCTCCAAAAAGAAAACATAAATATTGTCTTCTCTAATCCCTTCATATATGGGATTACCAGATGACATATCATATATGGTACATTTGTCTTTTACAAAGTTGATACCATAACCATTATCAGCCAAATGACTTATGCTTAGTAGGTTATGTTTCAATTCTGTAACTAGACAAACATCTTTTATTACAGGATAAGGAGATATACCAACAGTGCCATTGCTAATGATATAACTTCTCAGATTATTTTCGAAGGAGACGTATCCTTCTTTCTTCATCGATAGCATGGCGAACAAAGATGCATCATCGGTCATGTGCCGCGAACATCCGCTATCGAGGATCCACTTGCTTTTAGCATGAGAGGGTTGAGGGTCCACCTACAAAACAAGTAGATGAATCCTTTGGTATCCATTTACTGAAGGGTCCATATTGATTAGTCTTAGGTCTCCAAAATAAAGTGCGATTGTCAACAAGTTTCTTAGCTAAACAATACTGTGATATGTGTCCTTGAGTACTACAATATGTGCAAGTGAGTTTAGAAACAGTGGTATTTGAAACTGTGTTGACATGCCTATTTGGTTTCTTTGAAAACCTATAAGTGAAAGCATGGTGATAATAGTGTTTCTTTCGTGCTTTCTGAGTTTTAGTCCTCTTAGGTGTATGCTTAGCATTAGGACTAAACTTAGGCTGTGTCACAGGTATTGCCTGTTTGTCTAACTTGATTTCTAACTTTTTAGAAACCGCAAAAGACTCTTCATATTTAGCAGTCATGTCTGAGAGTCTTTGTTCTGTGACTAAGTGCTTCTTCTTCTCTATGTCATATAACTCTTGTATTTTGAGATAGTCTCTTTCTTTCTTATCAACTTTGAGGATAGCCTCATGATAGTCTACTTTGAGTTTGGCTATCTCTTCTATGTTACCGGTAGTAGACGTCTCTTTAATGTCTTCAATAAGACTGGATAGTCTAGCTATCTCGGTTGTGTATGCCTTATTCTCTTTTCGAGATTGCTTATACTTGTCAAGCACATTTCTGTGTTCTTCAAGTAGTTCACTAAAGGCATTTTCTAATTCATCAAAAGTAAAATCGTCATAAAAAGGGTTTGAGGATACATTATCAAAAGCCATAAGACAGACATTGGCATTTCCGCAGGGTCTGTCTTCTTCCTCTGTATCACTGGCATCACTTTCATGCCAGATACTTGTGTTAGCATACTTTTGACTGGTTGTTGCTTTTCTGCTTGATCTTGATCTATCATATGGACTGCTTTCCTTCGAAGTTGGACAGTCCTTCTTTATGTGCCCTAATTTCTTGCATCCAAAGCATATTGTTTCATCTTCATTGCTTTCTTGGATATCTCACTTCCTTCTGTTTGATTTCTCAAACTTCAGAAATTTTTTGAAGTTTTTTACTAGTAGGGATTGTTCGTCACCACTTGATGATTCTTCATCAGAATTATTGCATGTAGATTTTCTGGCTTGAGCTTTGAAGGCGATAGACTTTTCTTTTGGGGTTGCTTCTTCAAACTCTTATCGATCAAGCTTATGGGTCATGAGCTTGCCCATCAGTGTTTTTAGAGACATGGTGGTGAGATCATTTCCTTCAATGATTGTTGTTGCCTTCGGGTTCCAGTTCTTGGTTAGAGCCCGTAGCACTTTTCTGATCTTCTCATGATTACTGTAATACTTACCAAGAGATTGCAAAGGATTAGTAATATCAAGCAAACGTGTAAACATCTGTGTAATTGACCTACCATATTTTATCTTAAAAAATTCATACTCCTGTGTTAGTCTACTGATTTTGGATTCCTTCACTTGGGAAGTACCTTCATGAGTTACCTCAAGAAGTTTCCAAATCTCGTGAGATATTTTACAGGTTGAAACTCTGTTGAATTCCGTTTTGTCAATTGCACAGAACAGTGCATTGATGGCACGAGCATCTAGACTAGCCTTTGCTTTTTCAGCCTCTGTATATTTGTTATAAGGTTTGTCTACAAGCTGGCCATCAACTACTGTAGGTGCCGGTTTCTTATAACCGTCAACAACTATCGACCAAAGATCAAAGTCAAGAGACTTTAAGAAGAAAGTCATCCGTGTTTTCCAGTAGGTATAATTTATACCACCAAATAGTAGGGGTCTATTTATGGATTGCCCTTCACCGTTGAATATTTATTTCACAGCTGCCATATATACTCTCTGAGGTTTATTATATTAGAATATAACCTGCTCTGATACCAATTGTAGGACCGTTAAGCACCTCAAGAAGGGGTGATCAGAGTGAGTGCGAGTGCATCGGAGAATAATCACCAATTAAAAATTAAACAGATAACTATGGCAGTAAGTAAGAGACAGTAAATAAATATAGCAAGAGATAGAGATATCAAACTCAGTGACACAGCGATGTATACTGGTATCCCTCTGAGAGGATTAATCCAGTCTCGAGTACTCTTGCTCGATGTTAATCCACTAAGGCACAAGCTAATTGAGAGCTTGCAGTCTCTTATAACATCGTGCTTTGTGACAAGTGCACGACCAACTTCACAACACCATTCTTGGCGACAAGCGCACGACCGGCTCCACAACAAAGATACTTTCTGTACTTTGAACAACCTCTTTACAACTCTTGAGAACCAAAAGACTCTAGATCGAAATAGATATTACTGGCTTTTGGCTAAGAGGAGTGTTGGTGTGATATGAAAACGTTTGATCAGATGAAAACACTTAATGAATAGAGAAGAGAAGATAAAAAATAATTGAGTGATTTGGAATGAGAAATTCTTTTCTATTTATAGGTGTTTTCTGGGACCAAACTCGGGCAGAGTTCTGGCAGAGTTCTGATGCAAAGATTTCGTATATGAACGTTGCATGCAGATTTGGAGGCAACAAATATTTAAATTTAAACTGACCAAACTCGGGCAGAGTTCGAACCGAACTCGGGCCGAACTCGATTTGAGTTCTGTCTTGGAAAAATGTTAAACATTTGTAAAATATTATTGCAGAATGGAATAGAACTTTTTGGTAGATGGAATAAGGATAGGTAGGCTGTATAGGAAAGTGGACTAAGATTAACCTAAGCCAGTATTACCCAGTCGATCTTACAATTTATATCCTAGACTCAATAAAGATAAAATACATAATAAATTGTAAAATGACTCGGACTAGATTCTAATGAAGGTAAGCTTCAGACTGATGATTTACATGCTTGATGATGCAGTAGTACGCTTGTTGATATTGATTTTACAAGACCTGAAATGATTAGCAGCAGTTTGTATATTTTGTGTATTGACTTAAGTCATGTCGATTACTAAAATCGGGTGTGACCATGGAATGGGCCAACAAAATCTATCTTTGAGAACATGCTGGCACCGCTCAACTGATCAAATAAATCATAGATCCTCGACAGTGGATTTTTGTTCTTGATAGTAAGGTTGTTCAAAATCCTATGGTCAATGTACATCCGCACTGTCCCATCCTTTTTGGCACAAATAATACCGAAGCATCCTAGGGTGATGAACTCCATCTGATAAACCCCTTCTCTAGCAATTCATCAACTTGCTTTTTTAGTTCCACCATCTCATGGTTATTAACTCTATAAACATTCTTCACCACCGGTTCAGCTCCCGGGACTAAGTCTATAGAGAATTCAACCTCTCTATTAAGATACAATCCTGGTAATTCTTCTGGGAATACATCAAGGAATTCTGCAATAATAGGATGAGGCAACTCCTTGTCTTCTATCATAGCTCCACACAAAATCTCATGATTCTGCTCCACAGCTCCTCTAGCAAATTCGAACATAGGCTCCCTCCGAGGTTTGAAAACTATACACCCTCGATGACAATCAATAGAAGCATAGTTGGTACTCAACCAATCCATCCCGAGTACGATATTGAAACTAGGAAGTGGCATTACGAGTAGATCAGTGCACAATTCCCTTTCTTCCAGGTTATGCGATGCTGGATAGACATATCTTTAACTAAGTGAATCCCTCCGCCAGTCATGATTTTGCAATTTCTATCTAAAGGTGTTTCTAATATACTGTGTTTGAACACAAAAGCTACATATATGAAGCTATGTGTGGCTCCTGAATCAAATAATACAATAGCTGAAAATGAATCAGGAAGAATAGAACCTACAATCACATCAGTAGGAGCCTCAGTCTCCTCAACAGTAGTCATAGTGAATACCTTGCCCTCTTGAGGCTCTCCCCTCTGTTGATGTTGGGCAAAGTGCTGCTGCTGAGTGGGTAGACATCCTCTCTGCTACTGTGCCACAAGTGGCTTAGCTGGCTGAACATGGATAGGAGCAGTCCCTGGAGTAGGGCGAGGTATAGGACACTCCTTTATCTTATGAGTGCCAGATCCACAGTACAAGCGCAACCCCAGTCTTTTCCTACAGTAGTCCCAAGTGTGTTCCGGCTTAGTGGAGTAGTTATATATCTGTGCTGGATGCATCTGCCTCTGCGGCCGTTGTTGAACAGGAATTTTATCCGGCTGCTGTCACTGGAACGTCTTATGCTGAAACTGAGGATACCTCGCCAGCCCAGGGTTATTGTTACCCCCAAAAGTGTTCTGGTCCCCCTTGGTCCTAAGATCAAGATCAACCTCAATCCTCGATGCCTCTGCTAAGATCCCAACAAAAGTAGTAGTGCTTGAGGAGATGTGAACACGAATCTCTCTGGCCAAACCATGACGGAATCTGTTTGCTTTGTTCTTCGACTCCTTGACCATGTACTATGCAAATCGGCTCAGCCTGCCAAACTCTGCTGCGTACTCATCAAAAAATAGTCTACCCTAAACAAGATTCTGGAATTGTATCTCCAGAACTCCTTCAGCAAGCTCCGAATATAATTTCTTCTTGAAGAGGTCCTTGAACTGGTTCCAAGTCAGATCTGGAACCGCTAGTCAAGGCTCATTTCAGAACCATGTATGGGAAATATCATGAAGCTGTAGACCAACAGTCTTAATCTAGGAATCCTGGCAACCTTCATGATACGTTCGATGTCCTTGAGCCACTCGTCGGCATATAAGATTCCCTCAGTGCCCTTGAAAACCCGAGGAGCCATCTTTTTGATGTCCAGAATATCTCCTACTTTCGGGTTAGAGGACTGTTGCTGCTGCTGCTGTGACTGTTGTTGATGAGCAGCCCTCTCAAGAACAACTAGGGCCAACTGATGATCCTTCTTAACACTCTCCCTTACAGCGGTATTTGCTCCCGCTAAGGTTCAGCCTGAATTTGCTAGGACTCGGCCTGAATGCACTGAGACTCTATCATCTTTCGGAGGAATCCAAATATATATGCTCCATCAGTAGGCATACTCTCAGAAGATAAAGACATATGTGTCCTTCGCTGAGATGGATGAGGAGGAAGACTCTCAGATGCAGTTGACATAACCTCCTGAACTGTAGAAAAAGTAGAAGGTGGAGGGAGAGTCCCAGTCGCCCTCTGCTTCAAAGATCGAAAGGACGATGATGCCGATCACTCAAAAGCTGCAGCTGCTCCTAATCCATGAGATTGGGTCTTCGGAGGCATTCTGGAAAAATAAGATGGAACTAATAAGAATTCTAAATATGGCATAGATAAGATTATTCAAGAAGGACAACGATTGAGATAGATATTAATCGGAATAGATATGAATAATCAAATTTGAATCAGAATGAAATTCCTATCTTGTGATTGAGTATTCCTATTTATTTCTATTCTTATCACTTTGTTTTAGGCTCATAGTGATACCGTAATCCTAAGTACCAATATGACATCATATTAATTATGAAGACAGACCTGCGTGGGCTACCAAAAAAATGTGTCACGACCTGTACCTGAATGTTCGGGCACAAGTACGTGGAAGCACGTCTAGCCTACACCGCTGTCACGACCCGCACCCTGATTAGGGGCACGAGAAGCGGTTACGTCCAGCCTACGCCGCAGAATCGGCGGTAGAACGCTGTATATAGGGTCTGTAAATACCTACGTCTAAACAGATAAATGTACCTGTGCAGTATATACACTCCGAACGGAGGAATAGGGCAATACTGCCTCAATCACATAATCAAAACTAAGGTAGAAAGCATGGAAAAAGATATGATAGTAATAAACAAGAAACGAGTCCAGAAAGTATCCACAAGTCACAGCTAACACAAGTCCAAAGTCTCAGAAATAAAATATAAGTACTACAACTGAAATATAAACTGCTGGCTCGCAGGCCAGGCAAACCTACTAACTAAGCTACTCCGGGTGGGCGAAGTCAAGAGGCTCTACTACTAAGCCCCTATCTAAATCAAGCTCCTCAGTCTCTGCCCCGTAATAAGTAGGGCAGTCATCCTCTAAGTCATCTGTAAAATTTGTCAACGGTATCCTGTCAGGAAAATGAGCAAGTACAAATACCAACAGCAGTTCCATGTGAATTGAGAAATACTATAAGAAACAGTAATAATGAAATACAAGACAAAGAGTAAAGGCGACTTGGGAACCATTCGATAGCCGAGTTACAACCCTTAAACCAAACAAGGACCGGGGTTGTAACCCTTCTTCCGAACAGAACCTAGTCCCATAATCAAGTACAGTATAAAAGACAGGTAGAGCATATGAGAAATGAATCATAGCAGGGTGAAAGTACAGTAAGTAAAGCTGAAGCTGGAATATAAGACATGACAAAATAAAGTAAAAGTGGTTTGAATTATTAGAGTGATATGTGATCGGCTAAAAGGTAGTATGGCCGCGTTATCCACTTGGCTCGGCAATCCGCGGGAAACTCAACGGAGAATCATGCCGCCCAACCTGGATAACCGGGAATGGTATCTGCGACACCCTACGTGGAGTGAGGGTGACGCTAGCAAATATAGTTACAATAGGGTTTGATCACATACCCCCAATAATTCCCCCATTTTCCCCGAATAGTATAAATGGAACTGGTCATGGCACGTCATGACGCGGGATTCCCTAAGAGGGGAGCTAATCCTCTTCTGGAATCAGCGTCAATACAAGTACAAGAATCAAGACCAATCAAGTACCAATATCCCAAGAGATCCAGGAATGACATCTCATGACCAGAATCCGTTAATACTAGTCCGTGAACTATCGTGTCGAGAATCAAGTAAGACACTACGACTGAATCGGATATAGTAGATATCAAGACAATGAAAACTATCAGTGAATGTACTCGCCTGTGGTCCTGAGCTGATAGAGTGAACAGATGCTCAGAGCGATCACAGACCTAAGATAAGATACTATAAGTCAAACAGGACTAAATGCTGAAAAAGGAAACTAATACAAGCCATGAATGCAAGTCTAAGTCAAAACTAGGTCAATCTAGGTCTAATTGAGTCATACTAGGTCTTACTGGTTCATACTAGGTCATACTAGGTCACTGGAAGTCATTCCAAGTCAAACTAGGTCAATCGGGATCAACGGTTGACTTACAGTTGACTTTGGTCAAAAAGTCAACTCTGGTCAACCCTGGTCAACTATGGTCAACTCTGGTCAACTCTAGGTCAACTCTAATTCAAACAAGTCTAATGTTGACCAACTGTTGACTTTCAGTCAACTGGTCAAGTCTCGGTTGGTTTCGGTCAAATCGGGTCGCTTTAAGGCTAAGTTTGACCTTCGGTTGACTTTTGTTGACTTTTGGTCAAAACGGTCAACCGACGTCAAAACTAGTCTTAGAGTACCATATTTGATCATTACCAACCACGGGGATCAAGTTCTAACACTATCTTAGGCTTCTAACACAATATCCCACTTTTAGACAAAAACTAGCATTTACCCTTTTTCCTATTTCTACTCCATGAATTTACCCTTCTATCTACCACACTCACCCACACTCATACACAACACTCACACACAACACCTCACCCTCACATAGACCTCTCTACAAGTCTCCTAATAGGTTTCCTATTAGTTTGCACATAGGCTAACTATAGACACTCACTAATAGGTTCACACACACACACACAACTCACAAATACTCCTCACAACTACACACACACACAACTAACTAATATGGACTGTTTTTGGACAGCCCCTAACCCTCTCTCAACACCACACAACATCCACCATCATCTATATATATTCCCACACAATTAAACCACATATATATACCAATATATATATAACAACATATATATATATATATATATATATATATATATATATATATATATATATATATATATATATATATATATATATATATATCAACATATACAATACTAGTTGTATACTTAAATAGAATTGAACTCTCAACCAACCCTCAAACAAAACTCCCACAAAATCTGAACCAAACCTGGGATTAAGTTTCCCCCCCTCAAAAACACCACACAACACCATATATTTCATATAAATATACCCCCTATACAACCATATATATATATATCAATATATATATATATATAGATGCATAAAACTAATAGTTCAACACCATTAACTCCCAAAACTTAACCAACTCCAACCATATCAAATCTGGCCGAAAATGGACAGCCCCATATATGTCCCACAACCATCACAACATCACATAAATTAATCACCATTTATATATATATATATATATATATAGATATATATATAACTATATATACACCAAAACACATAGAAATAA
This sequence comes from Iris pallida, assembly GCA_029216955.1. NCBI lineage: Eukaryota > Viridiplantae > Streptophyta > Magnoliopsida > Asparagales > Iridaceae > Iris > Iris pallida. The sequence goes on from JANAVB010016600.1 coordinate 685,146, forward strand.
TATGATACATTAAGATACTCTCATGGATCATCTCTACAACATTAAAATCTGAGATTAAATGGAAAAACACACAATAGCAATATTTTAACATCATTCATGGATCAAAAAGGGGGCTTTTTCCTAATAGGACACAAGCCTACAAGTGGACACTCCTAAAAATGTCTAAAGGACACAAAAATGGTTTCTAATGGTGGAATCACCCTAAGAATCATCATGGGGGGTTCCTACATGATCTACATGAGAAAAGAATAGGTTTTGGGGAAGGAATCACCTTGGTTTGAGAGCTAAAATCAATGGAGCTTTCAAAAGCAAATGGAGCCTTTGGAGAAGAAGAAGAAAATGTGGATTAGAATGAAATGATAAAGTGATTTTTCTCTCCACCCTATCTACATGATGTGGCCGGCCATACATGGTATTCCTCCTATTTTGTCCTATATGAATAATTACAAGTTTGCCCTCCAATTTATTAAATGGTCCAAAAATGGGAAATGGTTAAACCGGGGGTAGTTTAGTCAAACCGAAACCACTAATCTCTAACTAATAATTAACTAAAATAATGGTCTAGTCTCTAACCAAAATATCTAACATGTGGGCCATGGTTAGCTAGTGTGTGGGCCCGCTAAGGTCAAAATACCCCGGGTCTCCGAAACAAGTCAAAACGAATTGAAATTCGAACCCGATTCAAATAACCCCAAAATAATACAAATAATAAATAAATAATTTCAAAATAATTTTTAAAGTGGAAAATTACCAAAATACCCCTGTTTGTGAAAACTGGGGGTGACAAATCTATCCACCTTAAAAAAAATTTCGTCCTCGAAATTAAAACAAAGCAATCACCGAAAAACACATGCAGAAAACAATCCCTCTCGAATACCTCAATTTTTTTTTTTTTTTTTGCAAAAATTAAAATCTCTTAAGACACAACAACACTTGCAAATAAAAACTGTTACGTGTCCGACACGGACACGAAACCATCACAAAATCTCACCTATCAAAAGCCAAATCAACTATCACTAATGCAAAATATCAAAATAAATCAAAAAGATCCAATGACCAAAATACCCTTGGGCCAGAAATGATACTGAAAATATCCTAATCACATGGTTAGGCTCTAGGTCAAACAGTCTCTAAGGTTTCACTAGTAAAACATCAAATCACAAATCATGGCTTAAAAATTTAAAATGATTAAAATCTCCGAAATCAAAGCATGAATTAAATCACAATAATTAAATGACTAAAATTATAGCATTTTAAAATTATACTCAAATAGAAACTAGGTGCTACAAGCCTTTCCACCTTAAAAATTTCATCCTCAAAATTTAAAACAAGTAACTACAGAAAATTTCATGCAATTCGATAATCGTATGCGTCTGTCCAAAATTATGATACTTAGAATCTCTGTCATGCCAGTGAGCAAGGCTAAGATAATCACAGAGTCCTCGACTATGGTACATACCTCTAGAATCATGGTATTTAAAATTTTTGCATTGCCGCATGCTTGGCAGCGAAAACCTTAAATTCCCACATCCGAGAAATACGACCATAATCCGACTATATGTCCTCACTATGCCTGCTAGCATGACCCTAGAGGATTCTAAAATCTCATAATCGAGACGACCTAGCCCATACGACTTATCTCAAAAAAACCACATCACAAGAGCAATTTTCATCAAACAGACAAGGAACAGATGGAATCAAATTTCAAACAGTAAATAAGGAAGCAAATGCGGAAAGGAGATCGAAAGATCGGAACCTGTACTCCGTCCTGCTACTGCCTGAGAGGGCTCAACTGCCATGACGAACGCACGTCCCTGCTGGCCTCCTCTAGCCTGCCGTACTCTATCCTGGCCCGCCTGTCTGGCTGCACGGGCAGTACAGTCCCTCACCTGGTGATCTGGAGCTCCACAGAACAGGCAAACTCCCAGCTTCATCCTACAAACATCCCGGGTGTGCCCTATCTTCTTGCAGAAAGCACACTGGACGACCTGCCTCTTGCTCTGACCCTGCTGTTGGTCGTCACGTGCTAGTGTCTGACGTACTCTGTCCGCACGGGCTCCCCTCAGGTGCTGCTAAAAACACTGTTGCTGCGTCTGAAGTGGAGGACCTCTCCGCTGAACTGCTGGTCCTCTGGCCGGCTGTGCTCTGTCCTGAACTCCTCGGGCTCCCCGGGAACGGCAGTCCTTCAGCTGGTGATCGGACGCCCCACAGTATAAACAGGCGCCCGATCTCTTCCTGCACACCTCTACAGTGTGCCCTAGCCTCCCGCAAAAATGGCACTGTGCTGCTGGCCTCTGTCTCTGACACTGATACTGAACTGGGTTATCCTGAACTGTACCCGGTACAACCCTCTCCACTGCTGCCATGGCTAACTGGTGCGAGTTCTCCATGGTCTGTCTCAGCACCTCTGTCTGGCGCTGCTGTGTCTGCAACATCTGCTGCAGGAGTGCCATCATCCCTTGCGTGTCCGTCGGTAGCTGGGGCGGCGGTGGAAGAATGTCCGGGATGACCATAGACGGTCCCGCTGCTGAAGGTAGAAGACCTCCAGGGATCGTCGCTGCTGGTACTGCTGCTGCTGCTCCCGCCGGAAGGGCAGGAACTGATGGGGCTGCTCCCCCAGCTGGAGGTGGAAGACCTCCGGGAACTGCCACCTCTACTCCTGCCTGAAGGGCAGGAACCGATGCTGCTGTACTCTCTACTGTCAGTCCCGTAGCCGGAGGTAGATGACCTCCCTCATCTGACCTCCCTGGAACTGAGCTCGGGCCCGCTGCCTGAGATCGTGTAACTGTCATCCTGAAGATAAATTGAACCCAAGAGATCAATATGGCACATGATAGGAATATCAAAGACGGACAATTGAATTCAAATACAAGAAGGGTTGTCATGGTAATCAAAAGATCAGAGTTTTTCCTAAAATGTGATTGAGTAACTCCTATCATACCCTAGTCCTATATCCTAATCGCAGGCTCATAATTAGCACTCTAAGTCGAGCACCATTACGAGATCGCACTAGTTGCGACACTGACCTGCATGGGCCACCACAAAAACGTGTCACGACCCGCACCCTGATTAGGGGCACGAGAAGCGGTTACGTCCAGCCTACGCCGCAGAATCGGCGGTAGAACGCTGTATATAGGGTCTGTAAATACCTACGTCTAAACAGATAAATGTACCTGTGCAGTATATACACTCCGAACGGAAGAATAGGGCAATACTGCCTCAATCACATAATCAAAACTAAGGTAGAAAGCATGGAAAAAGATATGATAGTAATAAACAAGAAACGAGTCCAGAAAGTATCCACAAGTCACAGCTAACACAAGTCCAAAGTCTCAGAAATAAAATATAAGTACTACAACTGAAATATAAACTGCTGGCTCGCAGGCCAGGCAAACCTACTAACTAAGCTACTCCGGGTGGGCGAAGTCAAGAGGCTCTACTACTAAGCCCCTATCTAAATCAAGCTCCTCAGTCTCTGCCCCGTAATAAGTAGGGCAGTCATCCTCTAAGTCATCTGTAAAATTTGTCAACGGTATCCTGTCAGGAAAATGAGCAAGTACAAACACCAACAGCAGTTCCATGTGAATTGAGAAATACTATAAGAAACAGTAATAATGAAATACAAGACAAAGAGTAAAGGCGACTTGGGAACCATTCGATAGCCGAGTTACAACCCTTAAACCAAACAAGGACCGGGGTTGTAACCCTTCTTCCGAACAGAACCTAGTCCCATAATCAAGTACAGTATAAAAGACAGGTAGAGCATATGAGAAATGAATCATAGCAGGGTGAAAGTACAGTAAGTAAAGCTGAAGCTGGAATATAAGACATGACAAAATAAAGTAAAAGTGGTTTGAATTATTAGAGTGATATGTGATCGGCTAAAAGGTAGTATGGCCGCGTTATCCACTTGGCTCGGCAATCCGCGGGAAACTCAACGGAGAATCATGCCGCCCAACCTGGATAACCGGGAATGGTATCTGCGACACCCTACGTGGAGTGAGGGTGACGCTAGCAAATATAGTTACAATAGGGTTTGATCACATACCCCCAATAATTCCCCCATTTTCCCCGAATAGTATAAATGGAACTGGTCATGGCACGTCATGACGCGGGATTCCCTAAGAGGGGAGCTAATCCTCTTCTGGAATCAGCGTCAATACAAGTACAAGAATCAAGACCAATCAAGTACCAATATCCCAAGAGATCCAGGAATGACATCTCATGACCAGAATCCGTTAATACTAGTCCGTGAACTATCGTGTCGAGAATCAAGTAAGACACTACGACTGAATCGGATATAGTAGATATCAAGACAATGAAAACTATCAGTGAATGTACTCGCCTGTGGTCCTGAGCTGATAGAGTGAACAGATGCTCAGAGCGATCACAGACCTAAGATAAGATACTATAAGTCAAACAGGACTAAATGCTGAAAAAGGAAACTAATACAAGCCATGAATGCAAGTCTAAGTCAAAACTAGGTCAATCTAGGTCTAATTGAGTCATACTAGGTCTTACTGGTTCATACTAGGTCATACTAGGTCACTGGAAGTCATTCCAAGTCAAACTAGGTCAATCGGGATCAACGGTTGACTTACAGTTGACTTTGGTCAAAAAGTCAACTCTGGTCAACCCTGGTCAACTATGGTCAACTCTGGTCAACTCTAGGTCAACTCTAATTCAAACAAGTCTAATGTTGACCAACTGTTGACTTTCAGTCAACTGGTCAAGTCTCGGTTGGTTTCGGTCAAATCGGGTCGCTTTAAGGCTAAGTTTGACCTTCGGTTGACTTTTGTTGACTTTTGGTCAAAACGGTCAACCGACGTCAAAACTAGTCTTAGAGTACCATATTTGATCATTACCAACCACGGGGATCAAGTTCTAACACTATCTTAGGCTTCTAACACAATATCCCACTTCTAGACAAAAACTAGTATTTACCCTTTTTCCTATTTCTACTCCATGAATTTACCCTTCTATCTACCACACTCACCCACACTCATACACAACACTCACACACAACACCTCACCCTCACATAGACCTCTCTACAAGTCTCCTAATAGGTTTCCTATTAGTTTGCACATAGGCTAACTATAGACACTCACTAATAGGTTCACACACACACACACAACTCACAAATACTCCTCACAACTACACACACACACAACTAACTAATATGGACTGTTTTTGGACAGCCCCTAACCCTCTCTCAACACCACACAACATCCACCATCATCTATATATATTCCCACACAATTAAACCACATATATATACCAATATATATATAACAACATATATATATATATATATATATATATATATATATATATATATATATATATATCAACATATACAATACTAGTTGTATACTTAAATAGAATTGAACTCTCAACCAACCCTCAAACAAAACTCCCACAAAATCTGAACCAAACCTGGGATTAAGTTTCCCCCCTCAAAAACACCACACAACACCATATATTTCATATAAATATACCCCCTATACAACCATATATATATATATCAATATATATATATATATAGATGCATAAAACTAATAGTTCAACACCATTAACTCCCAAAACTTAACCAACTCCAACCATATCAAATCTGGCCGAAAATGGACAGCCCCATATATGTCCCACAACCATCACAACATCACATAAATTAATCACCATTTATATATATATATATATATATATAGATATATATATAACTATATATACACCAAAACACATAGAAATAATATGATACATTAAGATACTCTCATGGATCATCTCTACAACATTAAAATCTGAGATTAAATGGAAAAACACACAATAGCAATATTTTAACATCATTCATGGATCAAAAAGGGGGCTTTTTCCTAATAGGACACAAGCCTACAAGTGGACACTCCTAAAAATGTCTAAAGGACACAAAAATGGTTTCTAATGGTGGAATCACCCTAAGAATCATCATGGGGGGTTCCTACATGATCTACATGAGAAAAGAATAGGTTTTGGGGAAGGAATCACCTTGGTTTGAGAGCTAAAATCAATGGAGCTTTCAAAAGCAAATGGAGCCTTTGGAGAAGAAGAAGAAAATGTGGATTAGAATGAAATGATAAAGTGATTTCTCTCTCCACCCTATCTACATGATGTGGCCGGCCATACATGGTATTCCTCCTATTTTGTCCTATATGAATAATTACAAGTTTGCCCTCCAATTTATTAAATGGTCCAAAAATGGGAAATGGTTAAACCGGGGGTAGTTTAGTCAAACCGAAACCACTAATCTCTAACTAATAATTAACTAAAATAATGGTCTAGTCTCTAACCAAAATATCTAACATGTGGGCCATGGTTAGCTAGTGTGTGGGCCCGCTAAGGTCAAAATACCCCGGGTCTCCGAAACAAGTCAAAACGAATTGAAATTCGAACCCGATTCAAATAACCCCAAAATAATACAAATAATAAATAAATAATTTCAAAATAATTTTTAGAGTGGAAAATTACCAAAATACCCCTGTTTGTGAAAACTGGGGGTGACAACCGCAGAGTTGGCAGTAGTACGATGTCTAATCCTCTAGTAACATCAATCCAACAAAAACATGTAAATCATAATAACCAGATTCTGTAACGCTCTAGTCCCAAAATTCGTAGGACCAGGAATACAAATACATGCCAGCAGCACTTCACTAATGGGCCAATCTACACTACAAGTCCATTAGTGAAATACTTAAGCTTTAAATCATGATAACACCCAGAAATACAACATAATCCACAGGTATATACATCTAATCACATCTACAGAGTCCAAAAGAGATCAAGAATAAATAAGGAAATGTCTCAAATATCCAGCAATAAAAGTAATGAAGTATGTACGGGTAAAACATCCCAAAACTACAAAGATAGAAACAAAGTACAAATCAACTACACGTCTAATGAAAAGAAAAGAAAATAATGTAGCAAGACTAAATATGAAGGTAACATGATCACGAGAAATTCTCTGGCACTATCTCGTCCTCCTGTGCCTGTACGCCTTCGGTCTCAGCTCCCGAACCGTAAACCTATGGGTAGTCTTCAGCTTCGTCTAAGCCTGGCAAATAGCAGGTCCTCAGAGGACTAGCAAGGTGCATAAAATACATGCCAAGGTACAGAAATAAAAATATGAACTAAGGCAATCTACTGTATCCGTCTATGTGCTATGCAAGTGAGATACTTTTCTAAATACCAGACCTATTCCACTAAGTCTCACTAGCACCTCAGCAGGATATTGTCCCTAGTACCTGTGTCGTAGCACTAAGGACAATCAATTCTTGACCGTGATAATCCCTTACTCTGCTGCAGAGATAAAGGTTAATAAACAACGGGCTACACGACAAGAGGTCTAATATTGTAGTCAAGTTCTCTCCAATCCCCATATCTAGAATCTAGCAATGTCAAGTCTGTACAATCATCTCCAAAGTAATAGCAATACTGATAAAGAAATCTAGAATGCTAACACGAGGTCGATACCACAAATAGTCACGTAAACCTCGCGTCATGAATGTGTCGGTGTCCTGCGGTCAAATGTGTCAATGGACACATCAGTATGTACGTAATGCCTAATATCAATACTCGATGTCACTATCATGACATCGATACCGTCTATAAATGGACACTAAGTATCAATGTCCTACGTCAAGCAATGCTAATAAAAAGAACAACAAGACAGAAAAAAAAGATCTGTAACGAAGGCAAGGCACGCTTGCCTGTAACTGTTGTCTGCGGGTGGACCTGACCAACTCCGGCGTCCTTGTCGATCCTTCCCAGATCACCTATAATAATAAATTATATTTAATATTCTATATCAACATATCAAGTATCGATTATATGAGTATCTACGCCTCTTAGTTACCATAACGTTGTTACGACACTGCATCTTTTCTATAAGTATATAAGGTACCAAATCCTCACATAAATACTTTACAATTATAACAAAATAATATATTTAAATTCTAAAATTTATCTATAAATACTTATATATTGCTATAATGATATTTTTCAATAGGGAAACCCTTTCAAAAGTGGTCTTATATCAATGCCACATGTGACTTCCTCAATTCGACCCATTAATTTAGTTCCGAAACAATGATAAAATAAAATTAATAAATTTTATAAAAATCTCAAAAATTATTTAAAATAGTACTTATAATGTTAAATCTTGCACAACATAAAGTTTCATATGAACTCATGGAGTTTTGACACTTTTGGACACAAGGAAAGCAGAATTTTCCAGAGTTCGATGACACGGTAAATGTCTTAAAATTTTAAAAATAGTAAACGGATGCAAAACCTAACTTTCAGATATGCGTCGGAAAGGTATCAATGTCTAAATTATGAATAAAAATATAAGAAGGTTAGAACCTGACCTTAGATAGGTGAAAAATGTCTCGCAATAGAATTCATCGATTCTTGATACCCTGTCGTAGAATCGATGCCACGGACAAACCGCTTGGAAATAGGGGATCTAGAGACCAGAGGTTGGACTAGACACACAAAGGTAACTCTAAGATTTAGTTTGAGGAGAAACGAATGAGAAAAAGTGGGTGAAACATCATCTACAAGTCGACTAACCTGAGTGACATTTCAGACTTTGATTCGGCGGAGTTTCGGCCCAAGTAGCGCGTCGTGCATGTCTCTAACGGCCGTAAGGTTGCTACTAAAGTTGCTAGGGTGGAAGAGAACATCGAGGGGGTCGCAAGTGTGGTGGTGGTTGGTGGAAAAATCGAGAAAAAGTTATATTTTATGAAAACAGGTGGGTCGGCTAGGGTTTCGTGTTGGGAGGTTGTGGCCGCATGCAAGTAGGGACTACATGGGGTGTTGGTCATTATGAAGAGGGAGAAAAAGATTTGGGTTGGTTTGTATTTATATTATTAGGGTATGGATTTTGGTTTGATCTTATTTGGATATGATTTGGTTCTCCAAATTATATTATTAGTAATAGGTTTCCTAATTGGATAGTAATTTGACCAAGTCAAAAATATAAGGGAATATTGCATATGACTGAAATTTAATCTTTAAAATTCCCTTAAATTATACTTGGTCTTGGTACTCCTAATTAGGCTCTAACTAGTAGGGTTGGCTAGGTTAGGGTCCGAGTAGCACTACTAGTCAAATTGGACCCGAAAATCAATTTAATAAGTCTCATGTGCCATTTGCCAATAAGTAGTACATGGGAACTCGATTGGATGGTACATCCTAGGCATGTGCATTGTAGACTCAAAATGGATCAAAACCATTTATTGGGTCATACGATTTCGATCTATGTCAAGTCCCAAAATCAATTTAGAAGTTGGGCCTAGAATTACGATAAATGATCAAATAGCCTAAGTTTACCCAAAATTGTGGGAAGCCAAAAGAATGTTGAAAAGCAAATTTTGATGGGACATGATATATCAAACTGAAGGTGGACGAGTCTAAAATCCCAATATGTATTTGGATTTTAGAAAATAATATTTATTGTGCTTCAAAAGTCAAAGCTACGGTAAACTACTATCATAGTCATTATTGACTTTAATATTTAAAATATCCATATAAAATAATTAAAAATAATTAAAAATAAAATTAAAAAAATTAGGAGGCTTACAACCTACCCACCTTAGAAAAATTCGTCCTCGAAATTAAAAATAACATAATTATATAGAAAAATCTTATCATATTCATAATTAGTCTAAGACTTACCGGTATCTACAAATAAGTGGGGATAACGCTCACGCATAGAATCTTCACGCTCCCAAGTTGATTCTCCTAAAAAATGGTGCCTCTATACAATACGAGCCAATTTAATCGTCTGTCCTCTGAGCATCTTCATACTCGTATTCCAAGATACCTACTGGCTGCTCCTCGTATGATAAACTGGGTCCCACCGTGATCTCAGAGTGATTGACCACATGACTGGGATCAGTCACATACCTCCTCAGTTGTGAGACATGGAATACATCATGCACTCTCTCTAGTGACGTGGGTAATGTAAGACGATATGCCACCTCTCCTACACGCTCAATAATATCGAACGGTCCAATATACCTTGGACTTAACTTTCTCCTACTCCCGAATCTAATAGTTCCCCAAGTCGGTGAGATCCTCAGAAATATATGCTCTCCCTCCTTGAATTCCCGTAGTTGACGATGCGTATCAGCCCAATGCTTCTGCCGGTCTTGAGCTGCCTGAAGATGACTCTGAATCCGCTTCACTTTCTCGACTATCTGCGTCACAAGCTCGGGTCTAAGTATCTGTCGCTCTTACCTCTTTTCTCTCGCGAAGTCTTCAAAATCTTGCATCTGTAGGTAACGCTGCCTTGATTCTATCCACAAGTGACGACTATACTTTAAGATTGGCAAGTACTCATTGTTGTCCCAGCATAATGACTTCTATTCCAAGCTCCTGAAGATCCTCTAATAACTATGGCTGAGCTGTCAAGAAATATGCAATAGGCTTCCTACTTAAAGCGGCCGCTACTTCGTTCGCCTTGCCAGGATGGTACTGCAAATCTATGTCATAGTCTGTCATGAGCTCCAACCACCGCCTCTGTCTCATATTCAACTCCTTTTGCGTGAAGACATACTTCAAGCTTTTATGATCCGTAAATATCTCCACACTCTCTCCTTACAAATAATGACTCTACATCTTCAATACAAAGATCACAACTGCTAACTCCAAATCATAAGTAGGCTAATTCTTCTCATGTGCCCTTAGTTTCCTCGATGCGTAGGCTATGACCTTCCGTGTTGCATCAAAACACATCCAAGTATACTACCCGACGCATCACTGTATACAACGAATCCTCCCGATCCATAAGGAAGCGTCAAAATAGGTGTTGAGGTCAACCTCTTCTTCAACTCTTCAAAAGCCTTCTAACAATCTTCTGTCCACTGGAACTCCTGATCCTTATGGGTAAACCATGTCATTGGCTCTGCAATCCGTGAGAAATTCTCTACGAACCTGCGGTAATATCCTGCATGTCCGAAAAAAACTCCTAACTTCTGTAACCAATGTTAGTGTCGGCCAAGACTCTACGGTAGCTATCTTTTCCTGATCAACTGAAAGTCCTTCTCCCGAGATAATGTATCCAGGGAAAGGAACTCTATCAAGGCAAAATTCACACTTACTAAGCTTAGCATAAAATCTCTCCTTCCTTAGTACTCCCAACACAACTCTAAGATGCTTCTCGAAAATAAGCTAGGAAAAAAGAATTAAAGTGTTGACTGTAGAAGAATTCTAATACTACTAGTCGTACCATTCTATCGTAGGTATATTATTATAACCTATTCAATGATACTCGTCAGTTCACTCCTAACAATTTCTCCTAATAGGCTCTACGCGTCCGATATCCAGACACTCATACTTGACTCATAATCTTACTAGGATCCATCTCTAAGAAACTTATCCGTTTCTAGCTATCCAACATCACAATCACACCAATAATATAGCTTAATTATATTCTATAATATAACTATAAGGTTTAACTATTTTAGTTATTTAATAAGTACAAGGTAACTGGAACCTAAAACTGGGTCAAACAAACCTATATACCAATTTCAAACAACGATGTGGTCAAGCAAAGCAGGAAGGTTTGTCGAATTATTTCCAAGAACGATGTGAAGCCAAACAAGATGCATAGGACATAGTCTAGGTAAGACTCGAGAACCATATATCTTCGTGATTATGTCACATAAAGTTACTGCCACACTAGTGTGCATCTGGCTGCAAATAACTTTCTTGTTCCATAATACGACGGATGGCTATAGTGCACATCTACCATGCAAGGTAATACAGATTCTCGAGCTTATCTTGGCCAAATCCATGAAATATTTTTGAATTAACTTTTTACGAAAATATAGCAAAAATGTTAACATGCATAGGATATGGTTCAAGTAGAATTTGAGAAACATATGTAGCCATGATGTCGTTATCTGAAGTCCTGCCTCGCTAGTATTTCTCACACTGCAAAAACTTTGATTCTGTAATACAAGGATAAATATAATTTCTCAAACTTTTCCTTGGACCAATCCATAAGGCAATTTCCAACAAATTAGCAAAAATGAATGAGAAGATTTACTCAAGAAGTCAATAGGGAAGGGTTTAGTCAAATCTCGAGTAAGGAAGAACACAAAAGCAATCATATTAAGAAATAAGATAACATGAAAGCAATCATGCTGAAGAGTCTGAGAAGTCTATAATTATGTTTGTGGATGTATCCTTAAGTCCTGTTCTTTAATTGGTTGCAGGCTCGTAGTAGTACGACTATCCTAGATATCACTACGACTTCACAAAATGCACGAAGACTCTACCAGCACCTATGACTTCTAGTGTATGGCTCTGCTTTCCTGATGTGATAGTAAGGGAAGGTACATTCATTATGAAGATTTGTCTTGCTAGCATGAATAAATAAGGATTACGATAGAACATAATCAAACTGGATGCAAATCAAGAAGTCAAGTGAGAGTTCGAAACGAAGTCAAGGAAGGTATCAAGTGTGTGGATGTGATCCTATGGGTCTTTCCTATTATATCTGCAGGCTCACGTTGGTACAGTAACGTAACCGAAGTAATTAACGTGGGACCTGCATGGGCCACCACAAAATATGTAACGCCCCAGTCCCAAAATACGTAGGACCAGGAATACTAATACATGCCAGCAATACTTCAATAATGGGCCAAGCTACACTATAAGCCCATTAGCAAAATACTTAAGCTATAAATCATGATAACACCCAGAAATATAACATAGTCTACAGGTATATACATCTAATCACATCCACAGAGTCCACAAAAAGATCAAGAATAAATAAGAAATGTCTCAAATATCCAGCAATAAAAGTAATAAAGTATGTGCGGGTAAAATATCTCGAAACCACAGAGATAGAAACAAAGTACAAATCAACTACAAGTATGACGAAAAGAAAAGGAAATAATGTAGCAAGACTAAATATGAAGGTAACATGATCACGAGAAATTCTCTGGCACTATCTCGTCCTTCTGTGCCGGTACGCCTCCGGTCTCAGCTTCCGAACCGTAAACCTTCGGGTAGTCTTCATCTTCGTCTAAGCCTGGAAAATAGCCAAGTCCTCAGAGGACTAGCAAGGTGCATAATATACATGCCAAGGTACAGAAATAAAAATGTGAACTAAGGTAATCTACTGTATCCATCTATGTGCTATGCAAGTGAGATACTTTTCTAAATACCAGACCCCTTCCACTAAGGCTCACTAGCACCTCAGCAGGATATTGTCCCCAGTACCTGTGTCATGGCACCAAGGAACAATCAATTTTTGACAGTGTTAATCACTTACTCTGCTACAGAGAGAAAGGTCACTAAACAATGGGCCACACGATAATAGGTCTGATATTGTAGTCAAGTTCTTCCCAATCTCCATTTCTAGAATCTAGCAATGTCAAGTCTGTACAGTCATCTCCAAAGTAATAGCAATAATGGTAAAGAAATCTAGAATGCTAACACGAGGTCAATACCATGAATAGTCATGTAAACCTCGCATCATGAATGTGTCGGTGTCCTGTGGTCAAACGTGTCAATAGACACATCAGTATGTACGTAATGCCTAATGTCAATACTCGATGTCACTATCATGACATCGATACCCGTCTATAAACGGACACAAGTATTAACGTCCTACGTCATGCATTGCTAATAAAAAAGAACAACAAGACAGAAAAGAAAGATCTGTAACGAAGGCAAGGCACGCTTGCCTGTAACTGCTGTGTTCGGATGGTCCTGACCAACTCTGGTGTCCTTGTCAATCTCCCCAGATCACCTATAATAATACATTATATTTAATATTCTATATCAACATATCATGTATCGATTATATGAGTATCTACGCCTCTTAGTTACCATAACGTTGTTACGACACTGCATCTATTATATAAGTATATAAGGTACCAAATCCTCTCGTAAATACTTTATAATTATAATAAAATAATATATTTAAATTCTGGAATTTATCTATAAATACTTATATATTGCTATAATGATATTTTTAATAGGGAAACCCTTTCACAAGAAGTCTTAGATCAATGCCACATATGACTTCCTTAATTCGACCCATTAATTTAGTTCCGAAACAATGATAATAAAATTAATAAATTCTGTAAAAATTCCAGAAATTAGTTAAAATAGTACTTATAATGTTAAACCTTGCACAACATAAAGTTTATTATGAACTTATGGAGTTTTGACCCTTTTGGACACAAGGAAAGCAGAATTTTTCGGAGTTCTGTGACACGACAAATGTCTTGAATTTTTAGAAATAGTAAACGGATGCGAAACCTAACTTTCAGATACGGAAAGTTATCGACGTCTAGATTATGAATAAAAATATAAAAAGGTTAGAAACTGACCCTTATATAGGTGAAAAATGACTCGCAACAGAATTCGTCGATTCTGGATACCCTGTCGTAGAATCGATGCCACAGGCAAAGCGCTTGGAACTAGAGGATCCGACAACCAGAGATTGGACAATACACACAAAGATAACTCTCATATTTGGTTTGAGGAGAAACGGATGAGAAAAAGTGGGTGAAATATTATCTTCAAGTCGACTAACCTGCTGTGATGTTTCAGACTTCGATTCGACAGAGTTTCGGCCCAAGTAGTGCATCATGCACATCTCTAACGGCCGCAAGGTTGCTACTATAGTTGCTAGGGTGGAAGAGAACATCGAGGGGGTTGCAAGTGTGGTGGTGGTTGGCAGAGATATCGAGGAAAAATCATATTTTGTGAAAAAGGTGGATCGGCTAGGGTTTCAGGTTGGGAGGTTGTGGCCGCGTCCAAGTAGGGGCTACGTGGGGTGTTGGTGGTTATAAAGAGAGAGAAAAAGATTAGGGTTGCTTTGTTTTTATATTATTAGGGCATGGGTTTTGGTTTGATCTAATTTGGATATGATTTGGTTCTCCAAATTATATTATTATTAATAGGTTTCCTAATCGGATAGTAATTTGACAAAGTCAAAATATAAGGGAATATTGTATATTACTGCAAATTAATCCTTAAAATTCCCTTAAATATATGTATACTTGGTTTTGGTACTCCTAGTTAGGCTCTAACTAGTAGGGTTGACTAGGTTAGGTCCGAGTAGCATTACTAGTCAAATTGGACCCAAAAATCAATTTAATGAGTCTCATGTGCCATATGCAAATAAGTAGTACATGGGAACTCGATTGGATGGTACACCCTAGGCATGTGTATTGTAGACTCAAAATAGATTAAAACCATTTATTGGGTCATACGGTTTCGATCTATGTCAAGTCCCGAAATCAATTTAGAAGTTGGGCCTAAAATTACGATAGATGAGCAAATAGCTTATGTTGACCCAAAATTGTGCGAAGCCAAAAGAATGTTGAAAAGCAAATTTTGATGGGACATGATATATCAAATTGAAGGTGGACGAGTCTAGAATTCTAATATGGAATTAGATTTGAGAAAATAATATTTGTTGTGCTTCAACAGTCAAAGCTACGATAAACTACTATTATAGTCATTATTGACTTTAATATTTAAAATATCCATATAAAATAATTAAAAATAAAATAAAAATTAGGGGGCTTACAGATTCTAACTCAATCATAAGTGCTAACGGATAGATATGAAATAGAAAGATAAGTCCACAGAGTCCAAGTAAAAAGTCAGATACAATAATCCTCAGAATAGAGTACATCTCAATAATGTTCTAATATAGAAATCTAAGCAGCATAAAGTAAATGCTAAACTAAAACTAATCATCCTCCAGTGTTAAGTCTACTACAACATCCTCTGCATCCTCAGATACACCATTATTAGCCTCAGGTGTGCCATAGTAGGTAGGACACCAGTTCTCTAAGTCATTGCCTAAAAGGTGGTTATCTAGTCAGTATTGGAACAAGTACAGTACAGGTACCACTACTCATAATATGATAGAAATCATATAACATGAAATAGAAAATAGGATACATAAATGAAATAGTAATCATGGTAAAGATAGATAAAATAGACAGGAAATCATGGCATGTGACGTAAGCAATATGAATGCAAAAGTCATAACTACACTAAGTGAGGTTGAAGTACAATGTTCTATATATGATCGGGCTGAGGGATCTACTTGGTACGGCTCAATCATATGTATCATGTATGATTAGCTATTAGGCAAGGACCAAAAAATATTGTTTTTGATCACATATATACTAAGGTACTTCGCATCTAACTAGCAATCATGGATTCAAATCATGGCAAGAAACATTAATAAAGTAATCATGAAAACAGGATAAAAGGAACATAGTAATCATGACTAGAATCCATAAATACTATAAGTACTTGTCTCAGGTATCTAAAGTCGACGTGTGCGACACGAACGTGTCGACACAGAAAGTATAAATATCTAGAGTCCATAATAAATCCTAAGATCGCATCATCCAAATCATAGTCGTAAAGATTATGAAGTCCAATAATAGTCCAAGATCGTAACCGACGTCCAAATAATCTAATAGTAGTCTGTAATACATAGAGTAGTCCATAGTTGCCGATGGATTCGTAGAGATTGAGCCAAGTCACATAATAGGAAACGCAAGCTTAGATTATGATCGAGATGATAATCAAGGAAATGTAAAATAAAATAAATAAGACTACTTTGGAAAATATTTAGAAACTACATTTTATTACTAACAATATTTGAAAATTAGGCTAAACCTTAAATTTGGTAAATACGATTTATAGATAAAATATATTTTAATTAGATAAAATACTACATTAATATTTATACATTTCCTAATCAAAGTTTGAAACAAAATAGGTTTAAAATCTACTTGTAAAATTATTTATAGAAATATTTAATAATAATTGTTTAATATATACAGTATAAGTAACAGTATAAAATATAAGTATATATCAAAATATTACACTTTAATATATTATATGGGCCTGGCCCAAACAATTATCAAACAAAACTAAAAGAAAACAAAAAAATGAATTGCTACTGGGCTTTGAGCCCAGCCCAGCCTACTGGACTCAGGCCCGGTGCCAAACCAGACTTATTTTTTCCTAAAACCCGTAGAGGGATGAGAGAGACAACAGTAAAAAAGAAGAAGAAAAAGGAAAAGTAGTTTGTAGAGAGAGGGAACGAGAGTGAGAGGGAGAGAAAAGTTGATCAGTGAGAGTTCTTACCAAGCGACGTGCGATGTAGCATTTTCGGGAGAGATTGCACTAGCCGGAGGAGTAGCAGCACCGGGATGCGGTCGCGAGTGGCTAAACTAGAGGCGTCGTTGGTGGCACTACACAGATCAGACCTGGAGGTGTCAGATCTGGGTCGCGGCGGTGCTGAGACGAAGGTGGCGCTTAGGTGAGTGGGGCTAGTTGGTCATCGGTGGAGCATAGGGATGACCGGAGTAGATCTAGACCCCGAGGTAGTATAGGTGAGTAGTGGGTGGTCGACTGTGGTGTGTGTCTGTGGTGGTGGTTCACGAAAGTCGAAGAGTAGGACGTGGCTTGTGGTAGAATAGGGGTGGTGGTGTTGATGTTGGTGGTTGTGGTGACCAGAGCTGGATCGGGGAGCGGTGCTGTCAGGGGTCTGGCAGTAGCGGAGTGGTGTGATATAGTCGTGGGGGTCTAGATCTAGCTGGTGGTCGGCTGATGCGTAGGTGATGTGGCGGTTAGAGTTGGGGTCAGGAGGTCAGTGATGGTCGTGGTGTCTATGGCGGGGCTGTACGGTGGAGCTGGGCGGCTAGTGGTGATGGTCGAATGGTGTTGGGTTGGTCGGGTTCTGTGGAGTAGTTGTGGAAAGGTAGCCCGGCTATTGAGCTAGTGGTGGAGATGACTGTGAGGGTGATGGCGTGTACTGGGAAGAGGGTGGTCGGAATAAGCTTGGCGATGGTGACCAAGGGAACATGCGGAGAAGGAAAGGCAGAATGGAAGAGACGACACTTCGTCGGAGTCCGGGCGGCGGAGCTCGACGGTGAGCGGCGGACAGAGGGGACAGGACGGTGATGTTGGCAGGAGAGAGAGAGTAGAAATTTGATGTGAGCGCACCAGGTGCCGCACCTTCCTCGGGTGGTGGAGGCGTCATCACGTATGCACGTCGCAGGAGACGCGGAGGAGCCGTTTAGGCATTTTATTTATTTTATTTAATTTTAGTCATGGAGGGTTATTTTGGTCTTTCACCACAAATAACCCTCCTCTTTGCTTTTTCTATATATATTAGGTCTAGCCGTCTTTTATTGCTTATGCTTGTATTGAGAATAAACTCTCAAGCATCATTCAGAGGGGTTTAGACTTTGTCCGTCCATCAAAGTTGGGAGTTTATTCTTTTCTCTAATAAAGATCGTTCTTTTCCTTCTATTTCTATTGTTTATAAATTATTTATGAATCGATCGGGTCGATTCACATCAATTGGTATCAGAGCTCTCTACAAATCCATGGCGCACGGGACGAGGAACACGATCGAGGAGAAGATCCAAGGTCTTCGTGAGGATCTCAATCTCGAGATCGAGGGTTTGAAGGCGACAATCAAAGATCAAGCGACCATGCAGGAGGAACTTCAAATCGAGGTGCGGAGCATGCGGAAGGAGATGACAATGATTTCGGCAATGATGACAATATTGCAAGACATCTCCAAGAAGATGGCCGGCGCCGAATCGACGAGCCAACCGGAGGCGACAACAGCCCAAACCCTAGGCAGCCGCCTAGGGTTTGCTCCGACAAACCTCGGCAAAATCGAGGATTCCAGCACCACTACCGTCGTAGATCACCGGGATCCAGGCAGGCCGGCACCGGCGGGAGGAGGCTGCTGGCCGGCCGCCGACGCGAGCCAAGGCCGCTGGCCGGTCGCCGCAGACCGCCAGGGCCGCTGGCCGGTCACGGCCGACGCCACCCGAAGCCCAGGCGGGTCGGCGCCGGCGGAAGGAGGCTGCTGGCCGACCGCGGACGCGAGCCAGGGTCGCTGGCCGATCGTCGCCGACCGCCAGGGCAGCTGGCCGGTCGCCGTCGATTACCCGGGCCACGGCGGGCCCCCGCCTCCTGCGGGAAGTGTCCTGGGACCGGGCGCCGACGAGTGGGGCAAGCCCAGCGGCACAGCACCCCCTCCGAGGGGTGCCTTATGGCAGCCAACCCTCCACGGGGGTCGGACAGGGAAAACAGAGCCCCAGGAGGGGCAGGGACCGTGGGAGGCACTTTCGGAGGCATCAATTTCTGTGGGGGAACGGTAGTTTTCGCTCACTTCCAGGAGCGGTATGGAGGAGGTGACGGAGTTTCGTACGTGGCCCACCAGCGAGACACAAGCCGGTAGGAAGGAGGCCGAGCCAGAGATGACATACAGCAGGGAGACCTTAGCGCTGACCGCCGGCTTAAGAAGCTGAAGCTACCTACGTTCGAGGGTGCAGATCCGGACGATTGGATCTTTCGGGCGGAGCGCTACTTCGAGGTCATGGAGTTGACTGAGGCGGAGGTACTCAGATGCATCGGGATCTACTTCGAGGGCCAGGCCCTAGCGTGGTACCGGTAGAGGTCGACGAGGACCCCATTCCGCAGCTGGGAGGAGTTGACTGCATACCTTTTGGACCGATTCCAGGAGACGGCCGGGGGAGACTTCTACGAGCAGTGGTCTTCTCTGCGACAGGAGGGAACGGTTCGGGACTTCGTAGCGAGGTTCGAACTGTTATCCGGACGTGTTAGAGGGGTGTCGGATGAGCTGCAGATCGGGATATTTATGAAGGGCTTGAAGCCCTCCATACGAGCGGAGCTCCAGTTGCAGAGTCCGCAGTGCTTAGAGGATCTGCTCCGTCTGGCTCGTAAGGCAGAGGAGAAATTGACAGAGGAGAGACGTCTTAAGGGCGCTTGGGGAGCATCGGGATAGCTAGTCAGACGGGCCCAGTACTTCCACGACCAGCAGCGAGGGCTCAGGCACCAGTACCACCTAGACCCGCAGGTGGGACATGGGGCTCCATAGTACCGGAGAGGCGCCTGTCGGATGCTGATATGAAGGCGAGAAGAGCAGCTGGCTTGTGCTTCAGATGCGATGAGAGGTTCACTCCCGGTCATCGATGTACGAGCAAGTTGCTGTAGATCGTGATCTTGCCCGACGAGGAGGAGGATCCGACGGAGGAAAAGGTCGCTATAGCAGCAGGTGTTGGGGAGAAGCAGGATCATGTGCACATGGATGTTACGAAGGTGACCCTCAACTCTATGGTAGGGTTCACTCTGAACCACACCATAAAGTTGGCGGGAACATTGGGAAAGCAGACGGTGACAGTGCTGATCGACAGTGGGGCAACCCATAACTTCATCTCTCAGAGACTGGTCGAGCGGCTTGGCCTAGAGTTGAGTACGGCGGAGAAGTTCACGGTGTTGCTGGGCACCGAGAAGATGGAGGAGAGCAAGGGCCTATGTAAGGGGGTGTCTCTCTCACTGTAGGGATATCAGCTGGCAGAGGACTTCTTACCATTGGAGCTGGGCAACGTCGACATCATATTGGGGGTCCAGTGGCTGAAGAAGCTCGGGAAGATGAAGGTAAACTGGAAGCTTCTACGGATGGAGTTCTTGGAGGGAGACGAGACGGTGGTGCTGAGGGGGGACCCGACTCTCTGTTTCTCGGTAGTGGCCCTCAAGGCCATTACGCGAGCATTACGGATGGGAGGAGAGGGGTACCTAGTAGAGTTCCAGGGGATTTCGGTTGAGGGTGAGACATAGGAGGAGACCCCTGTGGAGGTGAATGCGGTGTTGGAGCAGTACTCTGAGGTATTCCAGAGCCCGCAAGGGCTACCTCCGATCAGAGGGCACGAGCATACGATAGTACTACGTGAAGAGGGAGCACCGATGAGCGTACGTCCCTATAGGTATCCGTATCTGCAGAAGGACGAGATAGAACGGATGGTGCGAGAGATGCTGCAGGCTGGGGTGATCCAACCAAGTGTGAGTCCTTTTTTGTCACCGGTGCTTTTGGTGAAGAAGAAGGACGGGAGTTGAAGATTCTGCGTCGATTACCGGGCGCTGAATAAGGAGACGATCGCTGACAAGTTTTCTATTCCGGTGATCGACGAGCTGCTAGACGAGCTGCATGGGGCGACGATCTTTTCGAAGATCGACCTTAGGGCGGGGTACCACCAGATCCGGATGCGGTCAGAGGATGTGCCAAAGACTGCCTTCCGGACCCACGAAGGACACTACGAGTTTTTGGTCATGCCTTTTGGCCTGACCAACGCTCCGTCGACCTTTCAGGCCTTGATGAACAAGGTATTCCAGCCTTACCTTCGGAGGTTCATCCTGGTCTTTTTCGACGACTTTCTCGTCTACAGCAGGAGCATGGGGGAGCACATTGACCACTTAGAGATGGTATTTAGGGAGCTGATGGCGTATCAGCTATACGCCAACCGAAAGAAGTGCAGTTTCGGTTTGGCACAGGTGGAGTATTTGGGGCACGTGGTGTCAGCTGAGGGGGTGTCGACGGACAGGACGAAGATAGCGGCTATGCTGGATTGGCCGATGCCTACTACACTACGAGCACTGCGAGGCTTCTTGGGTTTGACGGGCTACTACAGGAAGTTCGTCAAGGGATACGGCACTATCGCATGGGCCCTCACGGAGCAGCTAAAGAATGAAGGGTTCCACTGGGGGAGGAAGCCACCAAGGCCTTTGAGGCCATGAAGGTGGCTATGACGACGGCACCGGTGCTGGCCTTACCCGATTTCAGCAAAACATTCGTGGTAGAGACGGACGCGTCAGGGTATGGCCTCGGGGCGGTACTCATGCAAGAGGGGAAGCCCATAGCCTACTTTAGTCAGGTGCTTTCTGCTAGAGCCCGGCTAAAGTCGGTCTATGAGAGGGAGCTGATGGCCATCGTACTGGCAGTACTGAAGTGGAGGCCCTATCTGTTAGGGCGGGAGTTTGTGGTCAGGACCGACCAGAAGAGCCTCAAGTACCTCCTCGAGCAGCGGCTCGTTATAGAGGAGCACCAGCATTGGTTGTCTAAGTTGATGGGATATCGGTTCACGATCGAGTACCGGCCGAGGCTAGAAAACAAGGCTGCTGATGCCTTGTCGCGACGGGAGGAGGTGGTAGACTTGAGGGCGCTGTCACGACCTATATGGCGGGACTGGGAGCCGATGTTGCAGGAGGCTGAGCGGGACGCAGGATTGCAGCACATACGGCAGCAGATAGAGAGCGAAAATGACGGTCCAGCGGGCTATACTATGGAGGGTTGCCGACTGCTCTATCGGGGGAGGATGGTGCTACCGAGGACTTCGACATTCATTCCAGTATTATTTCAGAAGTCCCATAGCTCCACGATGGGAGGACACTCGGCAGTTCAGCAGACCTATCAGAGGATAGCCAGAGAGGTGTTTTGGCCAAGGATGCAGAGATGCATCGCACGACTGGTCGTCGCGTGTGACGTCTGCCAACGTTACAAGTACATGGCTATGGCACCAGCAGGATTATTGCAGCCGCTGACTCTACCAGAGAGAGTTTGGGAGGACATCACCATGGACTTCATCGACGGGCTACCGTGTTCAGAGGGGTAAACGGTGATCATGGTGGTGGTGGACAGGCTGAGTAAGTATGCTCACTTCATTCCTTTGAAGCATCCTTACACAGCTGTTACAGTAGCGACGGCTTTCCTGAGGGAGGTTATACGACTACATGGGGTACCAACTTCCATTGTCTCCGACAGGGACAAAGTATACATGAGTCTCTTTTGGAGGGAGCTGTTTAGGGTACAGGGTACGATCCTGAAGAGGAGTACCGCTTACCATCCCCAGACGGACGGCCAGACGGAGGTCGTCAACTGCAGCGTGGAGACTTATTTGCGGTGCTTCGCCTCTGATTCCCCCCGACAGTGGCACAGATGGTAGGCATGGGCGGAGTACTGGTACAACACTTCGTACCACTCGAAGGCGGGAATGACCCCTTTCAGGGTGTTGTACGGACGAGACCCTCCTCCTTTAGTCAGATTTGGAGACACTCAGACACCAGTGGGGCAGGTGGAGGAGTACATAGAGGCGAGGGATAGGATATTAAAGGAGTTGAGAAAGAATTTGTTGCGAGCACAGCAGGTGATGCGGGCTCAGGCGGACAGGCATAGACGGGACGTGAGCTTCCAGGTGGGAGATATGGTTTATCTCAAGCTACGTCCCTACAGGCAGAGGTCGATGGCGAGGAGGTCGAACGAGAAGCTGGCAGCTCGTTACTTTGGTCCATATCAGGTGGAGGCCAGGATTGAACAGGTGGCATATAGGTTGAGGCTACCGATTGTAGGCCTCAAAAATGAAAGTCACGCTAAGTTGATCAGGACAATATTAAAAAAAGTCACGCTGGGTGACAGCTCATCATTTGTCAGAAATTTCATCATGACTGACAGCACGACAGTCGAAGAATGTCTCCTCGCATGCCACGTATTCACAGAACTCGAGAGATCACAGCCGACTATTGCGTGATTTTCGAAATCTTCTTCAATAAGACTCAGCCTTCGTCAAGTTGGCGTACCAAAAGAGCTTCTTGTCATTTAATGCGACTGACAAAAGTAATCACTGTCAGAGATTTTGTGTCAGTCAAGGCACGTCGGATCAAGACAGCTGGCAGTCCTACCTCAATCGAGCGTGGATTATGTTCCTTTCCAAAGTCTGCGTATATTTTGAGCTTTCTATCTCAAGTTTGCGTAGATTCTGAAGTTTCCTCCCTCAAGTCTGTGTGGATTTTGAAGCTTTTTGCCTTAAGTCTGCGTGGATTCTGAAGCTTCTTGCCCCAAGTTTGTGTGGATTTTGAAGCTTTCTGCCCCGAGTCTGCGTAGATTTTGTCTTCAACAAGTCTGCGTGGATTTCATCAAATTGGAGTACGTGGTAGCCATGCCACTGATCTCTCGCCTGCGTGTCCTGTAATGTGCACACGACTCATGCATGATTGCCATGTGTCCAACAGTTACAGGCCACGTCCAGTAACTGCTCACAACCTTGCGTATGTTAAATCCTGCGTGATTTTCAACTAGGCAAAGGCTGTGAAGACAGTTATCCTTTCAGTTATTTTTGACTCTATAAATAGAGTTTTTTTTCTCATTCATTGTACAGATACATAGTTATCTAATCTACTGTCAAAATTTTGAGAGCTTTTCTTCTTCGCATAGTCTAAGGGATAAAGCGATCGTCTTCTAGATCGGATTCCTACAGTTGTAATTTTCCCAGATACACAATAAATAAAGTGAATTTATTTATGGAAAACAAATTGGCGACTCTGCTGGGGAAAACCATCTCCTCTTCTGAGATGGCAATAACTCAATACGACACTTCGTCAATCGGCTCGACGAAGAAGGTGATGACGATCCAATTCGATCAATTCGCCTATGAAGAAATGCAGCGGGCTAAGAGTGGCAAGCCTACTTCAGCCTCCATCACTACTGCCAAGCCGAAGGGACACTCTGTCTATGTCCCTAAGAATCAGTTGGCAGCCAATGGTGAAGTCTCTGCCACAGTGTCTACTCCTAACACTGGCAAGGACTCTACTGCAAGCATGCACACTCTTGTGCGCTCGAAGATGACAGTAATCAAAGGTCACGCTGACAGTACTGGCTCCTTAGCCAAATCTGTTCCAGCGTACAAATTCAATCCTAAAAGTCACGCTGACAGTACTGGCTCCTTAGCTAAATCTGTTCCAGTATGCAATCTCTCATTCAAAAATCACGCTGACAGCACTGGCTCCTTAGCCAAATCTGTTCCAGTGTGTATTTCCAGAATCAAAGATCACGCTGACAGTACTGGTTCTTTAACCAAATCTATTCCAGCGTGTATTTCCAAAATCAAAAATCACACTGACAGTACTGGCTCCTTAGTCAAATCTGTTCCAGCGTGTAATTCTAAAATCAATAATCACGCTAACAGTACTGGTTCTTTAACCAAATTTATTTCAGCGTGTATTTCATCTAAGAAGAATAGCTCTTTAGCTATCTCTTCTTCTGTGCCAAGTTCTACTAGAACTGGGGGTGGTCTTCCACACAAAGTCCCTTCGAAAAGAGATGACTCTTTAGTTGTTTCTTCTGTTCCTGTAGTTTTTACTTCAGGAACAGCTTTGACTAACAATTTTGTTAGTCAAAGAAAAGGATATAGTCTTTTGACTACTCTTCCTTCTGGACATTCTATGTCTCAAAACTTGAATAAGTCTAAGAAGAAACATTCTTTAATGTCTTCTTCTACGACTTCTTCGAATTTGGCACAGAATTTGTCTATGAAAGAGGGTCTGTTACCAACTCCTAATCAAGGGGGTGGTTCAACTCTTTCTTCTCTGCAAATATCTAGATCAATGGAAGGAAAACTCCAAGTTTCCAAAACCAATGTGTTACCTCCAATTGATCTAAGAACAAAACTTAATCAAACCCGTTTGGGAAGCACTTCTGGTGTTAAGAAACCACACCAATCGGAAATAAAGATAAAAGATCCGGATGCAGAGTATGCTAGAAATTATGTGGCTCATATTAATCACTCCCTATATAATCAAGAGCCATCAAGACCCAGGAGCAAGAAATATACTCCTAAAAATACACAAGGAGTGTTCTCTGATGTACCTCAATCTTCACAAACAGATTTACGAGAACACCTTCAACAGAAAAAAAGGAGTAATTCTGTGACAATGGACCATGCTGAATGTGACTTCCAGCCAAAAGTCATAATTCAATACAGATGTCAATCAATGGTTCAAGACTATGTTGATCATGAATGTGACTTCCAGCCGAGAGTCACAATGCAATACAGATGTCAAACAAAACGACAATCTGTCTTCAATCGGATTCAGTGTGAACCTATGCCTGATGAAGATGAGCCTTTGTTTGCTTCAGTCAACATGACCTCTCGGAATACTGGGGGTAGAGATGATAGTCCAGATGGAGTATATAGAGGCACAAGAGCAAGAGTCCTG
The DNA here is from genome assembly GCA_029216955.1 of Iris pallida. Classification (NCBI taxonomy): domain Eukaryota; kingdom Viridiplantae; phylum Streptophyta; class Magnoliopsida; order Asparagales; family Iridaceae; genus Iris; species Iris pallida. Next base: position 711,046 of record JANAVB010016600.1, read on the forward strand.
GCCTCTAGTCAGAGAACTTTGATTTCTGAAGATGATTCTGAATTCCTTGGAGAATCTAACTTCCCACCTCTTCCTACTGGGGGTAGTTCTCCTATAATTGACTTTGATGCACAAAGCAATGATTCAGAACAAACAACATCCACCAGTTCATCAATAATCCCTCGTACAGTCACGACTTATATGGTTGATGGGAATACTGATGAACCTTCTTCTTCCTTGACTCCTCAAGAACAAAGGATTGCTTCTTTGGAACAGCAAATGAAGTCTATGACTGATACTATGAAGTCGATGTATGAACTCATGGCAACTCAGATGCAAAATCGACAGACTGTACCAGATGCCATACCAATTGACACTGTTATAAGTCCAGTACAAGTTCCTCCAGCAATATAATCCAATACTCCTGGACCAGCTCAACCAAATCCTAGTCTCTCTGGAGCTGGGGGTAGTGCTTATAACGCTGTTCCTCCTCCCAACTATTCTCTACGAGCTACAACTCCACAATCTTCCGGAGTTGTTAATGAAGAATTGAGGATTCTCAAAACTCAATTCGAGGCATTCAAACAAAAAGATGGTTTACAAAGGTTAGGCATCAAGCAACCTTATCCGATAGAATGGAAGCAAGTATCGTATCCTCCTAAATACAAGCCTCCTACTATCTCATTCTATGATGGAACCACTTCTCCAAGTCAGTTTATTAATCACTTTGAAGTGATGACTGACCAGTTGCAACCAAGTGACGCCCTCCTTACTCGGGTGTTTGTTGGATGTCTCAAGGAAACGGCTTATGAATGGTATAGAAGTCTCCCAGATGAGTGCATTACCTCATTTGTCGGTTTCAAACAGATGTTTCTTGAAAGGTTCTATGAAGGGCTCAATGACATGACTATGTCTGCTCTTATTAGAATCAAGCAGAAAAATAATAAAACTACAGAGGATTTCATTGAACGATTTTGAAGAGAAGCTCTGAAGATGCCTCTTGGAACTCCTGATGCTGTCACCATCGACACATGCAAATCAAACTTGTTGCCAATCATCAGCATGTGGACAGGATCCACCCAATTTCAAGACTGGCCTTCTTTTATAGTTAGTGCCAAGGCTGCAGAAATTAGTGCTGAAACCTTCAAAGGTTTAGGAGTGCAGATGATTCCCAAAGAAACAGGTCAAGGTACTAACAATAATGCTAAAAATAATGCTCGCAAGGGAAAAGAAACTCTTGAAGTTAATCTTCAGAGCAAAGATGCATCAAATGTGCAAACTTCTCCTACTTCTACAACCCAACAAACAAGAGCACCTCGCCCCAAGGAAGAATACTCTTTCGACGACGATGATGTCCTTGGTATCTTTGAATGTCTGTTGAAAGGTAATAAAATACAATTACCTGAAATCAAGAAACCTGATGAAGCTGGTAAGACAGATCATCCCAAATACTGTCCATACTACCGAATGTTGGGTCACACAATTCGTACATGTTATGTACTGAAAGGAAAGATCTAAGAAATGATTAAATCTGGAGCTATTTCTCTTACTCCGAAAGAGAAGACTGTCACCTCCAACATCGTCTCTATGCAATTCAGAGATTTCCCTCCTCAACTCCTTGAAAGTGGGATCGTTCCTATTCCCAAGGCAACTCTTAAAATAGTGAATATTCCTCCTCCACAGTCTGAAGAATTAGTGCCAATCACTTTGGAAACAGGAGAAATCATGTGGATCCATCCTGATTTAGTGGCAGATTTTGAATCGCCTTCTCCTCAAAAGACTACTTCTCTAAAGTCCAAGAAGGCTGGAAAGATTAAGTCATGTCATATGACTTCTCTTGGATCTATCTCTGACACAGAGCCAAAAGACAAAGAAGAAGCACTTGCTGGTGCTACTAGAACAGGAAAACCTTATCTAAAGGATTATTCTAAGAATCCTGAGGATACTCCTGATACCCCTCCTGCTGATAAAGATGCTCCTAATGTTCCTCCTGAAGAAGAATCATCTACCGTACCTGTTCCTTCAACTACCCAAGATGAACCTGTTTCTTCCAAGCCTACGGCTCTTGAGAAAGGCAAACAACAGGCTCAGTTTGATAAGCCAATCAAGAAGTCCTCTCCTCTTGGACTTCAGAAGCCTTATAACTTTAACATTTTAGCTCAACTTGCTAATACTCCAGCTAGAATGTCCCTCTTTGAACTTCTACGTCTTTCCAAAGAGACTCGAGAGACGTTAAGTGAAGCACTTCTTCAGGCAGACTCTTGTCTTGCACAGTTAAAGAAGCCAGATGCAGAACCTGCCACTTGCTTACATTGCAACAGTGTATTGGAGATTATCCCAAATATCACCTTTACACAAGACGACATGCTACTGGAGGATAATCGACATGATCGGCCTCTCTACTACACTGGTTATATCGATATAATGAAGATAGATCGTATCCTCATTGATCCAGGGTCGGCTATAAGTATAATACCAAAGAGTCTGTTGGATGAGCTAAAAATTCCTCTTCACAAGCTCTCTAAGACGGCTACTACTATCCTGGGATTCAATCAAAGCCGAAGCGAGCCTTTGGGAAAGATTCATCTGAAGCTTCAGATAGGTGATTTCAGATCCAAAGTCACTTTCTATGTGATTGAGATCGTGGGATCCTACAATCTTCTTCTTGGGAGGCCCTTTCTTCATGAAAATAATGTGGTGCCTTCTACTCTTTATCAGTGTTTTAAATACATTGATAGCAATGGAAGAGTACAAAAAGAAGTTGCTGATATAAATCCCTTCCATGGGGTCGAAGCTTATTTCAATGATTCCCGAATGTACAAAGAAGAGTATACAAGGGTGATACAAGCTATGAAAAAAGAGGATTCACAAAGTGAGACTTTAATAATTCTTGTTAAAGGTCAAACTACTCAGCAACAATCTCCCAAATCCTCCGGAGAAGGTTCTTTCATCATTCCGGTGAGTGGACGGATCTCTCCGTTACCTCAGTCGTCTGCTCAAGATACAATGATCATTCCTGTTAGTGGGCGTACTACAGTTCCTGTATCTTCACAGGATACTCTGCTAATTCCAGTTGGAGGGCGGATTACTCTTCCATCTCAAGCTTCAAGGGAGCTCACCTCTTCTGAGCCATTTGTTATCGATCTTAATCGAAACAAAGCTTCTTCTCGTTCTTCTTCTTCCCCTTTAGTCATTGACTTGGCTAAGATCTCTAAGGCTCAGCCTTCTCCCAATGTAAATATTGCTGCTTTTACATTTAATGAAAAGTCTCCATCTTTGCAGTACGCTGATGTGTGTAATTATGTTCATAGTTATTTACATTTGTTAGATGACTTGAGCACAATAACCATAGGAGTTGTACAGACTGCTCATACAGATGTATCCCTAGAACCTGTACAATCTTCATACTTTCTAGTTCCCAGCAGAAAGCCAGGAGACATTCCAATATTCTTTTACAAAGGGCCCCAAAGTCCTTCTGATTTAGAAGATGATGACAAGAATGATGATACTGGAAGATTACAACTACGTCGTTATAGTCAGCAATCTAAAGACATCATTAAAAATATGGGCTATGACTTCAGAACTGGCCTCAACAGTGGAAAAAAAAAGAAAAATGCCTGTCCGGATTCCTCCTCTGAAATATGGAAGGACGAAATGCGGATTGGGTTATACTGCTCCTATTCCTTTTATCAATATTGTTCATGAAGATCCCGAATCTGACGAAGATAAGAGATCTGATTCTTCTAGAACTACCTCTTGGGATTCCGATACGAGTATCGGTGATTTCTACTGCAACATTCTGTCTTCCAACATGGTCTCTATTGACCGTTTTGAAGAAAGTGATGAAGACGAAGATGAGTTTGAAATCTCACCTGAATCAGAACAATAGGCCCAAAGGTTGGATAATCAATGGGAGTTCCGTTTCGAGCAAAAAGAACCTCCGATTGAAGATAAACTTGTTCAAATAGATGTTGGTGAAGAGAGATCCCCTAAGCTAATATTTATTAGTGAAAGTCTCTCAAATAATGAAGTGTCACATTCATCAAACGGTTCATCCGTTCATTTATTACATTCATCCGACGGTTCATCCGTTCATTTATTACCACCCGACGGTTCACCCGTTCATTATCACCTGACGGTTCATCTGTTCATTTATCGTCATCCAATCATTTCGATATCTGTTATCCCCAGTGGAAATAGATATTCTATATTGTATTATTTTCTTAGCAAATTTGATATTTAGAAAATCATGTCCATATTACCTCTGAATTTTCTATCTCAGTATTATATTTATGAAAATGATATTTAGTCTTTTGATTCTCGAGTCCAAAGATCATGAAAAATTGAGTTCAAAGATATTTTTATGTCTGAATTCTATTTTTTCTAATCAGTATTAAACTAAGATTATCTCTGGTTTAATATCATCTGATAGAATTACAAAGTTTATTTGTATATTCTATTCTATTGAAATGTGTCATGTATTATTTACCTATGAACATATTTTCTATGAATCTATCATTACCAAAACATCAAAACCAAAAATCAGATCAAGAATTTTCATTTGCTTTCATTTCATAATCAAAACATGGAATACAAGTGAAAGTGAAAATGAAAAAGATTCATTTATTTGGAGTTATCAGCTCCCTGATACGATCTAGAACAGCATTCAGTTTCTCTTCATGAGTTTTTCGAACTCTTTCCGCTGCTTCAATTGTAACATTCTGTTCATCAAAAATAATGATAGCAGACTGGCGACGGTTGACTTCTTCAATCTGTTCCGCCTGCATCTGTTCTCGTTCCTTCTGAAGAATTTCACAGCGTTCAGCTTCAGAGATATAAGCAGCAGCAACCTCAGCTTGTTCTGTTTCCATGACAGCAATGCGTTCTTGAAGTCGAGCTAATTTCTCTTTCAATTTCTTCAGCTCTTCAGTCTTGAACGCTTTATCCTTCTCCAGAAGCTCTACTCTTTGACGAGTAGCTAATATTTCTTCCCCCTTTTCTACTAATTTCTCAGTAGAAGAGGCAAGAAATGCTTCAAGAGCTGCTTGTTGGGACTGTGCTTCATGCTCTAGTTGATTAATTTCAGTTGCAGTTAAAGATTGAAGATCTTCCTTCTTAGTCTTCCAGTATTTTCGGATAGTCACTTCCAATTCATCCAAGAGATGTTCGAAGAATATGCACTGAGATTCACAACCAGTATGTCGCAGCGCCATGAGCGGGAACTTGACCATAGTTCAAAGATCAGAAAAGGACATAGCTTCATCCTTCAAAAAACGTCTGGAATATGTATCTAAATATGAGTAAATGATCTCCGGATACATTCTCAGGGTTCTTGCTAGCCCAGTCTCAAATCCAGGAGTCGCTGTCATCATGGAAGAAGAAGCTTGAATATTCTCTATCCTCGGAACAGAAGTATGTGCGACCGAAGAAGTTAAGTGTGAACTTCCTTCATCAGCATCAGCCTGGATAAGCGGAGCATGAGTCGAACTCATTGCTGCAGCAGTTCCTACAGTTAAAGAAAAATGTAATCAGCAATTAAAGAAAAAAGAAACAGCGGAAACAGAATTTGAAATAAAGTTCTACCTGGCTGAGGTTCATATTCGGTATGTGGAGGGAGTTTTGCTTCTTCTCGTAGTCGGTCCATGATTGTATCTGATAGCTGCTTTATATGGCTGCTTCCAGCTCCAGAATTACTGGGTGCTAGAGAGTTGTTCGGTGATTGAGCAGGTTCAGGGCTAAGTTCCATTCTGTTCCCCTTGACTTTGTCTTCATCATAAGGAGTAGAGGTGCCAGCATGCCAGTCGTCTCCTCCTTCAGCTTCTTCTTCTTCTTCATCTTCAGGACGAGCTTCTGATTTGGAGTCAATGATATTCACATCTTCATGAGTCTCAGGGACAACGACGATAGTAAGCTCAGTGTTGACTGCCGCCGGTTCAGTCCTCTCTGGAATATCGGTTCGAAGAATGATGTCTTGACAAACATTCTTCAACAAATCATCAGCAACTGATAGCTCAGACGCCGGCACGTCTTCATCGCCTCTGGCCGAAGAAATATTTTCTTCCGCTTGAGTTTCAGGAACTTCTGACTGTTTTGTCACTTTTTCTGGAGCTGGTTCTTCTTCAGAGTAATCAATCTGGTCATCCAGTGCCTGAATGACGCCCTCAGTCCCATGCTCAAATGGGATCATCCTCGTCTCCGAGGGTTCAATAGCTACTCCACTTGTGGTCGGAGCAGTTATTTCCTGAGCTTGAGCAGACTCTACTTCAGTCTGTTCATCATCAGACTCGGTCTTCTCAGTAGAGACTGCTTCGTTGATTTCTGGCAAAACTCCTCCACTCATGATTGTTTCTAGGAGTTTGTTGCCCTTAATTTTACTGACAGACTTCTTGACATATTTGCCTCTCGACTTCCTTATCAAAGGAGCGTCGTCTTCATCAGTCTCTTCGTCTTTATCAGCGGCATCGTCCTCATCAACTGAGATACCGCCTAAAGATGACGTAGCAGTCACTGAGACTCCTTTCTTCTTTTTCTTAGATGTTGGAGACCTAGTACTCCTCTTGGAGATGGTCTCAGATTCATCGCTTCTCTTCCTCTTAGAAAGAGATACGAATATAGGGGGGAGAACTTCATCAGGAAAATTTCCCTCCTAAAACAATTCATACAGAGGTTCAACCTCCGTTGTCTCATCTTCGGGTTCCGGAGGGAAATGTTGAATAACAATCCTCTTCTTTGACCTCTTCGATTCATCCTCTGCAACAAAGGTCTTCAGATTGAAACTCGGCCTAAAAGTGCTCGACGACACATAAAAGCGAGCATATCTATAAAGCATCTTTGGCCCCGAGCTAGATAAAGGATTAGGCATAGAGAATACAACTTTTGTATCCCTAGCCGCAAAATATCTCCAAGCTCGAGCTCCGTCGACAAGCCCTCCACGAGCAGATAAGCAAGAGGTGGCGTTCCCAACGTGAAGTTGATCATAACCGAATTGCCTGGCAAATCGGCTTGGTAAATATGGCTCCAGATACGCCATTTCTTCATGACGATACACTAGATGGGAAGGCCGTATCCTCTGCAACCACTGAAAGGCTACATCGTCTAACCTGTTCCCCATATCTCCGTCCATCATATTTAAGGGCATGCTCTCATAGCCCTGTGGTGGAGGGACACATTGGATAGACCAATGTGATGCCCGATTCAAGACATTTCTGCATTCTGGGAGGGTGTGAACCTTCCAGAACGTCTCTCCAGAGTACCTCTCCAGAAAAAGACTGCTACTTCCTCCTGCCCCTGGAGGTATCAGACCATCATGATGAAGGAGAAGCCAACCATAAAGATACGTGAAGTGCATCTCTATCCTTAGAAATTCTTCAGTCATCGTCCTCTGAGCAGACAGCATGTTAGTGACAAAATTCCGGAGACCTGCATTCAGCCTACAGGTCATTGCCGATAATAAGTCTAGCTTGCAACCATACACAAGGCGCACCGCTGCAAAGATAACGCCTCTGTGTATCCTGTCCAAGGAACTGGAGCCAGGAACGATGAATCTCCTCAACCACAGAGATAGGAATCCGGCCAGATGACCGTTCCTTGACAGACTCATTCCACTCTGTCTAACATAAGAGCTGAAAGTGGTTCCAGCTTTGAACTCGTACCAGTCTTCAGTAATAGTAAAATCCTTGCAATCATATTTCTCCAGCAGATAAATGATTTCACCTTCAGAGAGAGGTTTGAAATTGTTGATCTGGTACCATCTCTTCTTGCTTATTTTCTTATCATCTTTTTCACGGTTCATGAAAAGGTAGGACATCCACTTCTGAATGTGGTTGCCAGCTTCATCCTTGGAACCCTTGTAATATAGAGTACATGTACCAAAATGGCACATCATCTCTTCGAATAGATGGACCATCTCTGGGTTCTTCTCTGACAGAAAGTTCAGCTCTTCTGTCGTAGGAACATATTCCTCATACGGCAGCGAGCCTGAAGACAGGTGTGAGATGTATTCCATCTCATGAAGGGCGAAGCCCATCTCTCCTTTCGGAGTCATAAAGGTCCCCGTCCTATGGTTGTATCTCTCAACCAAAGCCAGGAATAGGAAGGGGTTGGGCTTGAAGCCGTAGGATGAATTGACGACGGCATTATAAAGATTAATCTTCTTCAGCTCAGTCGCGAAATTCTCCAAAGCCCAGTTGACGAAAGTCTTCCATCTCACATTCTCCTGATTCATTAGGCCGTTCATCCTAGGCGTCGAATCGGTTGGATAGAATGCATTCTTGTTTGACATGAATTCGTTTATGAAAATGGGCATCCTGAACGGCATCAATATGGATGAATCTTCAGGTGGTATGCATCCAGGCTTCAAACCCCGAACACTGATACATGATCCTCCGGGGCACTGAAAAATCCCTCCTTCCTGTAAATAATACGGCTTGCCTTCGCCTGCTGATATTCTGTCAAATACCAGGACATCTTTCTTGGATAGCTGGCATGCATAAGTCTCATGATTGATAAGCCTCTGGAAACCTTTGGCCAGTACATGGGTTGTTTCACATCCCCTTCGAAGTAGAAGCACACCTTCTCTCTAATGCCCTTCGGCTGAGATTTCTGTGATATGGCATCTCCGAACAAGAATGCTGGTTTCTTGTGGGATACCAGATCCAGACTCTGAAAGGGTTATCCATTCATTAAGCAGAGTAAAGTGGTATGATCTTGATTGGCCAACAATGATAGCCTTGCTTCAGGAAGATCAAATTGAGGGAATTATACATGAGATAGATCATGCTTAAATGAGAAACTCAAACACCCTTCATATTCTGCTTCTTCGCTTCGGATGTTCACTACAGAAAATGACAAAAGACAAAGTCAGATATATCTATGTCTATGCATGTATTACAGTATTTGAAAGAAATTTCAAAAGTCACGCAGACTCTATATGGATATACCACCATGACATGCTGAGTGATTTATTCACGCGGATGATTAATTCACGCAAAGTCCAGACAGATTAAGATGAAAGTCACACATCATTGCCAGAATCACATTTAAGTGAAAATGACAAAAAACACGCTGACAGATCAAGACTAATCTATCCAGAAGATGAATCTCAGAAGTCTGCGTGAATAATTCAACATTGACATCTCTGTCAACATGTGAAAAATCACGCAGCGTCATCCTGAAAGCTGCGTGACTATTTCAACATGGACATTTCTGCCAACGTGAAAAGTCACGCAGAATCATGAGAGTCATGCTCCTTTGCGTGGAACACAGAGCTTCGTAAACACGAAGATGTGAAGTATGGCCGACCCTAAAGAGGGGGGCATACTTTATTAATATCCTTTGCCCTAAGAAGGGAGGGATATATTTCTGAAGTTTATTATCTTAAGATCCTAAAAAATTCTATGTGGAGTTCATCTTCATCAAACTCGTCTTCAACAGTTCATGTTCTTCCATCACTTACGATGCATAGGAGCTTGCGGGACTTCCTGTCGAGGAAGTCTGTCAGTAGTGGCACGCGAAGAAGTTGCAGGGGCTTTCCCCTTGGCCTGAGCATCAGCTTTCTCGGGAGCCATTTCGGCTGAGAAAGGAGAAGAAGAAGTCGGGGAAGAAGGAGTTCGTCGGGGAAGATGAAGTTCTCTTCTGTGGGTTCTCTCTTTCAAATGCAAGTAAAGAAGGAAAGAAGTAATCTATGGCTTATTTATAGGCTCATGAAGAATTCCAAACGGCCCATCATGATTTGCCTCGATTTAGGAGTTTGATACGGGATCTTAACTGCACAGAATCCCAACAGTCCAATCATTTAGGGATAAATATCTCTTTAAAGTCATCTCAGCGTGACTGATTTCATTTTATCATCTCGTTTTCAAAGTATTTCGAAATAATTTATCATTTTTCGAAAACTTTGAAGGGGGTTTTTGTAGGCCTCAAAAATGAAAGTCACGCTGAGTTGATCAGAACAAGGTCCAAAAGTCACGCTGAGTTGATCAGGACAATATTAAAAAAAGTCACGCTGGGTGACAGCTCATCATTTGTCAGAAATTTCATCATGACTGACATCACGACAGTCGAAGAATGTCTCCTCGCATGCCACGTATTCACAGAACTCGAGAGATCACAGCCGACTATTGCGTGATTTTCGAAATCTTCTTCAACAAGACTCAGCCTTCGTCAAGTTGGCGTACCAAAAGAGCTTCTTGTCATTTAATGCGACTGACAAAAGTAATTACTGTCAGAGATTTTGTATCAGTCAAGGCACGTCGGATCAAGACAGCTGGCAGTCCTACCTCAATCGAGCGTGGATTATGTTCCTTCCCAAAGTCTGCGTATATTTTGAGCTTTCTGTCTCAAGTTTGCGTGGATTCTGAAGTTTCCTCCCTCAAGTCTGCGTGGATTTTGAAGCTTTTTGCCTTAAGTCTGCGTGGATTCTGAAGCTTCTTGCCCCAAGTTTGCGTGGATTTTGAAGCTTTCTGCCCCGAGTCTGCGTGGATTTTATCTTCAACAAGTCTTCGTGGATTTCATCAAATTGGAGTACGTGGCAGCCATGCCACTGATCTCTCGCCTGCGTGTCATGTAACTTGCACACGACTCATGCATGATTGCCATGTGTCCAACAGTTACAGGCCACGTCCAGTAACTGCTCACAACCTTGCGTATGTTAAATCCTGCGTGATTTTCAACTAGGCAAAGGCTGTGAAGACAGTTATCCTTTCAGTTATTTTTGACTCTATAAATAGAGTTCTTTTTCTCATTCATTGTACAGATACATAGTTATCTAATCTACTGTCAAAATTTTGAGAGCTTTTCTTCTTCGCATAGTCTAAGGGATAAAGCGATCGTCTTCTAGATCGGATTCCTACAGTTGTAATTTTCCCAGATACACAATAAATAAAGTGAATTTATTTATGGAAAATATCGATCACTTCGGCGATTCACTCCATTTTCCATGTATCTCAGCTGAAGAAGGCGGTCAGGGATCATGCGGTGTCACCTACTCTTCCTCCTACACTCACGGAGGATATGAAGGTGCAGTTGGAGCCTTTGGAGGTACGGGCAGTTCGGCAGGGACCAGGACAGACGAGGGAGGTTCTGATTCACTGGATGGGACTACCAGACTGCGACGCGACTTGGGAGGACTATGCGAGATTCCAGACACAGTTTCCAGATTTCTACCTTGAGGACAAGGTGGCTCTTTTAGGGGGGGTATTGATGCGAGCGCACCTGGCGTCGCACCTTCCTCGGGTGGTGGAGGCGTCATCACGTACGCACGTCGCAGGAGACGCGGAGGAACCGTTTAGGCATTTTATTTATTTTATTTAATTTTAGTCATGGAGGGTTATTTTGGTCTTTCACCACAAATAACCCTTCTCTTTGCTTTTTCTATATATATTAGGTCTAGCCATCTTTTATTGCTTATGCTTGTATTAAGAAGAAACTCTCAAGCGTCATTCAGAGGGGTTTAGACTTTGTCCGTCCATCAAAGTTGGGAGTTTGTTCTTTTCTCTAATAAAGATCATTCTTTTCCTTCTATTTCTATTTTTCTATAAATTATTTGTGAATCGATCGGGTCGATTCACATCAAAATTCTTATGTAATAAAATATTGGAGAGTCCCTAATATTTTAATAGGAACAATTGCAGTGCTCTCCAAGACTATGTGGCATACATGTAATATGTAATAGATATATTAGCAATAGTGGAATCCACTAACTAATCCTAACTATCCACTAACTAATCACTAACTAATTACTTAATTATGACTTGATCAATTAGGCATTCCATAGTCCAAAGATATAGGCCCACGATCCAAGTTCAAGGCTTGGTAGGCAAATAAGTTAGCTAGCCCACAATCTAAGTCCAAGGCTTGGTAGGCTCATCAGAATTTAATAATAATAATAAATCCAAAAACGAGATTAACTTATTATTAAATAATAATAATTAGAATTAGAAATAAATCCACAAATGAATTTGGAAAATAAATATTTTTATAAAATTTCAAAAATAATGATATTGATTTCCAAAAATAAAAATTTAAATGCTAGGATAACCACCAAGTGGGTATCTCAATATAATATTTTACATGTATTAAGGTGTTCATATGGGGAGTAGTGGGGCACATGCGGGTGCCATGTAGGTGTATTTTTCTAAGAAAAAAAATTAAATCCTCAAAGAAAGCATGTATAATTTTTGTCGCTCGGACTCGGACACGGGTTCAGGGACGCAAAGTTGCACATCGCGCATGCACGGGAGCACGCGCGAGTGTAGGCGCGAACTGGTGCACGACTCAGCTGATTGCGGGATGATCTAAAATATCAAACTTATTTTTTTAGCTGGTATTTTAATCTCACATCGGATAGGAGAAGAGGGCCTCCTTTTGGAGACACACAAAAAGTTAAAGATAAAGGGAGTCCAGGGGTCTGTTCGAATCACAAAAATAGTTGACTAGGAGTATTCCAGAAGTTCTTTGTGAACTTGCTGGTTCCTGTGAGCAGATCATTGTAGGCAAATCTTGCTTTGGACAACGATGATCTTTATCACCCCAGGATGAATTATTTTTCTTTCTCTTCTTCTTCTTCTTCTTTAAGTCTTTTGTAAGTTATAGCCTGCTTTGTCTGTCTGCAACTGCGATTGCATTAAAGAGCGTGAGGTAATTCTGTCAAGTTGTAAATAGAATGACTAGTGGTTTCCAAATAGGCTTCAGGTTCTTCTGGATAGCAAACTTGTTTGCACGGATCTCCGAAGTCCTAACACTCAGAACATAGAGCAGACTTGTTTCTGTCATGTCTCTATTTTTAATCGTTACTGAGAACGTAGAACAAACTTGTTTGCATGATGTGTCTATTTTTTAGCGTTACTCAGAACAAAGAACAAACTTGTTTGCAAAAGATATATGTTTTCTGATCGTTCTTTCATCTAGTTCTATTTTGGGAGTAACACTTTGGCCTCGTTTGGTTCGCGGAATCTCCCGGTTGGGAAAGTAAAGTGATTACTTTTCTATGTTTGGGCGCCCAAGGAATTGAGGAGGAAAGGAAAGTGATTCCCAATGGAAGAGAAATTAGGGGGGAAAGTGATTTCATCCATCCAAGGAAGAAATTACTTTCCCACATTGAAGTATTCACTTTCCTTTCCAAATTCCTTGACATTGCCAAACATCGGAAAGAAAAATCAATAGGAATTAAAGTTTCCCAAAGGAAAGAAAATGACAAAAAATTGATTTCCTTTTCATTCCGTGAACCAAACGAGACCTTTTTTCTTTTTTCTCTCTCTCTCTCTCTCTCCTTCGAGTTCTCTCTCTCCCATCTAAACGGTCTCGCTTTTTCTAGTTTCCTCGTTCCCTCGTTTTTCATCAATTATGAAAAGCACACTTCTCATCTATGCCGTGTCCACCAACCTTTTGACATTTTCATGAACATATTTTTTAGGGATATTTTGTAAAACCTCCCCTAAATAATGGGCTAATTTGCGAAATACCCCCTAAAGATCTCGAATTGGTAAAACCCCCTTTCCGTCAAGACGCTGTTTGATTTTGGGTGACGTGGCAATCCATGTGTGTTATTAAGTAAAAAAATAAAAGTTAGACAAAAATACCCCTGCGTACGTGGCAGGGGTCCTCCAACGGTCTTCTCTCTCTCTCTCTCTAAGGAGGAAACACAAATTATTATATTTACAGTAAGGAGGAAACACAAATTATTATATTTATAGTTAGGAGGAAACACTAATTTTTAATTTCTAAATTTGCAGAAATCGAGTGATGAAAGTGATGAGATTGATGAAAGTGATCAGATTAAATGCCAGCCACAACTACATGTCAGCCACAACTACATGTCACAACTACATGTCACCGCAATCTTCCTCTCCTCCCCCAAGTCCCCCTCCTTCCTTTGTTCTGAAACTTCTTTATCTAAATTTAGCTTTTCCTTCTCTTGCTCTTTCTTCCCAAAACATTGTTTTTTTTTTCCCTGCATAAGCAAGAGTAACAGCACTTCTGGAACAACCCCAATATTAAAACAAATTTATAGTCCATCATCCACAATTCACTAATTTAGGGAAGAGGAAGGAGAAGAGTTCTCGGCAGTGAAATAAAGTGAGAGAGAAATGAAAGGATCAGGAGGATACAACAGTAAAAATGGCGACTACAACCCCTACAGCAGCAGCAGCGGCAAGCCATCCCCATTGCTCATGGTCTCCTTCCTCCTCCTCATCTCCCTCGTCTACTTCCTCTACACCATCACCTTCGAGTTCCCCTACACCCACCGCCGGGGCTCCCGCTCCGCCCTCCGCATCTCCCGCATCGTCTCCGAGACCTTCCGCCTCTCCCTTCCCGACGCCCGCTGGTTCGTCATGGGCGACGACGACACCGTCTTCCTCCCCGACAACCTCCTCCGCGTCCTCTCCCGCCTCGACCACACACAAAATCGTTTTTGGGCGAACTTTTGGGGAAGGGTATTTTCGTCTAACTTTTATTTCTTTACTTAATAACACACACGGATTGCCACGTCACCCAAAATCAAACAGCGTCTTGACGGAAAGGGAGTTTTACCAATTCGAGATCTTTAGGGGGTATTTTGCAAATTAGCCCATTATTTAGGAGAGGTTTTACAAAATATCCCTATTTTTTACTTACAAAATAATGTCGAAATGTCCTACATTGCCCTAGGAGAGACACTCTAAGCGAGATCATGATTCCGGATGATGGGACATGGCCTAGTAGGATGCTTGCCTTTTGTGACTTCTCACGCTTGTGACTTTGTCTCATTTTTGCTTGCTCGTTGGTGCTTTAGGTGCTTTAGGTGCTTTAGGTGTCTTTGTTAGTCTTTTCTTTCATTTATGTTTTATTTTTACAGAAAATTTACTATATCGAAAATATGTTTTGATAATTTAGCCAAAATAAAATAAATGTCAACAAATTAAAAAAATTGAAATGTAAAACAAATAAAATCTTGCGCCAACGCTGATGACAGAAAAAATATTCACGAAATTAAAAATTTTTGGAATTGATTTCTGCTAACCCAGTTGGTAGAAGATTGGTTTGAGAGAAAATGGTTTTCAATGGTTGGTTTAGTTTAGTTTGTTTAAATGGGATGCTTGCGTTGTGGGAGACTATACAAAGAGGATGTTGGTCTTTTGAAAAGATTTTATTGGAAGATGGAAGGACTCTTTCTTTGTTAATATTCTATCATAATCAATACTTAATTCTAAATACTATGAAGAGGATAACCAGCTCCCAAGCCAGTTTAAATTAATCCCACATGCTTACCATGATGAGGCACTTTGGAAAGTGCACATGGTGGCCTACTTTCCAATCTTGACCCTTGTTAGCAATCAACCGAATAAAACTCGTATTATACGCAAATTTTTCCGTATCTTTCATAAACGTATAATACTTGCGTACTTTTGACAGATCAAAATCAATACGTAAATTTTAAGCATGCGAAGTTTTAAACGTATTTTGTATCAATTATTGAAAAATTTGGCACAAAAAATTTGTTGGAAACCTGTTTAATTAAACAAATTTGACAACATATTTTAGAATGTGAAGTTTCTAACCTCAATATTTCTATTTTTCGAATGTTTAACCGAATTTTTGAACGTATTTTATTTACGCTGAGCCGATTTATACTCGTATTTTTTCCGTTCCGAATTTTTTCCGTTTGCCGAATTGCTAACAAGGATCTTGACAGAAGTCCCTTGAATCTTTATGGATGGCCTTTTCTCATAATTAGAACTAAAAGTTTAGTAACACATAGGGGTGGGCATACGGATCTAGGACCCGCGGTTCCGATCCGGTTCGAACCGTAAAATGTCTAAACAAGTCGGTTCCTAAAATTTAAAATTTAAACGAGGCGGACCGGGGCGGGTCGTGTGACATTAACGGGTCGGGACGGGTCATATTTTCAAAATAAACGGGACCCCGTTCCGACCCGTTTTTAGGAGTATATATATATTTTTTATTATCAATTTTTAGCATTTTTGGTTATTATAGTCTATACAAAATAGAATATCTCATTGTTTACTAAACAAATTCTAGAAGTTTGGGAAGACATTAGACTTGTTTTGTTTTTATAGACAATATAACATATGTAAATGTTAACTATTATAGAATTTTTAAACTTTTTTTTGGACTCGTGTGGACCCGCGGGTCGACCCGTTTTGGACCCGTTTCAAATGGGTCGGATCCGGTCCGGGTCCAATATTTTTTGGACCCATCCCGCCCCGCCTCGCCAAGTAACGGGTCCGGTCCGGGTCTAACAAATTTGGGCCCGGCCCGACCTGTGCCCACCCCTAGTAACACAAGTCCCTTGAATCATGC
Source organism: Iris pallida (assembly GCA_029216955.1). NCBI lineage: Eukaryota > Viridiplantae > Streptophyta > Magnoliopsida > Asparagales > Iridaceae > Iris > Iris pallida. The sequence goes on from JANAVB010016600.1 coordinate 727,324, forward strand.
CCGACCACCATTTTTCCGCAAACGTGGTTGGCGGAAATTTTAGTATTGCTAAATATCTGCCAACCTAGTTGGCAGAAAAGTATGCTCCCCTTAAATCGGTCCATTGGGCTATACGCGAACCCACCCGCCCGTCGACCAACTCACCGGTCCACCCATGACCGATAATATTCTGCCAACTTGGTTGACAAAAATTTAACAAAAGCTAAATTTATGGCGGAAATACCTATTCTAAAATTTTTTTGATTTTTTTAGTAGACCGTTTGTTTTTTCCGTCATCCATGTTGTCGATATATTTCGTTTCCTCAAATTTTTAGGGCCCGCCCCCTCCTAAAGTCATGAGAGTTGGTCAGAAAAATGTTCCAATCGACTAAATTGAGGAGTAAGGAAAGGGCTTCCATGACAATAAGGTCCTTCTTGCATGGGCTTGGGCTTGCTTTGATGATGGGTAGGCTTGTTGTGCTTTTCGACCCCGTCCTTGGCCTCGGGGAATGGCGAGCAGCACAGAACTTTTCTCAGTCAAATGACGGTTCTTTTGTTAGAAAGAAATATCATTCTTGAACTTCAAAAGAAATGCAAGATTCGAAGGGGCAAGCCGGCACAGATTGGAAAGCAGAGGTGGGTTGTCAAGTTTGTTTTGGTTTTCAGTAGGGCCACTTTTGCATAACCTTTGCTTGCGCCCTATTTGAGACTAAGGCAGGTTTGGAACCCACTGTATGGGGGGAATGGTTTCCCCCTCGGACCCCCCTTCCATTTCTTTTTAGCCGCTCGTCGGACTCGCTGCACTCTCAATCGGCGAGGCCTCACAGCCGTGCTGGTAGGTTTTTGCCGCCACTTTGGCAAATCGAGACAGAAAATTGGATTATCTACTCTTTTCAGCACTCATTCTTGCTCTTTCCAGAAGATCTTGAAGATCGTCTATTTTCTTATTTCGTATTTCCAGAACGAACCGTTGATTCTTCTCCAAACAGGAACCACCGATTCACAAATCTTATTATACTACTTAGTCTAATTAATATAATATTTTTTCGTACAGTAGATTTTTTGGCCCTTGTGCTATTTGAGACTCTGAACTCTAGTATGATTTTCTGGCCCTTATATTGTTATATTATCTAGTTTGTGTTGGCGATATTGTTCGAGACTCTGAACTCTAGTATGATTTTCTGGCCCTTATGTTGTATTAGAAGCATTAAAGTTTCAAACAATTGTGTAAAAGGGAATAAGTTTGGTGAAATTGCAAACTAGGAATCGTTGCGTCCCAAAGTAGGGCGTCAAAAAAAGTACTCCATAAATATGGGAGTCTAAATCTAATTTTGTGGATTAGTCCGCTTACTTAGTTGAACTAAATTTCTCCGCCTTAAAAAATTTTGTCCCATAAATTTAACGCTAAACCAAAATTAAATGCCCTACTACAGGGCGTATTTTTTTTAACGCCCATAAATATGGCGTATTTTTTCACTCCTAAAAAAGCCCAAAAGTTGGGCTTATATAATTTGTCTAAAAAAATACATATAAATAAAAAAACCCCAAAAGTTGGGTTTATAATTTGCCTCATAAGAATCTAGCGCCCAACATTTGGGCATATAATTTTTTTCCGAGATTAAGCTCTCATTTAAGCTTTGTGGTAAGAACCTAATCACATTTACAATAAGTACTTTTTTCAGACGCCCAAATTTACGGAGTATTTTTTAAACGCCCAAATTTAGGGCGTAACGATGCCTACATTGCAATTTTTTCAAACTTCGCTCTTTTTACACAATAATTTAAAACTTTAATGCTTCTCATACAATTTTTCGTTATTATATTCTCTTGTCTGTTTTTTTTTAGAATCTCTAGTCTGCCTCATTTATGGATATGCTATATATATATATATATATATATATATATATATATATATATATATATATATATATATATATTTCACTTTTAATATGGTTCATTGTTTGACAGGAGCATATGCATCCGAGATCTTTCTGATACCCACCTATTAAATTTTAACTTAATTTTCTCCAAAGTCGGATGTTGAAGTTTTACACCCTGGTGGTGTCGATCAAGTTGAAGCCTCCAAATTTTTTGAACATTTGCAATTTTTCTTGCAGTACACTCTCTATAAACTAGCTACTTCATCGAATACAACAAGAAATTCCATGTAAGTATTAAAAGAAAGGGAAATTTTTTTGTTGTGGTGAGTTTGGATGAACTAAGCCACAATTATAAGAGTTTTCGGCTGCAAATGACCACACATATCCTTAGATATAGCTATTACATGAGTATTTTAATTATTTTTAAAAGATTAAAATACCACTTATTAATGTTCAAAAACGGTTAGAAAATAAAGCATTTTTTCATGGATACCAAAGTGTCCTTGAATATGGCCTTTGGAAGAGGGTTTTATCAAAATATATCCTCCCCCCAAACCTTTTCAGTAAGGATTAACTAGGATAAAATGCTAAAATATTCCCCACAAAAAAGTAGTTATATAGGGGGGTGCTAACCAGATTGACTGGGCTAGGATTTGTAGGACCGTTAAGCACCTCTAGAGGAAGGATGAATAGCGTGTGTGCATGCAGCGAAATAATTATAACACAAATTAAAAATTGTGTAATATGGCTAGTAAGAGAAGATCAATAATAGTATATGAGCTGCAATAAAAGTAAAGAGTTAAGAAGATTCAAACATAGTGACACAACGATATATATTGGTTTTCCTCGTGGAGGACTAATCCAATCTCGAGTACTCCTACTCGATGTTAATCTACTATGGCAAAAGCTTTAAATAAGTACTTATAACTCTTACAACACCGTGCTTGGGGACAAGTGTACGACCAACTTCAACAACACCGTGCTTGGCGACGAGTGCACGACCGACTCCAGAAGGCAATAAAAAACTAAAATATTTTCTGAAATAGCCTCTGATACAACTCTTCAAAAACAAACTCTAGATTGAACTGAAACTGTACTGACTTGGCTAAGAGAAGTATATGCTAGATTTCAAAATGTAACATGTAGAAAATACTTTAAGGAATAGAGAAGAGAATGAGACTGGATGATTTGAGAATGTAAAAGTTCTTCTCTATTTATAGTATTTTATGAACCGAATTGGGGCATATTTCGGTTGCAAAAATCTCGCATTCGAACGTTGGATACATATATTCAGAAAATTCAAAAATAGGTTAAAACTACCCTGACCGAACTCGGGCCAAGTTCTGGTCGGGTTCTGCTAGAGTTCTAATAGAACTGTTTTGGGCCAATTGTTGGATTTTAGGCTATTTTTTATTGTGGACTTTTGGATGAAAATTTGTGGATATGATAGGTTATATTTTTTGGACTGAGAATAGCTAAGCCAGTACCGATCCTGATCAATCTTACAATTTTTTTAGATTCAAATAAAGATAAAATACAGAAGAAATATGTAAAAGTCTTGATCTTGATTCCATCACTTTTGGTTCTTAATGACGACGCATTATTCGTAGCTTGTAGCAGTAGGTGCAGACATTTTGACTTGAAACCTGTAGTTGTATATATTTTTTACGTATCGACCAAAGTTGACTTTGATTATCAAAATCAGGTATGATCATGACCAGTTGGCCAACAATCTTCTCTTATTTTGATAATTGACAAACTTTGAGTCTATACTAAAATATAACCAATATAATATTGAACATTGAAAATATACCTGACTTATTTGAAATCTTGAAAATTTTGATTGGTATGCTCATCTCCCCTTTTGTCATGTAATCAAAATATGACTCCTCCAAAATTTATTAGCCAAACAACAACAAAACAAAAAACAAAAAGAACGATACCAAATATTATATGAAATGACAAATCAATATCACAAAAGTAGAATATAACTGGAACATCAGTAGTATCAGTAATATATGAAAAATAATAACTCACATAAAAGAAAGTGTTACTACAACTGAAAAATCCAAAATGCATAAACTAAAATGTGCTGCTACAGGTCATCATCATCATACAGATCCACAAAATACTAAGTACAAAACATCAAATCAACTATCCGCACCAACAGTAGCATCAGCAGGCGGCTGGGTCGGATCAAAATAGGCAGTCATCGGGTCGAAGTAGACGAAGGTAGGATCCTCATCGAGTCTTGGTCCATCAAAGGCAGGGTGACGGATGATAGTCGTCAGTGTAGTAGGATGATAAGCCATCATCCGTTGAATGTCTGCCATGGCATTTCTTAAGACATGAACATGAGAAATATGGCAGAACTCAGTGTCACTATAATGACATGTCGGCCTGACATTGATGTCCCTAAAGTATGCCAAAAGCATCAAACCATTGATACAGCTCGTCAATAGTATGACCCGGGGCTGTAGGGCTGGATTGATCAAGTGGAGCGTCTGTTGGGGCTGCAATTGGAGCTGGAGGAGGTGGAGGTATAGCATCACCAAGAGGATGTGGGAATCTCCTTGTGAGCCCCCTGAATTTTGGGGCTCTTTTAAAAAATTTCAAATGAATTATTTTCCATAAATAATTTTATTATAATTAGTTTGATCATTAAATGTACCTTTTTGTGACTTTGACTTTTGGAGTGCCACCAAGGAATCTTTCAATCCAAGTTAAGGTCTTTATAGAAGTTTTTGTGCGCTAGGATGTCAATCTCTTGGAACTCCATTAATGATTTTTGTAGTAGACGAGATTATCTTCAATTTGATATATTATGTCTCACTCAAACTTGCTCTCTTGTATTCTATTTATCACACAACTTTCTGGTCAATTTAGGCCATTTGACCATCTATCGAAAAACTTGGCCTAATTTCCAAGTTAATTTCAAGGCTCGACATCGATCCAGCCTAATCGATCCAATATATAGTTTTGACCTAGTTTGAGTCTATTACGCACATGCCACTTGTGTGCCATCCAATTGAGCTTCCGCATGCCATTATTTTATCAATGGTAATAAATAACTTAGATTGTAGTCATGATCGCACCAAGCCCAAACCTAAACCAATTGAACCCAAACATCCAACTCAAAATTCATGTGACCACTCTCTTGACACACCCAAACACCACACACCTTTTTCCCCTTCTTTATTGCTATAATTACTACTATTCCTATTTTTATACTATTAGTTAAGTCAGAAGGGTAATCATTGTAAACTTATATATATATATATATATATATATATATATATATATATATATATATATATATATATATATATATATATATATATATATATACAACAAGCTTCCTGTACGGGATTAACTTACGGGACAAAGTTACGGGATTATTAAACATACACGTTTCTCTTCCAGATTTTTATTCTTTAGAAATTTTAAATCTCCCCATTTTTTTTAAAAAACTCTATCTTTATCTTAAATAAACAAATTCTATCCATCAGTTTTATTTTAATAGAGATGATCTTTTTTAAACAGAGATAGATAAATTTATTTTGGATAGATAAATTTATTTTACTTTAAAAAAAAGATATATTTGTTTGAAAAAATAATCTATTTTTCAAAACAAATCTATTTTAAAATATTAGTATCAATTTTAATGTTTATATTAATATTAATTTTTAATATTAATTTTAGTGTTAATTTTAATGTTTATTGTTAATTTAAATGATAAATTTAGTATTAATTATACTTTTAGTTTTAACATTAATATTAAAAATTAAAATTAAAAATAATATTAATATTAATATTAACATCAATATTAACATTAACATAATTAATATTAATATTATATTAAAATAAACATTAATATTAATATTAATATTATCATTAAAATTATTATTAACATTAACATTAATATTAAAATTAAAATTAATATTAACATTAATTTTAACATTAAAATTAATATTTTTAAATATAGATTTATTTTTAAGATAGATATAATGATCGATTATTTTTTAGATTTAATTTGAAAGATAGATTATACATTAGATTTGTTTTTATGGAAAGATTTAGATGTAACTATTGATTTATATTTAAATAGCTTTGTTTTGAAAGATACATTATTTGTTGTATTTGTTTTTTAGGAAATATCTAGATTTTTTTTTGAGAAAGAGAGAGACACGTATGTTTCTTTCTTTTCTCTACATGAAGAATTTGTTTTTTTAATTATCCCGCAACTTCATCCTGTAAGTTATTCCCGTACAGGAAGGGGACTGTATATATATATATATATATATATATATATATATATATATATATATATATATATATATATATATATATATATATATATATATATATATATATTTTTTATATATATCTCTCCTCTCTAAAATATATATATATATATATATATATATATATATATATATATATATATATATATATATATATATATATATATATATATTAGAGAGGAGAGATATATGTATGTACATTTTAGAGTATATATTAATATACACAATTTAGAAATAATAATAATAATAATAATAATAATAATAATAATATACACAATTTAGGGTGAATATATTATGTAAGTATATATATATATATATTATTTGGAGTATATATTAATTAGAACCTATGCCCAACTACTACAAGAAAAATGACTTTTGGTGATGGTTTTTTCCTGTCACCAAAGGGTTTAATTGACGGTTTTTCTTCCGTCAGCTAGGCCAGTGTCAGCAAAAGTCCACACCTTAGTTGACGGTTTTTAGCCATCAACTAAACCCAATTTTTTGACCGTCAATATAGGTGTATACTTTTCCTGACTGTGGCCTAACGGACGTCTAATGACCGTCAACATAGGTTATTTTTGTTGACATTTTTTAGCCATCAAGAGACCATGTTTATCAATTCTCATTTACGTTGTCGGTTCCCGCCGGTTCCCATTTATGTCACCAAATACACGCATAATTATATAAATTACAGAAACGCATAATATAATCAGAAACTCTCACAAAAATCAAATAACTTATAACACATTTCACATTAACAAAAAAACTGTGTTTGCACAATATTCAACGAGTACATCAACGAAAAAAATTAACTTGTTCATAAAACCACATTCGATATATGATACCAACCCCATCACCAAAGACTAAAGTGCCAAAATATAACGAAATACCATTAACCGAAGCCCGTAGCTTCACAAACATAAGATACCTGAAACCAAATCCCGTAGCTTCATAAACACAAGATACCCGAAATCGAAACCGAAATCGAAACCCGCAGCTTCACAAACCATCATTCGTTGAATCCCTGTATCCAATTAAAAACACATTGTTAGCTTCAGAGTTTAGTAAAGTAGAAGTATCAGAGCTAATATCTACTAGGTATAGTTACTATCAAAGTATCAGAGCTAATATCTACTAGTAATGGCTTCAAGGTGAAAAAATTGATATCAAGTAATACCGATCAGATTTGCTTCCAGGTCTTCCTTACTATTACTATAACTATAATTTCTATATCATATCGAAAAACGAAACAATGAACATCACGAGAAAATAAATGCTTCAAGGTAGGGATCAAGCTGGTATCTCAAAAGAGATTTATTTCGAATAGAACAAAATCTGGTAATTTATCCTACATAGAGGCCTTAATGAGAGGCATTGACATCTAACCATGTAGTGTTTCAAAATTTTCGTATAGTGAAAGCTATATTTCTAACCATCACAAATGGATGTGTTCCACACTACAACCTGAATAAGGACTAATTCGATGGAGAAAAGGAGATAGCAAAGTGCACCTCATCTCCCACTGATCTCCTTCTCTTTGGCATTACACATATCATCTGCAGACATGATAAATCATTTTGTAATCTCATCAAGCTGAAAAAAGTAAAAGGAGGGAGAGTCGTGTTACCAATACATCAATTAGAAGATTTAATAATAACGAAAAATTTTATGTAGGAGGAAAAAATTCTACGTATTTACGCAAAAAGTGAGAAGTTATCAAAAATTTCATTTCAAGGGAGCTGACGCCAGTTGAACTGGCGCCCAATAAATAAATAAAGCTGGCGCCAGTTAAACTGGTGCCTAATAATTTTTTTTAATTTAACCGGCGCCAGTTCAACTGGCGCCAAAAAAATAAAATAAAAATTCCTGGCTCCAGTTGAACTGGAGCCAGGTTGGGCGGGGGGGGGGGAGGGGGAGGGGGGGTTTGGCTGCTAAGTTTTTTTTCTTTCATTTTTCATTTTTCTTTTAAGTTTTTTTCCACATTTACCTCCTCTTCCTGCTCATATATAGTAGAATAACGGCTTCACCTCTGGCTAACGTTGCTAGATGGATAATCCGGTGGAATATGTACCGGAGGCAAATGTGGCTCTGGGCCACGCAAGACATCATGATTTATCCAAGCCGTCATCCGCCACATAAGATCGACCATCGTATGTGGCCGCCAGTTAGAACTTTCACTTCTCCTAATTTCTTCCTCCATTTCTATACCCTGAAATGGAATAGGTTTGGAGGATATATTTAATCAAATAAATTAAATTTAGCAAGATATTAAAATTCACATTTGATAAAATAAAGCTTACGAAATCGGTAAGCCTGTTTATTATTATGTGCATGCTTGTATCATTTATAGCTCTACTAGTGAACCGCGGCTCCTCAAATCTATAATCTCTGTTGCATACACGCGGTGCTCCCCACCAACTTCTGTAAGCAAATTCACCCAACCCTACACAACGTATTATTAAAAATTTAGCCAAATACAACGATTTATTTAATAAAACATGATATTATAAAAAACTTACAATCATTGGGTGTTTGCACTTGGCGGGACAAATTACCAACACTATAATACTCCAACCTCGATTCCCAACCAGGAAGCAAACTATTAACTCTAGCTTGCGCTTGAGCGACAGAATAGCTACTGGGCAGTGGATCATTAGGAATTATTTGAACCATCCCAAATTATCGCAGAACCCGATCTGCTGGATGGTACATTGTCCAGTAGTGGTATATGATATAAAATCTGTGCATAATATATGAATATGACATCCTCTACATAATGGGAGCATCGAGCCGTATAATATATGGCATCCATGTAACCTATTTCCAAAGTTAATGTAAATAACAAATGATACAACTTTATTTAAAAAAATATAAATGTAACATTGATTTACCTCCATATGTTCTACCGAGTCAAATTGCGATCGATAAATAGGAGCAACCTGAGTTCTGCTGTGTGCCTGGTCCACTTCATCAACTGTCCATCTCTTGGCTATCGAAAATATACCAGTTTCACGACTAATATGGCTAATTGGTCTACCAATAGCAAAATGTTCATAGGACCACACCTAAGATCATTATATCATGCATCTAATCAACTTTGTGTTACAGTATAAGATATTGCAATAATATAACAACATTAAAAATACCTGTAGTAGAAGCATGCATCCAGTCAGATTTGTGTTGCATGTATTTGACGTCGTTTTAACAAACTCCGTCAAGCAAGTATATAAAAATGACAATACCGCTGTTCCCCATGCATGTGGAGTGTTTTGTTTCAAATTTTCGAAAAAAGGTAAAAGACGAACACTTACTTTGCAGCCAGTTCCGTTCGGAAAAAGAACCGAACCACACAAAGCAAGTAAATAGGCTCTTGTGCAACAAACAATCTGTAATATTAATTAAATCTTTATGGAGTCAAACTACAATAATAGATTTTAATCTGAAATAAAATATAGATTTCTATACCCGATTTTCATCTACGACCACCGGAGCGTCAGTTGTACGATCAAGAAACATAAAGTTGCTTCATAGCTAACTTACACTAATGTCTGATCTACCCTTCTGTCCAGGTCCCGTCGGACCGGATACACCAAGATATCTACGTATCAATACATTGGGATCTGATCGATCAATAAAGTATATATGATGACCTGCAATATTAATTTAAAATATTATAACATCGAAATAAATGTATTATTTGGAAAATTATGTAATAAGTTACCCAACCTGTAATAGGTAATCCTAAAATGTTGGCTACGTCCCAGAGAGTAACAGTCATTTCTCCTACGGGCAACTAGAAAGTATTACGTTGGGGCCACCAACGCTCTGCCAAACTGAACAATAAGTCTTCATGTCATGTTGCATGAACTCTATTTGGTCGACGTAGTTGAAACCGAAAGACTCAACCAAGTCTTTTTGTTCGGAGATTACCTCCCATTTGCGGCCTTCGACGTCATTTTTTACGTGACGCCATTGACCATGTTCCCGTAAACGTGCTTCCATCGGATAATCATACAACTAGAAATACAATACGAATAAGTTAATTAAACTCATTTAATGTATCAATACAAAATAATATATAATAAATAAAGTTATGCAAATTTTTTTTACCTTTCCAGTAAATACCAATTTCGAAACGTGACTTTTACGTTCTTCAATTTCTCTTTGGGTGGTAGGTCCACCAGGAATGCGACCATCATTCTGATGTTCCATTTTTTCTCTAATATATACAACTATTCTTCTCCTCCTCCTTGCCGATCTTCTACTTCTTCGGCTGCTTCAGAGTGCTCATTGTGTGATCACTTCTATTCTTATAATCAAAACCCCTAACATACTTCCAAAACAACATCACGAGATCAACAATCCACCATCCCCTCAATCTTCCCTCAATCTCCATCAATCTTTTGCAGGGAGAAAGAAAGAGAGACAAAGGGGAAGACTACAAATTTAAGAGAGACAGATAGGACTTGACAAGGGGAGAGAGTAAAATTTTCTGTAATAATAATCACCATTATCATCATAAAAAAGTATGGAACACATACGACCACATTATAGTCTATAATAAAAGTATTCGCATATAAGTTCATCACCATGGTTAGAGTTAGGTTGGATTACCTTCAAATAGAACTTCAAAATATCAACGACATACATAAAATAGATTATGTGCCAGTCTCCCACACCTACCTGAATTTCTGCCATATATACCGTATATATGGTTGGGTAAGTGTCTGGTACAGCTTGCAGTATGTCCAGCATGGAAGTAAAAGTATGTGGGATATGTTGGGACACAACAAAAAATAGCCGGGGAATGGCAGCAATCAAAAGGACAAAGGAAAAATATTCAAGACTATGTTTCTTGTCTAACCTATAAGATTTATCACACAAACTGAAAGCTAATGGCTCATTTCTGGGATTGCTCTCTCAAGGCACACCCAAATCGTGCAAAGATATCTACAAAACTTTGCATCCTTTACTCATGCAACTCTGCAAATTAAGACAGTTAGTCCAATATCTGGTCCTATGGGGCTCCAACACTGTGCATAACTTCTGCTTGCCTCTCCTCCCATTCTTACTTTTTTCATGTTAATACATTACTAATTGGGCACCATGGTGTCTTTGTTGGTACGTCTAAAATACTCTCTCTTCCCATAATCCTACCTTCTCTTTATTGCTAATGATTTTATTTTTGCATTAACACTAGAATAAGTACAAAAAAAAATTATATTGTATTCCAACAAAACACATATATTTATTCATTAATGTTTCATCTCTGTTTCATGTATCTGTTTCTCAAAATTCTATGTTAAATCCAGGTCACCATGTATTGCTAATACATGTGTCTAACTCAAAACTAGATGGATGAGTATAGTACAGATCATGATGCTATAGTAGGTAAAGGTAAGGTCAACTAGGGTGAGTTTGATCTTAAGTTGGGTGAGCGAGAGTCCAATGGCAACGCGCTATCGTCAATCTAATTAGAAAAAGATTCTTCACATACTAATTCAAGTAGACCTAAGCCAAGTTGGTGTTTACCAGATCCATAGCTCAATGCATGTTTAGGTCAACATAAAGAACGCAGAAATAGCTCAATGCATGTAAGGTTCATATGTTATACATGTTTCATCACTTAAGATAGTTTCCTCACAGGTTTCACCTGGGTACGAGATAATCTAAGGCACTTGTTTGTACCTTCTTTCCTATTTGTCTATGTTATAAAGCTATTCTTTAATCCTTTAAGTCCAAATGATAGTCTTCAAGTATGTGATGTGGCTCCTTTTCATTGTGTTTCTTCTGTAGGGGTATGTGATGTGTGTACATGCCAGTATGCACATGGGTGTTTTCATATGACGTGTAGGAAAGCAGGCAAAATAAGCTAATGAGAAAGGAAGAAAAGGCTCCAAAGAAGGGGAAAAAGTGGAATATTGATATCGGCTTTACTGACCTTTAGAAAGAAGTCTTTGGAGTAAATTCTTAACTTCTGGATCAACTTCTTCAGGAATATGTAACGGAGAATCAACTATCTGAAACAAACATAATAACTTTGCAATAAGAAATAGTAAACGACACCTGCACTTTTTACAGATACAAACTTTTAAGAAAGCAAACTACCTTGTCAAAGGTATCTTGCAGAGAGTCCCCTATAAATGGGCAATAACCAAGTATCATACAGTACAATGTAACACCTATAGCCCATACATCAGCAGATTTACCATGACAACTTGAGCCTGTATAAGAGATGGGTACATGGGATCAATCATGGGAAAGCGAAACCTCGATAGATATCCACATCTAATGTACAAATCTTTGATACCTGTGCAACATTATGGTGCAGTAAAAATAGGGGTTCTAGGAGACCTCCATAATTTATCATTACTATCCTGCAAGAACGAGATAATACAAGATGGAGGTCAAAAAATAGAGAGCGTTCACCAGATAATAATTCACTCCAAAATTCTAGTTGCCAAAAGATGTAGATAAATAGACAAGCTTCACCATCACAAAAACATGTTGCAAGAAATCGACTAACACTGACTTGGTGAAAGCCGAACTGTACTATGAACTTAATTAGACAAGTTAAATCTGACCACTTATACCATGAATCAGACTCACGTGTCTAACCATATAAGTTCATATTGGGTTGTGTGGAGTATAATTAAAATAGACACGTTGCAAGGTGATAGATAACATGCGCTATGAACACGTTGATATCGAAATAGTCATTTTGGAATTTCTATACTTCCTAGTTAAATAGTGACTTTTATTATTTCCAAAGGCCGAAAGATGGTGTTAGCAAGCTGAAAGGATCAGGAGTAGCATGAAGGTTACTTCAATTGTGTGTAGTGTTAAAACTAAAAAGAAATAAACTATCATATATATGACAAGGATGAATGAAGGAACATGAGAGACAATCACAATTTCGAAGATGGGAACCAATCCATTCTACCTGAAAGATTGTATGATGTGTAAAAACGAAAAACCTTAAATTAAGATGTAATGAATGTAACATGTTTCCTTTCAAAAGGAAATGAAGGTAACACATCTAATTCAGTCAAAATTAAATAGGCCTCCATATGGCAACAACAACTCCTACTTGTACCCTATTCAAGCACCAGAAAATACAAAATTGAAAACCAAAACCTTTTAGGCCTATACTATTTTAGGAACAAAGTTTCATAAAATGGAGTTGGCTTTGGGTTGGAATTCAAAGACTTGAAACTGGAGTTTCTGAAGTAAAATGGAGGTTGGAGTTACTTTTTCGACGTTTGGCTACTAGAGTTTATTTTGGAGTTTTCTGTTCTGAAGTTATGAGTAGAATTATATAATTTAAAACTTCATTAGCTAAATAGTCCTCCTATAATTATCATCCCAATTTCATGGAGCACCAAATCCTACTATTTTCATCATAATTTTATAAAAACCTGATATAATAATTCAATATGCAAATCAACAATACACATTGTCATCAACCACAATTTCATGAACCCAAAATCCAAGCCATTCAAATATGCAAATCAACACTACCCATTTTCATCAACAACAATTTCATGAAAATACCTGATATCTTACAAATTAAAATAAACATTCTACTGAATATATCACTAAACATCCAAACTCATATACCATGTTTCCTTCTAGGCCGAGTCGGTCCCGTTACCCCAGGTTGTCGCTCGAGAAAACTCACCTTTGTCGACAAGTTGTTCAATGACCATGTAAGACTCAACATAAACTGACGTCTCACACAGTCATTCCTCTTCCAATGTTACCATCTCTTTCAAACCAATATAAAGACTTCTATCATTTGAGATCCCTCGACGACCCACGGTCGCGAGCCTTCTCCCTTGATGCTCCTTGAGATCCCTCGACGATCCACGGTCGCGAGCCTTCTTTCCATGTTACCATATCATTTCATTCAACTCATAAAAGCCTATTCGATAGTCCTTTCTCCAAAACTCATTAAATCAACCGTAGTTCATGCCTTAAATACTAAGCCCATGCATCGTGCCTTAAACCGACTTACGTTCTACGCGACGCCATCGCCCAAGTCATACTTTATATGACAGGCCTTGAGATCATAAGACTATGTGGTTATACCCAACCGTAGAACTCGTAGGACCATGCTTGCTACCAATCCGATAGCCTAACATAACTTGCCTGACTTAAACGCACAATGATTCGACGAGCAAAGGTTACGTCAAGCCATGCATTGTAGAAATGTGCCGCGCATGCGTTCGACTTCTGAACGACCAAGTCATTTGGGTGCCTAGACTTATATCATAAGCCGTGTAACACAACTTAACTCATGGGGCAAGCCAAGGCTATGCCAAGCCTTGGACGATAGGACCGTACATGCTTTATGAAGCATTTATGCGGGCGACGCCTATGACTTAGGCTACGTTCATAACTTCGTCTACTCATTCAACTTTCCTTTCCCCAAGCCACGGAACGAAGGATCGAGTGTCATTTTCAAAGCACGCCTTGCACCAACTCTAAGCCGACCATTGGAACTTTCTATATTCTAACTCAATTCGACCCGTCGAGATTATTCCCTTTAGTTATGTGGATTCGTCTCTTTTATTATCAAGTCTACTTGTGCAAGTTGAAAACATGCGATTTATTATAGGAAGGCTAAGATGAGGCAAGTTCACTGAAACTACCCTACATGAGTGAGCGGTCGCCTCGACCGAGCGATGTCTCTGAGCAGCCGTTACAAGGGGCACTACATCATACACCACTCAAAAAAAGTTTCGTCCTCGAAACTAACTGAGTACACTTATCGACTTATGACCGGTTTCAACATTCAAGAACTCTCGCACACACTACGCCTATGCGTTTTTCTTAATCCGAGCCACGCTCGTGCTACCCACAATCGTTTTCTTCAAACTCACGATCTCAAAATCCTCGACACTTTTCTGTTCCTCAAGTCTCACTTGAATTCAACGTATCACTTAGTTGGATCGTGCACATATTCCAGGCGTCCCCAAAATACATGTATTTCAACCAAGCTTTGTGATAGTGAATCCAATTCCACCTATCGATCCATCCACTCAATCCTGAAAATCAATCCTACAGATGCTAACTCTCGCAACATGGACATCTCGCCTAGCCGCTAGGCAATCTCTTTAGGCTAAATTCAATTGTCAGTATTGGAATTACAGTTCCCAACAACGATATATATCAACACTGACCCCATCCTAAGGTCAAACCAAGTTGATAGTACAGGGTTTTCTACCCAATCTCGTATCACTCCGACCTCTAAACTTCGGGCATAGATTTCCTACGCACATCCTGACATTCGTTGCACGGGGTCCAAGTCATTCAACAAAGCCATCATATTGTAAGTTCATTCAACCAATCTTCGATACATCAATATCGTTCGTTCAACAATCCATTTCATATAGTCTATCTCTTCAAACACGTCTGACATAATCTGCCTATCAATCCTTCCAAGTCAAACATGCTATGACACAAGTCATTGCTAAGCCATAATTCACATTTCATACTCCCTAAGTCATTTATCTCAATTCACGAAATCGATCACAAGGTCATCTGACTTAATAATACGTTGCGTCCCGATCTCACGCGAGTCAGATTATCCACGGTGGGCATGAATCACCATGCATGCTCCCGCGAGAAAATCATCCTCATCGGGACGTAACTTTTGTTCGAGTCTAGACTAATTCATTCTCGATGTGCGGATTGGACCTACTCAATTCTCAAGTTTATTTTATTCATCAATCGCAAGTCCTAACATCCTCAAATTTTCTTTCACATCAAACCAACAAATCGAGACAATCAAAGTTGCCGCATCCTAATTTTCCGAGTTCGATCATTCCCGCGACATGAATCACCATGTCAGCGCTCATACGGAACAATCGCCCCAAATCTGACACAACGTATGTGCGAGGCTGGAGTTGCACTCGCACAAGACAAGAATGTCGACGCTGTGGTTATCCGTGTAACCCTCAAGACATAATCATTTTCATCCAACATTCATCTCAATTAAAATCCTAACACTACAAGACAAAAGATTTTTTCCAACGTTTTATTAGCGTTGGCAAAACTGTGCAAAACGTTGGCATAGGCGTTACCGACGTTTGTTCAACGGTTTTTGCAAACGTCGTCGTTGCTCTAGTTGGCAATTTACAACATTTACGCAAAACGTTGGCATAGGGTTTAGACGACGTTTATAAACGCCATTAATTGTTCTATAATGATTACCATATTTCCAACAGTTTCTCACAAAAACGTCGCAAAAGAGAACTTTCCAACGTTTTTTGAAACGATGAGTTTTCCCAACCTTTTTCCAAAAACGTCGAATTTTGATTTCCTAACCATTTTAAACAAACGTTAGGTTTTGTATGGCCAAATTTTTTCAAAAACTGTTGGGTTTTTTTTTTGGAACCAGGTAAATTGTTTCTGGAATCGCTCCCACTGGGATTCGAACTCCTGACCACTCGGGCCGCATGCATCTCTCCTAACCACTAGGCTAGAGGTCATTTGCTATATGTATAAAGCAGACTTTTTAATTTAGTCAATGGTTCACCTTAATTTCCATAAACAAAATCTGCCTAATTTATGTAGGATTAGAAAAAAAATTCCTTCACACGTCAAATAAGTATAAATGCCCAAAAAAAAGTCAAAGAAATGTCGAAAAGGGTTTCCAAATATGTGACATGCTTCACAAAACGTTGGTATATTGCTCGACGTTTAAAGAAAAATGCAGGTAATTAACAACGTTTGTTTTCAAAATGTTGGTATATTTCTCGACGTTTAAAGACAAACGCAGGTAATTGTCAAATATTGGTATATTGCTCGACGTTTAAAGAAAAACGCAAGTAATTATCAATGTTTGTTTTAAAAATGTTGGTATATTTCTCGACGTTTAAAGACAAATGAAGGTAATTGTCAACCTTTGTTTAAAAACGTTGGTATATTGCTCAACGTTTAAGGGAAAACGCAGGTAATTATCAATATTTGTTTACAAACGTTGGTATATTGTGCGACGTTTAAAGACAAATGCCGGTCATGACCAACGTTTTTTTAAATACGCCGTTATATGCTAACTTAGCCAATGTTTACAAAAATGTCGGAGGAATAAACGTTGGAAAAGACCTATTTTCTTGTAGTGTAAGCATAGCTTCCAACCGAACAATAACACTTGCACGATCGTTATTCGTCGAGTCAGAGTACCCCCGAGTTATCGCATATCGGTCTTTGATACGCCTCAATACCATTGACGATATGCGTAACTTGACGATCTTCCTTTGCAACCAATTTCGAGTCGTACAAATGATGCTATCGTCCGACTGGATAATCTCCTAGACATTCAAATTTAAGTTCGATCATTATCCTTGATTCATTCACAACATTAATTTCCTCAAACCAAATTCACGTATCGTTCATCCGTCTATCTTAAGTCATCGACCAACGTATTTCCTCAATTCGTATCATTTCTTGCTAACTCAAATCATCGAGCAACATTTAATCCAATCCTTAGAGTCATTGCGTAACTTCAAAATTCAACTTTTTATGCACGCTATCGTCTCATCGTGCCAAATTTTTCTATACGATCCGTATTAATTTCCTCGATCAAGTCATCCATTTGTACACCCTAACTTTTTCTCGATTTGATTTCATCTACTCAATTATTTTTGTATTTCATACTCACGCAATCCTCAATCCTGTGCACGTTCCGTGCACGTCAATTTCTAGGTTGTTCGAATCGGCTCGTCCAAATCTTCAAGACTACATCTTGTTCAATCATATTCAATCTAAGGCTTTGCATCCATGCGACGCTTGCTGATAGACTCATCGACACCCCACATCCTCAATCGATCGATCGACATCCCTGAGGCTATCGCATACACCACTCAGGGATGAAGTCATTCAACAAATCCTCAATCTATCATTCAAATAAAAATTGACTTCTTCAACTTTTTCGTTCGAACTATTTCTCGAATTCCAAGCACGCTCATCTATATCGCACCGACGATATTGTCGCTCGATAGCACCCCTATCGATAGCCATCTCACTTTACTTAATCGAGTCCAACTAATTCTCGTCCGACACAATTCGATTCCCGCACTCGACTTTTCTAAGGTCGACGCAAATCCTTGGTGTATATGCCCAGCCCGACTTAGCCAACCGTGCTTACACAAACCATCTTTTTGTTTTGCCAAAAACTGTTCACCTATGTTTTGCAAAATAGTTAGACTTATTGTATGGACATCCCGTGGGACATTTGAGAGGGAGCGCACCAACGATAACGACTTTGCGGAAGCAACGTTTCAGAGTTCGCGGAAACAACGGAGTTAAAGAATTCAATCGATAGTCCAAGGACGTAAAGCCGGGCTCTGATACCATTATGTCACGTTCCGCTCTCGCAGGAGCGATCGTCCTCGCTAAGGCGTGATGCCGCACGAGCCTATATTGCGCTCGTGCAAGGCGGGTTCCATAACGGCCGATTTCAGCGGCTGCGATGGGGTCGTCGTACAGATGTCCCATGTAGAGACATTGAATAATAGCAGCAGAAATTTTAAAGCAAAACACAAGTTATTCAAAGAAGCTCTTTATTGATATTGAAAGAAAGATTACAAAGGACGCAAGAACAAGATTACAAGTCTCTCGAGCTCACCTTTCTCACATTACAAGTTACTCAGCTCTCTCTCTCATCTCTCAATACATGTCTTAAACCAGCGGATGTTTCGGAAGGCGACATCCATGCATTATGTTCCATATAATTCTTGACTCCATGCGGCCGCACGCTTCGAATCGCCAAGGAACTCCATGCCTCGATGTATCCAAGCGAGCTCTGCGCCACGAGCTTCTACCTGTGCCTGTACATAAAACCTATGTGGGTGTCAGTACTCAACTGTACTGGTGGAATGAGCTCCTCGCCCACCCAAACAAAACCAACACGTTTGATTTACTTCATGCAATATAGTCCCTTCTTATCAATTGTCTTTTACTCTTGCCTTAGGATCAGTTCTAGGACCGACGCCTTGGCCTATTTTGTGTCTCTAGACCATTTCGTGCTTGCAACAACAACGTTAACCTATCAAGTCGTGCTTGCCTTTCGGCCAAAATCAGAGACGCAACTACACGATAAGACTCCATTCCCGTGTGACCGTGCTATACGTCCTTGTTGAGGTCGTGCCTCGCTACTCAATGAGACTCAATCATATCATCGCCTCGCGGCCCTTTGCTACAAAATCATCAACTGACCCATTCAACTTGTGAACTAAGTGTCACTCGACCAACTTTGCCTTGCGACATCACCTGACTTAAACTCAAGACAACTCAATGATAACATGTAACTTATATGCCGACAACATAAGACTCGACGCCACATCTCGTGCCAAAGCACGTCACCTACGTTGAAACCAAATCTTAGGCCCAACTTTATGTTCAAATTATACACACACATTTAACTCGACTCCTTGATATAGTGTACTCAATACTCGACTCAATCCAAAGGTACACACGTGGATTGCCGCCCGTACCGACCCATCTATATGAATTAGTCACTAGCATGACAAGCTATCCTGGACTATAGCCTTGTTATTCGGCGATCCTTTCAACGCAAGTAGCTAGCCCCGGAAAAAGTTCCCGAATAACCTAAGCGGTTCGTCCAGCTACGGCTATACCGTGTTTCCTCCTAGGCCGAGTCGGTCCCGTGGCCCTGGGTTATCGCTCGAGAAAACTCACCCTTGTCGACAAGTTATCCAATGACCATGCAAGACTCGATACAAACTGACGTCTCACACAGTCTTTTCCCTTCCAATGTTACCATCTCTTTCAAACCACTATCAAGACTTCTATCATTAGAGATCCCTCGACGACCTACGGTCGCGAGCCTTCTCCCTTGATGCTCCTTGAGATTCCTCGACGACCCACGATCGTGAGCCTTTTTTATATATTACCATATCATTTCATTCAACTTATGAATGCCTATTCGATATTTCTCTCTAAAACTCATTAAATCAACGGTGGTTCATGCCGTAAACACTAGGCCCATGCATCATACCTTAAACCGACTTACGTTCTACACGACGCCATCGCCCAAGTCATACTTTATATGATGGGCCTTGAGACCGTAAGACTATGTGGTTATACCCAACCGTAGAACTCATAGGACCGTGCTTGCTACCACTCCGATAGCCTAACATAACTTGCCTGACTTAAACGCACAATGACTCGACGAGCAAAGGCTGTGTTAAGCCACGCATTGCGAAAATGTGCCGCGCATACGTTCGACTTTTGAACGACCAAGTCATTTGGGTGCCTAGACTTATATCATAAGCCGTACAATACAACTTAACTCATGGGACAAGCCAAGGCTATGCCAAGCCTTGGACGATAGGACCGTGCATGCTTAATGAAGCATTTATGCGGGCGACGCCTATGTCTTAGGCTACGTTCATAACTTCGTCTACTCATCCAACTTTCCTTCTTCCAAGCCACGGGACGAAGGATCGAGTGTCATTTTCAAAGCACGCCGTGCACCAACTCTAAGTCGACCGTTGGAACTTTCCATATTCTAACTCAATTCGACCCGTCGGGATTATTCCCTTTAGCTATGTGGATTCATCTCTTTTATTATCAAGCCTACTTGTGCAAGTTGAAAACATGCAATTTATTATATGAAGGCTAAGATGAGGCAAGTTCACCGAAACTACCCCACCTGAGCGAGCGGTCGCCTCGATCGAGCGATGTTTCTGAGCAGCCGTTGCAAGGCTAAGTTCGAACACCATCGGCGTATCGATTCCTCCGATTGACTGAGCGGAACAGGATACTACATCATACACCACTCAGAAAAAGTTTCATCCTCGAAACTAACTGAGTACACTTATCGACTTATGATCGATTTCAACATTCAAGAACTCTCGCACACACTACGCCTATGCATTTTTCTTAATTCGAGCCATGCTCGTGCTACCCACAATCTTTTTCTTCAAACTCACGATCTCAAAATCTTTGACACTTTCCTGTTCCATAAGTCTCACTTGAATTCAACGTATCACTTAGTTGGATCGTGCACATATTCCAGGCGTCTCCAAAATATATGCATTTTAACCAAGCTTTGTGATAGTGAATCCAATTCCACCTATCGATCCATCCACTCAATCCTGAAAATCAATCCTACCGATGCTAACTCTCGCAACATGGACATCTCGCCTAGCCGCTAGGCGATCTCTTTAGGCAAAAGTCAATTATCAGTATTGGAATCACAGTTTCCAACAACGATATTAACACTGACCCCATCCTAAGGCCAAACCAAGTTGATAGTACAGGGTTTTCTACCCAAGCTTGCATTACTCCGACTTCTAAACTTCGAGCATAGATTTCTTATACACATCCTGACATTCGTCGTACGGGGTCCGAGTCGTTCAGCAAAGCCATCCTATTGTAAGTTCATTCAACCAATCTTCGATACGTTAATATCGTTCGTTCAACAAGCCATTTCACATAGTCTATCTCTTCAAACACGTTCGACATAATCTGCCTATCAATCCTTCCAAGTCAAACAAGCTACGACACAATTCATCGCTAAGCCATAATTCACATTTCATACTCCCTAAGTCATTTATCCTAATTCACGAAATCGATCATGAGGTCATCTGACTTAACAATACGTTGCGCCCCGATCTCACGCGAGTCAGATTATCTACGGTGGGCATGAATCACCATGCACGCTCCCGCAGAAAAATCATCCTCATCGTGACGTAACTCTTGTTCGAGTCTAGACTAATTCATTCTCGATGTGCGGATTGGACCTACTTAATTCTTAAGTTTATTTCATTCATCAATCGCAAGTCCTAACATCCTTAAATTTTCCTTCGTATCAAACCAACAAGTTGCGACAATCAAAGTTGCCGTATCCTGATTTTCCGAGTTCGATCATTCCCGCGATATGAATCACCATGTCAGTGCTCACGCGGAACAATTACCCCAAATCCGACGCAACGCATGTGCGAGGCTGGAGTTGCGCTCGCACAAGACAAGAATGTCAATGCTGTGGTTATCCGCTTAACCCTCAAGACACAATCATTTTTATCCAACATTCATTTCAATTAAAATCCTAAGCATAGCATCCAACCAAATAATAGCACTTGCACGATCGTTATTCGTCGAGTCAGAGTACCCCCGAGTTATCGTATATCGGTCTTTGATACGCCTCAATACCATTGACGATATGCGTAACCTGACGATCTTCCTTTGCAACCAATTTCGAGTCGTACGAATGATGCTATCGTCCGACTGGTAATCTCCTCGACATTCAAATTTAAGTTCGATCATTATCCCTGATTCATTCACAACATCAATTTCCTCAAACCAAATTCAGGTATCGTTCATTCGTCCATCTTAAGTCATCGACCAACGTATTTTCTCCATTCGTATCATTTCTTGCTAACTCAAATCATCGAGCAACATTCAATCCAATCCTTAGAGTCATTGTATAACTTCAAAATTCAACTTTTTATGCATGC
Source organism: Iris pallida (assembly GCA_029216955.1). Classification (NCBI taxonomy): domain Eukaryota; kingdom Viridiplantae; phylum Streptophyta; class Magnoliopsida; order Asparagales; family Iridaceae; genus Iris; species Iris pallida. The sequence continues at coordinate 749,977 of JANAVB010016600.1, forward strand.
TATCGTCTCATCGTGCTAACTTTTTATATACGATCCGTATCAATTTCCTCGATCAAGTCATCCATTTTTATACCCTAACTTTTCCTTGATTCGATTTCACCTACTCAATCATTTTTGCATTTCATACTCGCGCAATCCTCAATCCCGTGCATGTTTCGTACGCGTCAATTTCTAGGTTGTTCGAATCATCTCGTCCAAATTTTCAAGACTACATCTTGTTCAATCATATTCAATCTAAGGCTTTGCATCCACACGACACTTGCTGATAGACTCATCAACACCCCACATCCTCAATTGATCGATCGACATCCCTGAGGCTATCGCATACACCACTCAGGGATGAAGTCATTCAACAAATCCTCAATCTATCATTCAAATCAAAATCGACTTCTTCAACTTTTTCGTTCGAACCATTCCTCAAATTCTAAGCACGCTCATCTATATCGCACCGACGATATTGTCGCTCGATAGCACCCCTATCGATAGTCATCTCACTTTACTCAATCGTGTCCAACTAATTCTTGTCTGACACAATTTAATTCCCGCACTCGACTTTTTAAGGTCGACGCAAATCCTTGGTGTATATGCCCAGCCCGACTTAGCCAACCGTGCTTACACAAACCATCTTTTTGTTTTGTCAAAAACTGTTCACCTATGTTTTACAAAATAGTTAGACTTGTTGTATGAACATCCCGTGGGATATTTGAGAGAGAGCGCACCAACGATAATGACTTTGCGGAAGCAATGTTTCAGAGTTCGCGGAAATAACAGAGTTAAAGAATTCAATCGATAGTCCAAGGACGTAAAGCCGGGCTCTGATACCATTATGTCACGCCCCACTCCCGTAGGAGTGATCGTCCTTGCTAAGGCGTGATGCTGCACGAGCCTAGATTGTGCTCTTGCAAGGCTGGTTCCATAACGATCGATTTCTGTGGCTGCGACGTGGTCGTCGCACAGAAGTCCCATGCAGAGACATTGAATAATAGCAGCGGAAATTTTAAAACAAAACACAAGTTATTCAAAGAAGCTCTTTATTGATATTGAAACAAAGATTACAAAGGGCGCAAGACCAAGATTACAAGTCTCTCGAGCTCACTTTTCTCACATTACAAGTCACTCAGCTCTCTCTCATCTCTCAATACATATTTTGAACCAGTGGATGCTTCGGAAGGCAACGTCCATACATTATGTCCTGTATAAGTCTTGACTCCATGCGGCCGTACGCTTTGAATCGCCAAGGAACTTTGTGCCTCGACGCATCCAAGTGAGCTCCGCGCCACGAGCTTCTACCTGTGCCTGCACATGAAAACTATGTGGGTGTCAGTACTCAACTCTACTGGTAGAATGAGCTCCTCGCCCACCCATACAAAACTAACACGTTTGATTTACTTCGTGCAATATAGTCCCTTCTTATCAATTGTCTTTCTACTCTTGCCTTAGGATCAGTTCTAGGACCGATGCCTTGGCCTATTTAGTGTATCTAGACCATCCCGTACTTACAACAACAACATCGACTCAACAACGTTAACCTATCAAGTCGTGCTTGCCTTTCGGCCAAAATTAGAGACGCAACTACATGATAAGACTCCAGTCCCGTGTGACCGTGCTATAAGTCCTTGTTGAGGCCGTGCCTCGCAATTCAATAAGACTCAATCATATCGCCGCCTCGCGGGCCTTTGCTACTAAATCATCAACTGACCCATCCAACTTGTGAACTAAGTGTCACTCGACCAACTTTGCCTTACGACATCTCCTGACTTAAATTTAAGACAACTCAATGATAACATGCAACTTATATGTCGACAACATAAGAATCGACGCCACATCTCGTGCCGAAGCACGTCGCCTACGTTGAAACAAAATCTTAGGCCCAACTTTATGTTCAAACTATACACACACATTCAACTCGACTCCTTGATATAGTGCACTCAATACTCGACTCAATCCAAAGGCACACACGCGGATTGCCGCCCGTGCCGACCCATCTATATGAATTAGTCACTAGCATGACAAGCTATCCTGGACTATAGCCTTGTTATTTAGCAACCCTTTCAACGCAAGTAGCTAGCCCCGAAGAAAGTTCTCAAATAAACCGAGCGGTTCGACCAGCTACGGCTATACCGTATTTCCTCCTAGGCCGAGTCGGTCTCGTGGCCCCGGGTTGTCGCTCGAGGAAACTCATCCTTGTCGACAAGTTATCCAATGACCATGCAAGACTCGACAAAACTGACGTCTCACACAGTCATTCCTCTTCCAATGTTACCATCTCTTTCAAACCAATATCAAGACTTCTATCATTTGAGATCCCTCGACGACCTACGGTCGCGAGCCCTCTCCCTTGATGCTCCTTGAGATCCCTCGACGACCCACGGTCGTGAGACATCTTTCCATATTACCATATTATTTCAATCAACTAATGAATGCCTATTCAATAGTCCTTTCTTCAAAACTCATTAAATCAACCATGGTTCATGCCTTAAACACTAAGCCCGTGCATCGTGCCTTAAACCGACTTACGTTCTATGCGACGCCATCACCCAAGTCATACTTTATATGACGGGCCTTGAGACCGTAAGACTATGTGGTAATACCCAATCGTAGAACTCGTAGGACCATGCTTGCTACCACTCCTATAGCCTAACATAACTTGCCTGACTTTAACGCACAATGACTCGACGAGCAAAGGCTGCATCAAGCCACACATTGCAAAAACGTGCCGCGCTTGCGTTCGACTTCTGAACTACCAAGTCATTTGGGTGCCTAGACTTATATCATAAGCCGTGCAACGCAACTTAACTCATGGGACAAGCCAAGGCTATGCCAAGCCTTGGACTATAGGACCGTGCATGCTTTATGAAGCATTTATGCGGGCGACGCCTATGACTTAGGCTACGTTCATAACTTCGTCTACTCATCCAACTTTCCTTCTCCCAAGCCACGGGACGAAGGATCGAGTGTCATTTTCAAAGCACGCCGTGCACCAACTCTAAGCCGACTGTTGGACCTTTCCATATTCTAACTCAATTCGACCCGTCGGGATTATTCTTTTTAGCTATGTAGATTCGTATCTTTTATTATCAAGCATACTTGTGTAAGTTGAAAACATTTGATTTATTATATGAAGTCTAAGATGAGGCAAGTTCACCGAAACTACCCCACCTGAGCGAGCGGTTGCCTCGACCGAGCGATGTCTCTGAGCAGCCGTTGTAAGGCTAAGTTCGAACGCCGTCGATGTTTCGGTTCCTCTGATTGACTGAGCGAGACGGGGCACTACAGAGGAGGTCTTGGACGGTGGTTGCCTAGTGCGCATCCGCCGCTGCCATCTATTTTGGGCTTCAGAAACAGGTGGCGGAGATGGGCCGAGAACTCCTCCTCGTCTATACCATCCGTTGATTTTAAAAAAATTAGTCATTATGCATAAATATTATGTATTAAATGGGAGAAATACCTAAAAGAAATGGGAGGGGGTGGTGGAGATGTGGCAGAGGGAGGGGATTAGGGTTTTATGGAGGAGAGTTTGGCCGACGCCATGGATAGAGCTCGACTAGGGTTAGGGTTTTGCGACGGGGGTTAGGAGGAGATAAAAGGAGGGTAAAGGATTTGAGGAGAGGGGGAAGATGAGGGTTTGTGAGAGGTGGGGATGAATTTGTATTTGAAGAGGGGGAGAAGAGGGGATTTTTTGAGTGAAGGAAAAAAATAGAAGAGGAGAAAGGTTATGATCAGTGAGATTTAGGTTTTCTCCACATATAATATTTGGTGGAAACCATCACAAACCCAAACTTTTCAAAAAAAAAAACGATAATAACATCTGAAATCGATGCGAGAATCCCCCCTTGACTTTAGTTGACGGCTTTAACCTACCCGTCAACTAAAAGTGGTGGATGTCATGACGGTTTTATGAAACCCGTCAACTAAAGGGGTACAATATTCTATACTTAACACAAAAGAGGGGTTTACTTGACACAAGGCCTAAACCGTCAAGTAAAATCGAATAGTTGACGGGGATTACCGACCGTCAATAAAAAGACCGTCAACAAATATTATTTTTCTTGTAGTGAACTATATAAAAATTTTCGAATGTATATATATATATATAAAACTATTGTAGAGTATACATATATATACATATATATATTTTGTAATGTATACATACGCATATGTATTTCACTAAACCCAACAACCCAAAGCTTTTTTCCTTAAATTAAACCCAAGCCAAGCAAATCCGGCCTATAGTGCAGCCCACCCAACGCTTTAGTTAGCGGGTCCAGGTCGGGCAACAACTTGCAACTCGCACCCGATCCAAACCCATATATTTTGAATCCAATGGCCATATTGGCCTACTGTTCATCTTCTTCACGCCTACACGTCTGCCATAGCAGTGCATGGTATCAGCGTACGTCGTACGGCAGCCTGCCCTCTCCAGCTGGAGGAGGACGTCTCTCTCTCCTCATATATATATAAACTCCTCCCCATCTCTCTCGAACTCTAATTCTAGCTGTTGAGGTTTTGGCCTTTGCATTGGAAAACTTTAGTCCCACATCGGCTAGGCCAAAAGAAATATATCTCTATATATAAAGTATGCTTGTTTAGAGATGCACAAGTGGTGTGGAGGTGCATATGGGTGTGCCATGTGGGGGTATTTTTCTAGTAGAAAAAAAGACAAAATCAACAATGAAGCATTCATGCTTTTTGCCCTTGGGAATTAATTTCCAATGGAGCTAAGCACCGTAGGGGGTTAGCGACTCGGACTCGTGCTCATGAGACGTAATATGGCATTATGTTTGCACACTTTGCACTTAGCACGTCAGCATCGTCGATAGGGGCATAGTGCACTTAAGTTGTGCTCGTTGCACGAGCCACTTGTGCAGCCAATCGCGCTGCCAGAAGGCGTGGCCAATTGGTGCTGACCAATTGGCGTAGCCAAGTGGCGTGCCCAGTTGTGCGGCCCAGAGGTGTGCCCAGTTGCGTGGCCAAGTGGCTCGTCCAGTTGCACGGCCCATAAGAGCACCCAATTGCGTGGCCAAGTGGCGCACCAGTGGGTGCTGCCTGTTGGCGCACGGTTGGCACAGGTGGTGTAGAGTGTTGTCACTCCCGTTTTCCGTTATACGTATTTTCAGGATACGTATACTAATTTCTGACAATTGTAAGGTGGCCCGTATTTTTACTTATCTTGCTTAGCTTAGCCTTGGTTTAAATCTTGACTTGATTGGTTCAACTTGGTTCAACATGATTTGACTTGGCTTGGTTTGGTTTATATTGGGTTGAGATGAGAGGGGTTGCTATGTAAGTCAACTTCTTCTCTCTCCTCCATTATTTTCATTTACTTCTACATCTTCTTCATTTGCTCCTCCCACCTACCAAGCCTAGGTAAGTGCAACTTGCTTCATGATGGATCTCAAGTTTTATTGTTCCATTCCCTTCCTTACTTCATTCTAAGCCTCTTTAGAACTTGACATTTTTGGATTTGATGGATGGATTCTTCTAGATCTAAGTTTGTAACTTTTTGATTTTTCTTGGTTTTGATCTCTAAAACTTGGTTATTTTCGAAATCTAATAGTTTCATGTTGTAGAAAATTTAATTCTACCCAATTTTGGCTTTTAAAGCGCTTGATTTCGACTTCGTATGAGAAAGTTATGCCATTTTTGAGTTCATGGGTTCCCCACACCTTTTGGTGCTTTCGGGACGATGAACAGTGCCGTGTGCAGTGTCTTCGCTACTACGTGCCTGCGCGTCGAGCTTGCACACAACGTGCGCCGTGGGTGATTTTGCCCGAGCGCAATGTGCAACTTGCGCACCGCGCACTTCTCTGTCGTGCGCCCGTACGCCGCGCTTGCGCGCAACGTACGCCATGGGCGATTTTGCCGCACGCAATGCGCAACTTGTGCGCCGTACGCCCGCACACTTCTCTGCCGTGCGCCGCCCGTGCGCGCAACGTGCGCCGTGGGTGATTTTGCCCGCGCACAATGCCCAACTTGTGTGCCGCACGCCCGCGCACTTCTCTGTCGTGCGCCCGCACGCCGCGCTTGTGCGCAACGTGCACCGTGGGCAATTTTGCTCGCGCACAATACGCAACTTGCACGGCCGCATGCCCGCACAGTTTTCTGCCGCGCAATGTGCGCCGTGCTTGCACGCAACGTGCGCCGTAGGCAATTTTCCCCACGCAACTTGCGCGCAGGTCACTCCAAATGACTGTTTTTGCCCGTTTGGGCTATATTGTAGCTAAAATCTTGAAAAACTCAAAACATGAAAGTTGTAGATCTTTTCCTTGGCTTCAACAAATGTTATTAGTTATTAGTTATTTTATGCAAGTTTCTCTCAATCATGATAATGTAAGGATAGAACACGATAGTGGCCTGTTAAGGCATACTCTTAACAAGTATCAAGTAACATGATAATTCTTAATAGTGACCCGTCGTGGTACACTCTTGACAAGTAACTTGACATGATAATTCTTAATGGTGCTCCATTGTGACGCACTCTTGACTTGATAAAGTAACCTAACATGATAACCTCAACATGCCTTGCTAAGTAAATTTTGTCTTAACACTGTTGGTGTTTGTGCTTGTATAAGCTACATGTCTCGTTCTGCATCATGTATAGGATACGAATTCCTGATTCCCATGGTCAGGGATTCGTACTGAACCTGACTAGGATAATGACTAGAGTGATCAAGTAGTTCATGAAGAGATTTCCAGCTACAGGCAGTCCCGTTATCTGGGCACTTTTAAGTGGACTTGTATCCTGCCGTCGAGTAGGGCACATTTCCAGCACACTGTCATGTGTTGCACCTCTAAGTCACCTAATCTAACTCTTTCAACTTGTGATCAAGTAACCTGGATTAAGACTGCAGGACTTGTGGCTGTTGGAACATCTCGATGCATCTTGTTAGTAACTAAGCTTGTGATAACCCTAGTTAGTTAAAGTATCAAGCCGTACTCTTTGCTTGGCCGTGAATGATGGATGGAGTCCTATCTTGTCTAGTCTTGCCTAGATCCAGTACATGGCTATCTCAGGACATGCTTGTTTATGCTTTACTTTATCGATAATTGGTTAGAGACTAAGTTCTGTTCAGGTGAAGGGTTACAACCCCGGTCCTTGTTTGGTTTACGGATTGTAACTTGGTTACCGGAATAGTTCGTTAGTCATCTTATCGTTTATCACCCTGCTTTCTCTAACTAATGTCTTTCGTTATCCTTTATGTATCATGTGCTAATATGCTGGTTTTAGTTCTTAAGTGAAGCCTCCCTTGTGGCACTTGCTCTTTCTGGAGTCTGACCCAGCTGGTTTTGTATGGCCAGATTTTGGAGTAGCTTCCGAGGATCTCCCTGCCTTCCAGCCAGATGGTGACCACTTGGCGCAACCCTGACAACGAGTGGGTTCTTATTTTGCTCTCCTACTCCCTTGTAAAAATACTCTTTTGAGGCGTTTAGCCGCCGAGCAAGTGTTAGCTTGTTTGCAACTTTACTTACTGTCTGTCTACGGGCTGTAATATGATTGACAAATCCTAGGGTTGATCATGTATGACCGAAACTGTTGCTAGTCTTCCCATTTTGTATGACTAGCTTCATGATCATCTGAATATGTGATGTTTGGAACGCCTTACTTTGTATGTCTGATGATCTAACATCTTGTAACATTTATTTACTTGCTTGAGATTGAGACACTAGGCTTGTTCATGACCATAATAGACTGTTGGCTTGTAGATAAACCCTCATGCATCTAAATAGCCGTGACCGTATATCGAGGTAGATTATACTTCAATGTACGTAGCTGGCTGTGTCTATCCCCGCTCTCCAGTATTCTAGTTCTGGGGCGTGACACGGTTTGAGTGGTGGCCCATACAGGTCTTGTAAATCAAGATGTGTGAGGGTTTCACTGAATAGATGTCTCAATCAGTACTCGCCCTTGATCTCTACTCGTGTCTTCTAATCCTTCTGAAATCTTGACCTGATCACAGGTTTATATCCTCGATCTATCATGGTCCTTCCTTATTGTTCCCCATGTCGTTTCTTCAGCGGCATTGTTCCTGGTCCTACCGATCAGCAAGGCGAAGCACCTCCAGTGGACCAGCAGTAACCTGGAGACCAAGTCCAGCACTCTGGAGCGGCCTTCCGAGTCATGCATTCCGGGGATCCAGAGCCCCCAGTTCAGCCAGTCCAGCCTGCAGAGCCTGATAATGGAACCCTGGTGGGTCTCATCAGGGAATTGCTTGCATCTCAAAATTGTCGGGGCGATGCCCTGCACCAGACAGTACAAGATGCCATGGACAGAGTTGGTTACCAAGGGAACAACGCTGCCAACACTTCAAGCGTCTGAACCCTCCTTTCTTTGACGGCACTGAAGATTCTATTGCTGCTGATGCATGGCTTCAGGACGCAGAGGTTATCCTGGAAGCAGCTAGGATTCTTGAGAATGAGAAGGTGGCCATTGTGCGCCTGCAGTTATTAGACTTAGCCCGCAGCTGGTGGACGATGCTAGCAGTTGGATTACCGACGCCTGTCTCATGGGCGGTGTTCAGCAACAAGTTCCAGACCAAGTACTTCGATGCAGTAGCTCGGTATGATCTACAGACGAGATTCACCAATCTTAAGCAGATGGGAAGGACGGTCGATGGATATGCGGCCGAGTTTTCTAGACTTAGTCGGTTTGCTCCTACCTTGGTGGTAACCGAATTGGATCGAGCCCAGCGATTCCAGCAGGGGATCCACCTAGAGTTTATCATATTAGTGGAGTAGTTTGAGCACCAGACATTTGATGCTGTCTTGCGAGCAGCGAAGAGGCATGAGTATACTTCGCAGAGGATTGTAGATAGAAGCGGAGGACGTAAGAGGTCTCATGGGTAGATGTCCTAGTCATCAACACCAGCCCCGACAGCTAGGGCTTTAACCATTGGAGCTCCTAGGAGGGCGACCACAGTTTCGTCGGTTCAGCACTCGACGCCGACGTATCCTCAACAACAGAAACAGAAGCAGTCTTCCGTAATGGGCTACACTCATTGTGGGAAGCCAGGGCACGTAGTATCAGAGTGTCGTAGAGCACAGGGATTGTGCTTGGCATGTGGGGCACCGGATCACAAGATAGGGTCCTGTCCGAATAGGTCCAGTTCATCATCGTCAAACCTAACCAGTCCATCGGTTAGGGGTCTAGCTCCAGTGCAACAATAGTACCAGCCTCCGAGGCCATTGTCGCCTCAGGCTCAACAGTATGCCCAGATTCAGATTCAGAACAGGCAGAGAGGTCACCAGCAGAGGGGACCAGCACCAAGAGGACAAGGTCAGGCTATGGCTCTGACCGTAGCAGAAGTGTTAGCTTCAAGTGAGGTGGTGGCAGGTACCATTCTCGTCAACTCTTTTCCAGCATTAGTATTATTTGATTCGGGTGCATCGCATTCATTTATGTCTGCACGATTTATAACACGGGTAGGACTGGAGCCCGAATCATAATCAGTAAGGCTCAATATACTTACTGGTAACGATCTTGTGGGGGTATATAGAGTCTATTCCTCGTGTCGAATCGTAGTTAGCGGTAGAGAGTTTCCCGCTAGATTGATAGAATTTCGATGGCCGACTATGATGTGGTCCTAGGAATGGATTGGTTGAAGGATCAATACGCAAGAATAGATTGCCATATTGGCAAGATTATTTTTGGTATTCCCGACGAAGAAGAGTTTTTATTTTCCAGAAGCGAAGTAGAACCTTCTCTACCAGTATTGCGGATGGCAGTAGCAGAAGTAGTTCAATTTCCCAGAGTAGTAGAAGAGTTTTCTGATGTATTTCTCGAAGAGCTTCCAGGTATGCCACCGGAGAGAGAGATAGAGTTCACTATTGACTTGATTCTAGGGACGGCACCAGTGTCAGAGAGAGTCTACAGGATGGCACCTTCAGAATTAGAGATCTTGTACAAGATGATTGAAGAACTCAGAACCAAGGGATTCATTCGTGCTAGTGGATCGCCTTGGGGAGCCCCGATGCTTCTTATTAAAAAGAAGGATGGTACGTCAAGATTATGTGTTGATTATCGTACCTTGAACTCTGTGACAATCAAGAACAAATATCCTTTTCCAAGGATAGATGATTTATTTGATCAACTCAGTGGGGCAGCAGTATTCTCGAAGATTGACTTGCGGTCAGAGTACCATCAGATCAGAGTCAGAGAGAAAGACATCCCGAAGACAACATTCAGATCTAGATATGGACATTGGGAGTTCCTTGTTATGCCATTTGGAGAGACCAATGCGCCGGCCGTATTCATGGATCTCATGAATCGTATCTTCATGCCCTATTTGGATCCGTTCGTGATAGTGTTCATAGACGACATCTTAGTCTATAACAAGAACGAGGCAGAGCATGAGTAGGATCTTCGTGTAGTTCTTCAGATTCTCAGAGAGCACCAGTTGTATGCGAAGTTCAGTAAGTATGAATTTTGGCTTGATCGTATTTCGTACTTAGGTCACATCATCACCAGAGGTGGAGTAGAAGTTGACCCCCAGAAGATATTGGCCATAGAGACGTGGCCAGCACCTAGCACCGTCGCAGAAGTTCGAAGTTTCCTAGGATTGGCTGGCTATTACCGGCGGTTTGTATCAGACTTTGCTCAAATTTTAGCATCACTGACGCAATTGACCCGTAAGGATGTGCCGTTTGCTTGGACAGCAGAGTGTCAGAGTTTATTTAAGAAGTTGAAGCGGAGATTGATGACGGCTCCCATTCTCATGCTTCCAGATAGGACTGAAGGATTTTCAATTTATTGTGATGCTTCTGGCACAGGATTGGGATGTGTCTTGATGCAGCATGGTAAGGTAGTAGCTTATGCGCCACGTCAGCTTTATGATCATGAGAGGAATTACCCAACCCATGACTTGGAATTAGCAGCGGTGGTTTTCGCACTCAAGTTGTGGAGGCATTATTTGTATGGAGATCGAGTGGAGATTTTCACCGACCACAAGAGTCTTAAGTATGTGTTTACCCAGAAGGATCTTAACATGCGTCAGAGAAGATGGCTAGAGCTACTTGTGGATTATGACATCAACCTGTAGTATCATCTTAGGAAGGCCAACGTTGTTGCAGATGCATTGAACAGAAGAGCCAAAGTCTATTTCCTAACAGCGCAACCAGAGTTATTAGCAGATCTTCAGAAGATGGGTATTGAGGTTGTTCTTCCCACCAATGTGGCATTGATGGCCAGCATGAAAGTTCAGTCCAGTATAGTTGAGAGGATTAAGTTAGCTCAGTCAGCAGATTCTAAGCTTCAGCGGCTTAGGACAGAATGTGTAGCAGGACGGAGACCAGAGTTATGTATTCATGAGGATGGTACACTTCGATATGGAAGGCATCTTTGTGTACCCAGTAGTGATATCAGACAAGAGATTATGGTAGAGGCTCACAGTTCTCAGTATTCAATTCATCCCGGTAGCACGAAGATGGACCGAGACATCCGTCAGCATTTCTGGTGGAATGGCATGAAGAGGAAGATAGTTCGGTTTGTCTCTCGTTGTTTAGTTTGCCAACAAGTTAAAGCTGAACATCAGAGGCCAGCTGGACTTCTTCAACCTTTACCGATCCCAGAATGGAAATGGGAGCACATTACCATGGATTTTGTAACTGGGTTACCTAAATCCCCAGCTGGAAGAGATGCTATATGGGTTATAGTTGATCGTCTCACGAAGGTAGCTTATTTTCTCCCCTTCAGAGAAAGTCAATCGACGGATCAACTAGCAGAGATGTACCTCAGGCAGATAATCAGGTTGCATGGAGTACCAGTCAGTATTGTATCCGACAGAGATTCATGATTCACATCGCACTTTTGGCAGAATCTTCAAGAGAGCTTGGGGACTCGACTCAAGTTCAGTTCAGCTTATCATCCACAGACAGATGGTCAGTCAGAGCGCACGATCCAGACTCTTGAAGATATGTTGCGTTCATATACACTCGACTTCGGTGGTTCGTGGGAAGATCACCTGTATCTCGTGGAGTTCTCCTATAACAACAGTTTCCAAGCTAGTATCCAGATGGCACCCTTTGAAGCACTGTATGGCAGGAAGTGCAGATCACCTTTAGCTTAGGATGATGTCGACGAGAGGCAGATGCTTGGTCCAGAGATGATTACACAGACAATCGAGGTGGTCAGACAAGTCAGAGATCATCTTCGAGTTGCACAAGATCGTCAGCGCCATTGGGCCGATTCTCATCGGCGTCCTCCTTGAGTTTTCTATCGGCGACCATGTATTCCTTAGGATCTCGCCTACCCATAGCGTCATTCGATTTGGCGTACGGGGAAAGCTTAGTCCTAGGTATATAGGGCCGTTTGACATTCTCGAACGAGTAGGTGATGTGTCATATCACCTTGCTCTTCCACCGTCGTTACGTGAGGTACATGACATATTCTATGTATCCCAATTACGACGGTACATCCCGGATCTGAGCCATATCCTTGATTATTCGGAATTGGTTGTTGGTACCAACCTTTCGTATGAGGAAAGGCCCGTATCCATATTGGACCGAAGGGAGAAGATACTCAAGAAATAAACTATTAAGTTAGTCCGTGTTGCTTGGGGTCATCACACTTTAGGTGAGTCAACGTGGGAGCGTGAGGATGATATCCACTCGCAATATCTACACCTGTTTGACTCATAAGCTATAATGTCTTCCTTATGCCTTATGCTTTTACTTCTTTGCTTGCATGAATGATTGCTTGATTGACTGCTAGTCGTAGATTGCCAGTATTAGTGTAGCTCACCCCGACACCTCTAGCCTCTTGATTAAATTCCGAGGACGAAATTCTTTTAAGTTGGGTAGAGTTGTCACTCTCCTTTTCCGTTATACGTATTTTCAGGATACATATACGGATTTCTGACAATTGTAAGGTGGCCCATATTTTTACTTATCTTGCTTAGCTTAGTCTTGGTTTAAATCTTGACTTGATTGGTTCAACTTGGTTCAACATGATTTGGCTTGGCTTGGTTTGGTTTATATTGGGTTGAGATGAGAGGGGTTGCTATATAAGTCAACTTCTTCTCTCTCCTCCATTATTTGCATTTACTTTTTCATCTTATTCATTTACTCCTCCCACCTACCAAGCCTAGGCAAGTGCAACTTGCTTCATGATGGATCTCAAGTTTTATTGTTCTATTCCCTTCCTCACTTCATTCTAAGCCTCTTTAGAAATTGACATTTTGGATTTGATGGATGGATTCTTGTAGATCTAAGTTTGTAACTTTTTGATTTTTCTTGGTTTTGATCTCTAAAACTTGGTAATTTTCGAAATCTAATAGTTCTATGTTGTAGAAAATTCAATTCTACCCAATTTTGGCTTTTAAAGCGCTTGATTTCGACTTCGTATGAGAAAGTTATGCCACTTTTGAGTTCATGGGTTCCCTACACCTTTTGGTGCTGTCGGGACGATGAACAGTGCCGCGCGCAGTGTCTTCGCTGTCGCGCGCCCGTGCGCCGTGCTTATGCGCAACGTGCGCCGTGGGCGATTTTGCCCAAGCGCAATGCGCAACTTGCGCGCCGCGCGCCTGCGCACTTCTCTGCCGCGCGCCCGCACGTCGCGCTTGCGCGCAACGTGCGCCGTAGACGATTTTGCCCACGCGCAATGCGCAACTTGCGTGCCACGCGCCCGTGCACTTCTCTGCCGTGCGCTGTGCTTGCGTACAATGTGCGCCATTGGCGATTTTGCCCGTGCAAAATACGCAACTTGTGCACCGCGCGCCCGCGCACTTCTCTGCCGCGCGTCCGCACGCTGCGCTTGCGTGCAACGTGCTTCGTGGGCGATTTTGCCCGCGCACAATACGCAACTTGCACGGCCGGGCGCCCGCACAGTTTTCTGCTGCGTAATGTACGTCTTGCTTGTACACAACGTGCGCCGTGGGCGATTTTGCTCGCATAACTTGCGCGCAGGTCACTCCAAATGACTGTTTTTGCCCGTTTGGGCTATTTTGTAGCTAAAATCTTGAAAAACTCAAAACATGAAAGTTATAGATCTTTTCCTTGGCTTCAACAATATGTTATTACTTATTTTATGCAAGTTTCTCTCAATCATGATAATGTAAGGATAGAACACGATAGTGGCCTGTTAAGGCGCACTCTTAACAAGTATCAAGTAACATGATAATTCTTAATAGTGACCCATCGTGGTACACTCTTGACAAGTAACTTGACATGATAATTCTTGATGGTGTCCCGTTGTGACGCACTCTTGAATTGATACAGTAACCTAACATGATAATCTCGATATGCCTTGCTAAGTAAATCTTGTCTTGACACCGTGGGTGTTTGTGCTTGTATAAGCTACATGTCTCGTCCTGCATCATGTCTAGGATACGAATTCCTGATTTCCACGATCAGGGATTCGTACTGAACCTGACTAGGATAATGACTAGAGTGATGAAGTAGTTCATGAAGAGATTTCCCAGCTACAGGTAGTCCCGTTATCTGGGCGCTTTTAAGTGGACTTGTAGCTTGCCGTCGAGTAGGGCACATTTCTAACACACCGTTATGTGTTGCACCTCTAAGTCACCTAATCCAACTCTCTCAACTTGTGATCGGATAACTTGGATTAAGATTGCAGGGCTTGTAGCTGTTGGAACATCTCGATGCATCTTGTTAGTAACTAATCTTGTGATAACCCTAGTTAGTTAAAGTATCAAGCTGTACTCTTTGCTTGGCCGTGAATGATGGATGGAGTCCTATCTTGTCTAGTCTTGCCTAGATCCAGTACATGGCTATCTCATTGCATGCTTGTTTATGCTTTACTTTATCGATAATTGGTTAGAGACTAAGTTCTGTTCAGGTGAAGGGTTACAACCCCAGTCCTTGTTTGGTTTACGGGTTGTAACTTGGCTACCGGAATAGTCCGTTAGTCATCTTATCGTTTATCACCCTGCTTTTTCTAACTTATGTCTTTCGTTATCCTTTATGTATCATGTGCTAATATGCTGGTTTTAGTTCTTAGGTGAAGCCTCCCTTGTTGCACTTGCTCTTTCTGGGGTTTGACCCAACTTGTTTTGTATGGCCAAATTTCGGAGTGGCTCCCGAGGATCTCCCTGCCTTCCAGCCAGATTGTGACCACTAGGTGCAATCCTGGCAACGAGTGTATTCTTATTTTGCTCTCCTACTCCCTTGTAAAAATACTCTTTTGAGGCGTTTAGCCGCCGAACAAGTGTTAGCTCGTTTGCAACTTTACTTACTGTCTGCCTACGGGCTGTAACATGATTGACAAGTTCTAGGGTTGATCATGTATGACCAAAACTCTTGCTAGTCTTCATTTTGTATGACTAGCTTCATGATCATCTGAATATGTGATGTTTGGGACGCCTTACTTTGTATGTCTGATGATCTAACATCTTGTAACATTTACTTACTTGCTTAAGATTGAGACACTAGGCTTGTTCATGACCATAAGAGACTGTTGGCTTGTAGATAAACTCTCATGCATCTAGACAGCCGTGACCGTATATCGAGGTAGATTATACTTCAATGTACGTAGCTGGCTATGTCTGTCCCCCGCTATCCAGTATTCTGGTTCTGGGGCGTGACAAGTGCGCAGGTGGCGCAAGTGGTGTTGTGCGCGCTGTGTGCACGGTGTGCAAGGTGCACGCGATGCACAAGTTGTACGGGTGGCACAAGTGCCAGTTGACTCAGATCGTGTCTGTGCCTGATCTGAGCGGTTAGAGCACGTTCGGAGCAGTTTTTCCCATGTCTCGAATGTTCTGCTAGCTGGGCAGTTGCAGCACGAGCCTATATAAGGTCTCTTCTCTCTCACAGTAAAAAAAAAGAAAAAGACAAGTGTTCAGAATTTCTTACGAATTCCCACAGACTATGAGAGAGAAGATAAGCGTTGCACCAGCGTCACTTTGCACAGGAGTCCGTGCGCCATCCGAGGAGTCAGAAGAGCAGAGTGATCCAAAGTTCTCCGTCGAACTTGCTGGTTCCTGGAAGCTGTTCGTGTGGGGCGAATTAATCTTTGAGCAACGGTGATCATTCACCCCAGTAGGCTGTTCTTCCATACATCGCCTGTCATCGCTGCTGCTGCTAGCAATTCGATTGGATACTTCTTTTTAGAAGTACTACTCTCGTTTGCTACTATAACGAAATCTTTTTAGATTTTCGTTATCCATAATCCTCCAAGGATCTCTGTCAAGCACCTTCTTTGAAGTGTTGCTAGAAATATTATTTTTATAATCGTTTCATTTTTCTTAGTTTTCCATCGAAAATTGTACCCTAGGACTAACAATCTCAAAGTTTAATTAACGAGATGGAAAACTTGAATGCTGTACTCATCAATCCTATCATCACAAAGTTAGAACAATTTGATGGAGAGCATTATTAAGTCTAGAAGAGGAAGTTACTCTCACTATTCGACTCAGAGAAGTTGAATACGTGCTGTTTGAGGAGGAACCTACTGTTCCAGAGACTGGATCTGCAGCCGCAATCTCTGTGGCTACTAAGAACCAGGCCAAATGGGGAAGGACAATAGCATTTGTAGGCTTATGATCCTAAATGCTATGAAAGACTCTCTTGCTGAATCATATTCAAAGAAGACTGTCGCCAGAGAGATTTTGGAGTCTTTGGAGAAACTATACGAGGATGATAAGAACCGTAGCAAGATATTTCTTGTTGAAAAATATCATAAGTGATTTTTTGAGGACGAAAAGCCAATGCTACCACAGGTGAAAGAGTTCCTGAAACTGCGACAGAAGTTGGAAGACGAGGCGATGCCCCTCTCTGACAAGTTTGTTGCTGAAGGGATCGTTTCGAAGCTCCTTGCTGGGTGGAGCAAGTTCTATGCAAACATGCATAAGAAGAAGTTGGAGATAACTCTCGACAATCTCCTGCAGAAAATCTATGTTGAGGACCAGATGAGGGCTCAACTGAAGATGGACGCATTGTCCAAGCAATTGGCTAACGCCAGTCTGGTTCATACCAGAGAACTAAGGGGAAAGCATGCGACTTTCCACAGTAAGAAGATGGACCCTAACAATCTGAACATGGAAGGGACTTTCTTCAAGCAAAAGAAGGCAAAGTCTCAGATACCTTATTTTAAGTGTGGCAAGAAGGGCCACTTCAAGAATGAATACAAAGCAAAGACCAAGCAATCACAGCAAGGAGAGCCTAGCAAGGTATCTATGATAACTGATGTTGTTGCTATGATTGCGCAGGTCGATGCGGTGAGGGGTGACTCTGACTGGTGGGTAGACACTGGAGCAACCTGCCATGTCTTCTCCAGCTAGGAGTGGCTCACAACCTATACACCAACTTCTGAAGTAGTTATGGTGGCAAACCAGGCACAAGCTGAAGTACTCGAGATCGGGGCGGTGGTTTTGAAGCTGACTTCGGGGAAGTCTTTGACGCTTAAGGTGTGAAGAATGTACCTGCTATCGCAAAGAACCTGACCTCGGAAGGCCTACTCTGCAATGCAGGCCTCAGGATGGACATCAATGCTTGCCATATGGTGATGTCTATTAAGGGAACATATTTCGGAAAAGCTTATTATACCGAAGGAATGTTCAAAATTCAGCGTATAAATCTGTCTAATGTAATTAATACAATCACTCATTCTGCTTATACTCTTGAGTTGTGGCATAATAGGCTAGGATATGTCAATGAGACTATGGCTCCGTACTCTCCTCAATCAAACGAAGTAGCAGAAAGAAAGAACAAAATGTTGACAAAAATGATTAACTCAATGTTGTTGACTGCGGGTCCTCCAAAGTGCTACTGGGAAGAAGCTGCATTAACGGCCACTTTTATTCTAAATAGGGTGCATCATGCAACTTCAGATATTACTCCTCATGAACTCTGGTTCAAGGTCAGACCTAACTTAAATGTCATTCGAGTGTGGGGTGTCTGGCATATGTCAAGTTTCCAGATCTGAAGATTCGAAAGCTTGGGACAAGGACTACAAAGACGATCTTCTTGGGGTATGCCGAGAAGAGTGATGCACAAAGATTTTTAGACATTGAGTCAAATCATATCATTGAATCTCGTGACGCAGAATATTTTGAAAACAAATTTGCAAGGCACAAGAACATTGTTCTTACGAATATTTCGAAGAACAATAAAGGTGCGCAAGAAACTAAAGTTTTTAATGAAGAAGTAGTCCAAGAAGATATTGTTGTTGAAACAACGGTTGAACCAGAACTAGCTGAGCCATCAGCTAAGCGTGTGAGGAGGCCAAAGGACTTCAGAAATAACTTTTTTACCTATCATGTGGAAGCAGATCCGCTTACCTATGATGAGGCAATGAAGACCAGAGACACAGTTTTTTGGAAGAAGACGATTGACAATGAATTTGATTCCATCACCTCAAATAACACTTGGGTGTTTGTTGATCTTCCTGAAGACCTAAATCCATCGGATGCAAATGGATCTTCAAGAAGAAGATGAAAGCAGACGTAACTATTGACAAGTTCAAGGCTAGGTTGGTAGCCAAGGGGTTTTCTCAAAAGCAGGGGATCGAATACTTTGATACGTATGCTCCAGTAGCCCAGATGACCACCATCAGAATGTTAACTGCTCTCGCTGCGATATATAAGATGGTGATACATCAGATGGATGTGAAAACGGCTTTCCTAAATGGCGAGCTGACCGAAGAGATTTACATACAACAGCTAGAGGGATTTATCGTCAAGGGTCTTGAAGACAAAGTTTGTAAGTTGGTAAAATCCTTGTACGGTCTTAAAGAAGCTCCAAAGATGTGGCATGAGAAATTTGACAAGATTATAAGGTCAAATGGCTACATGGTCAGCGAGACGGACAAGTGTGTTTACACAAGGTTCGCTAATAAAAGAGGTGTGATCGTTTGTCTGTATGTGGACGACACGCTGATCCTAGGTACGGATATGGGCTATGTAACGGCGACAAAGAAGTTCATCTCGAGCAAGTTCAGTATCAAAGACTTGGGGAAGCTGATGTGATCTTAGGGATCAAGATCATCCGGACAGACACTGGACTAGCGTTGTCACAGTCTCATTATATTGAGAAAATGATCACACGTTACGGGTATCAGAATCTTCCTGGGATCGATACGCCTTACAGGTGTGATCTGAAGTTGAAGCATAATTCAGGAGAAAGCGTCAGACAGTTGGAGTATGTAAGCATAATCGAGAGTTTGATGTATGCTACTACTGCCACAAGGCCTGACATAACTTTCGCCGTGGGAATGCTGAGTCGTTTCACGAGTAACCCAGGCATTGAGCACTGGAAAGCTGTGAAAAGAGTTATGAGATATCTCAAGAAGACTCAGACATATGCATTGTACTACAGCGAAGATTCGCCGGTAGTGGAAGGCTTCAGTGATGCCAGTTGGTGCTCAGAGGTGGAGAGCGAGAAGTCCATAGGTGGATTCATTTTCACAATGGATGGAGCTGCTATATCGTGGAAGTCGAAGAAGCAGACTATGCTCTTGCAGTCTTCCATCGAATCTGAGTTCTTTGTACTTGATACCGTAGCGGAGGAAGCAAAATGGCTTCGGGATCTCATGTATGATCTTCCAGTGGTTGGGGCACAAATACCGACGATACTGACATACTATGACAATCAGGCGACTGCGGCGGTAGCATCAAATAACCTCTTCAATGGAAAGAAGACTGTGCGGTTGAAGCACAGAAAAGTACACGATCTTATCAAGAGAGGTGTAATTGCAGTGATTGATGTTCGGAGTAAGGAAAACCTGGCGGATCCGTTCACCAAGGACCTCAAGCGCCAGCTGGTCGATGACACAACAAGTAAAATAGGCTTGAAGGCATTCTGATATTGTGTTATTCTATTCCTACCATAAAGTTTTATGCTATTAGTTCAAAGAGAAATCTACTAGGCATCTAGCTTTTGGTTCAAGAGAGGACCATTAATCGGAAGAATATCAGGAACGGTGGGTACATGTCCTATAGGGCATAGAGAGGTTATGGACCTACAACCACTGTTGTCTACTGTTATTTTCTGCAAAAAACGGATCATGTGGGAAGGTTGGATTAAATGCCCTAATGAGTTCTCAGGCAGACTGAATGCCTGGTGTGCTTTACAGGAAGCACGGTAGCGCAGTACTACAAGGAGTAAAACTCCATGCTACTTTTGGGGTGACTCCATCATAAGGTTCCCGAAAGGGGTAATGCCTCGGCTAAGCGAGCCAAGTCACAGCGGCGTAGCACCGCAATAGGCAGGTAGCCTAATGTTGTATTTTGAAATTAAAGAGGGGTGTAGTCAGCACTACAAAGGGGAGGAGTTTCTCATGTTACAGTGGCACGACACCATGATGAGGTAACCGGATAGGGGTAAAGCCTCGGCCTTGCAAGCCATGTCGTTGTAGTGTAACACCGCAAGGGAGCCTAAGGCTTCATGCTGGGTAGTATGTCACTACAAAGAGGTGGTGACCTCATGCTACAGTAGTATGACACTACGATGAGGTTCCCAGTGTCACGACCCGCTCCCGCTTTTTGGGATACGAGTGTGTGTCCAAGCCAGCCTACGCCGTAGTGTCGACGGTAGAATATTGTTAAGGCCATGGTGCTCAAAATTAAAATAATGCTCATTCACAATAACTAAATTAAATTATAATATTTAAGAATTTACATTTGATACAAGGTACAATGTCTCACAATTTATAGAGAACAACTGAATAATATTCAACTATCTAACTACTCTCTAGGTTTGGCCTGCAAGTACACCCGCTTTCCCAATGCTAAGCGTAGCTGCGGCTAACCTGAAAAATGTTGGGTTATCCAATCAGGATGGAACGAGTACAATTCATTGAATGCAGTTCCAATATATGAAAACTACTATAAAGCAGAGGTTAGCCATTAAATATATGATTTGAAAACAAATAAATAAAGACAGAAGAAAACTAGAAAGTTGGACAGTAAATAAAATAACAAAAGAAAATACTCAATAACTGACTGAAGTACCTTTGATATGTGATCGGTCTCGGGATAATTACACGATACTGTCTACGATGTATAAATACTGTTTACGATGTCTACTTTGCAATAATAAATCACTATCTATAATGTCTATTTTGCAATAATATGACACTGTCTACGATGTCTACTTGCAATAATAAATCACTTTCTACAATGTCTACACTGTATAAGGTCAGATCTCACATCCTTGGTACTTTTCCTTCATGACACGATAAAGTATAAAAAAACATAAAAGACGATAATCACATATCCAATGACTAACAGTGAGGTATAGTAATAATCAATATCGAAAACAAACAACAAACTGTACTCGCCTGGGGTCCTTTGCTGGTGAAACCGATAATACCGACCACTCAATATGCCACACAAAAGTCTAACTGCACAAAAGTCTCCGGAGGCTAAAATAGATATTACCAACGTATTCAGAATAGTCAAATTATCTAGAATAGCCTGTCCATAAGTCCAATTCTGGACACAGGGGCAAAATGGTAATTTCGGGCCAAAACGATGTCCGTCGTTGGACGCTTTGCACCAAAAAGCGTGCCAGTACCTACAACCTCTAAAGGCGTCAAACTATATTTCAACAGGTCAGGTTTGATGAGACGAATCCAACAGTTTGTCCAAAGTTGGATTCTGGCGGACAGTGCACAGATTCGCCCATTGGATTGGATCGCGGGCCCGCCAAAAGGGCATTTCGGTCGACCTTCTCAGAATCGGACCAAACTTGGCATACAGGACCAGATAAATGACATGGTCCTGTTGGCATAAGTTTTGTCTCGATATGACGAACGTGCAAGAAGTTATGGGCTAGTTTGCAAAGGGACCGATACGGGATATCTCGACGGATACGCTTCGATTTTGTCGCGTACACGCAGCAAAATTGAGTTCCGTCAAATCCCACATGTCGACGACATCTATACGCATCTTTCAATGCTCATGGATTGTGACCACGTCGCCCAGTTTGTCGGGACGCACGCCGTATCGGGATGATTTTCTAAATTTCTTAAGGTTTTAAACATTATTTTTGTCGATCTTTGAAACTGATTTAACAAGAATTTATTCGATGAAAAAATAAAAATAAAAGAGGTTTTTCCATCTAATATATGTTGTTTATAAATCCCTTCAAACAAAATATTAAAGCTGTTGACGGATTGGCGAGAAATTGCCTTCCAAGTTAGGGTTTTCATCTCAAGGACTGTCCTGTTTCGAACAATTTTTCTCGATAGTTTGGGTCGATTTTTCTAAATCGATCGCACAACTGCACCCCAAACTAATTGCTGGGTGTCGAGAGGGTCATCTAGGCTCCGTGTAGGATTCGACATAATAAAAAAATCGAGTAACTAAAAAAAAAATCTGGAAACGAACATGGGTACCTGAGTTGGACTGTTGCTATTTTTGACAGCACCTGTGCGGGGTGTTCCGGCCCGATCGTGGCCGCCGTTGGCCGCACGCGGTAGCGCTAGGACTGGAAGAGGTCGTCGGGATCATGGATGGGGTCGAGTGGGTCGACAGGGGAAGATTAGGGTTTTCGATTTGAGAAATCTTTCTCCCTCTATCTATCGTTATATACATACTTATATGGATATGAAGAGTGTAGCAGCTTGGGTTCGGGTCCGGGACAAGTTGGCTGTCTCGCAATTCATTGAACTGGTCATCTCGCAAGATATTGGTTATTTTGTTTGTTTATTTATTTTATTTTTATTTTTATTTGTATATAAATATTTATAAGTCAAATTAAAATAAAAGTTTTCAGAAATATTTAAACAAAATCTAAAATATTTTCTATAAAAGTATTTCCATTTATTTTGTACTTAAATTTATTTATTGTTGTATTTTTTAAAGACTTTAATAATAAGTAATACCTTTCTTTCTAAATAACTCATAATACTTCTAAATAAATTAAGATAAATTCTAATAATTCACAATAAAATTCTAGTCAAATTATAAAATACATTTAACAAACAAATATATGTAAATATTATCAGATATATATGTATTTTCCTTCTTTAGATGAGAAAAGCTTATAAGCATATATTGTATAACTACTCAATAAATTTACCTAAGTTATTTAAATAAAATTAAAAATGCATAAATTTTTGGGGGATTTTACATCCTACCCAACTTATAAATTTCGTCCTCAAAATTAAAAATATTTTAATATAAAAAAAGAAATTTTAATACAAAGGAGGGCATGTACATCAATTCGTAACTTCGTTTTCGTAATAACGGGAAGGTAGTTATCACAGGACTTCATATTGACGTCATATTCTACAAGATATGGTATTCTTGGTTCAAAGCCCTACCCAACTTATAAAAGTTGACTAATCGTAAAAATCGAAGTTATCAGGCTTCTAATAAGGACAATTTCTAGGGAGAGGCACGAGGATATTTGACACCTCTATCCGCATGTCACGGATTCTAAGTGAGTCCAGATATTGTCATGGCGTTCTTGGTCAATAACTTTTTATTTTTGAAGAATTATTACCGTTTAACATTGTATCTATCGATCATGCTCTCAATAAGAGGGTAGGGAGATCTTGTTCGAATATAACCAGAGCGTGTAGGTTCAACGGAATTTCAATCTTTGTCTAACATGGGCAACTAAAGGTGGGAGTGAAGAATTTAGGGAAAGAATAATTCTTGGGTTAAAAGATGTGAATATATAACAAGTCCCGAACCTCGTTATAAAATATGATTCGATAAGGGTCTGGATCTTTCAAGTCATAACGACTAGTGGTACGGGATCAATGTTGGGTGTTGTATAGGAGGCACGTGCTGGCGTGAGTGAAAAGTATACGTTATAGGTGTGGTGCATCTTGTATGGATCATGGGTATTTAGTTTACTTAAGGAAATGAGTTAATATTGCCTGGCTAAAATCAATAGAAAAGAATAGGCATCTATGATTTTGTTCTAAGGGAAATATGTTATATATGTGGTGTAATAGAAATGGAGCACAAGAATGTGAGTTTGTGTGTGACATGTAGGTCATGTGTGTAGCTTGACTGGTCTAGTTCATGAGGGTTAAATTTGTTGGAAGGAAAAGTTTGTGTTGTGCTCCAATTATCAAAGTCGCGGTAGGTGGTATCAATTGATAAGGATAGGAGTGGACGTTATAAACCACTGTTTAATTAGTTCAATTTGGAACAAATCTATCCCAATCATTGGCAAATTTAAAGAAACCCTATGTTTTTAAAGAGGCTTGCAATCTATGCACTACGAAAATTTTTGTTCTCAAAGTTGAAACTAAGATGCAATTCTATGATAGAACGATATTTGAAAAATCAAGGCTGCGATCTTTACCGCGGTTATCTAAACGCACGAGCAAAGGGATATAAAGTGTAATACGAAGATCGTATCGCAACTTCTAAACAGATGGAAGAACGGTTACGAAAAAAAATTCATATTTGGCATCCCATTCTAAGAGGTGGAGTACACTAAGTTCAAGTTTCTACCCAATCTACAGAAATTGGTTAATCGTGGAAGGCACAGTAATAGGACTTCTAAGAAGGTCAAGTTTCAAGGAGGTGTATAAGGATATGAGGTACTTCTGATCTTAGTCATGGACTCCGTGGGAAGCCTAGTTATTACTTACTTAACATTGTCCATATATTGACCATGTTTCATCAAGGCAGTAGGAGAGACTTGGTCAAGCAAAACCACAAACAAGTTGGTACAGCGGGATTCCATCCATGGTGTAACATAAGCTGCGAAGAGCTATGATTAAGGGATTTATTGAAGGAAGATTAGTGGACCAAGAGATAGGAAATATACGAAAGGTGTATGGACCTATCTTATAAAGTTTGGTTTCATAGTCCAAATATGACGATACGCATGGATGAGTTTAACCGGGTCTTAATGTGTTCCCTAATTGGACATCAACCTTTGATTGCATGAACCTTGGATTTTAATCTATATTGGCTAGACCAAATCCATAAAATCAATCTAGAACATTCCTATTAGGTTAGGGTAACCTAGAATAGGTTCCAATTTAAGTGGTTGGCTAATTGTCATTCCGATTGTTTAACTAGGTTCCTAAAGCCGAATAATGTGCCTTCTTGTGACTTTTGTATTTAAGTAGCACAAGAAGACTCAATTATCTGGCACACTAGTGGCATATGCGTAGTGGGCTTCGAGTAGATCGCAACCATATATTGGGTCGAGGGTTTGGGTTAAGGTTCAGTCTCTACTTGTAGTTGGAAAGTATATCGGTATTATGGTATGGGTTAGAGTTAGTCTTTTTTTTCTTTTTTTTGACTGGAAAGTCGTATCATAAAAATAGAGTACAGGGGGACATGTTTGAGTGGGACATGATATGCCTGGATGAAAATGGACTCGTCTAGACCTTGTATATGGAATTTACTGGAAGGTAAGTGCTGATCTCGTGCTCCGAATATTAATGTCACAGTAAGGGACACCAAATGATCTAAATAGAAAGTGGGTGTTCATGAGGCACTAGTTTATCCTCTCAGTAGGAACCAACTTACCCTAGTCAAATGGTAATACGGGTACATCCTAAAATTTAGAGGACTGACGACCTATATACTTCAAAATTTTATTTCTCTAAATTAAACAAAGGCAAGGTTTTATAATTAATGAAGTTAGAGAAATCCAAGTCATGATCATGGTGTAACAGATAACATGATACGGTAGATATGGATCAAGTTTAAGGATCACTCTCTAATTTCAAGTAGATGCGAAAAAGATTGCATAATAGCTTTCATGGCCGTAGGTGATATAGTGAACTAAGGGGACATTATGTGTCTTTCCTTTCTCAAACATGAGAATTTGTTTTTCCGAAATAAGTAAAGGCAAAAACACTAAGGATTTCAAGTGAGGGGAAATCGAATGCAAATACGAGTTTGAAAGACAATTGAATAATTCAAAGAGAGTTGTCAAGGCAGTTGCAAATGAGATTTCTAGTGACATATATATCTCAATCCACGTAGGATAACCATAATAAAAGCAAACCAAGTGCACCAAGGTTGATCAGACCATAACACACCGATTCTAATTAGACAATATGTTAGTGGGCGTCCCCAATAAGCATACGTCCTGAACAAGCTCGATAAGAATAAGCTTGCAAAACTAGGCTATAATAGTGGCTTTAGTCAAGATAATCCAAAATATAAGTACGCGAGATTTATAATTGAAAGAAGGAACAAGTAATTCAAGTTTATCAAAGTCTAAGACTCATCTGGTGTTGGTGCCTCTATAGTTGTCCTACTAGTCTTTGTCTATGGTCTTGGTGGACCAATGGTTTCGGGACCTCTAAACTCTATAATCTAGGTAAACCCATTGGTATCAGTAAATACCTCGTTAATAGGTCATAAGGACAACGTAATGCTAGGTTGGGATGCATGCTACCTAATTTATCGAACTTCCACTAGTATTGGCTTTGAATCATAGGGACCTACAAGGCATTTTCCTAACCTCTATAGTATCCGAAAATTATAATCATGTCTGAAGCCATTTTATTGAGCATTTATACTACACCTGGCTGTAGTAAACCCTTGGTTTTGTGACTCAAATATAATGTGGTTATCGGATATTTTATTAACTCTATCCAATATTGACATCAAGAATACTAAGATCAGAAATGGACCTAAAATAGAGTCTTACAACAGTCGATAACCTACATTTATTTGAAATAATGTCAACTTTAGGGGTCGTGCCTCACAAGTGCGCTGCTGACTGCAATGAACCCCGTAGTCTCTATAACTCAGATAATTAGCGACAGTGCGCTATTGTCTTGCCATCGTGAGTCATCAATATTATTCCAACTATATCCCTAAGAATTTCAAAGGAGTTTCTAGAAATTTAAGCAAGTTGATCATGATAGAAGATGTAAGTATCTGTCCTGTCTCATTCCTTAAAAACAAAAAGATTGATCATGGAAGGAATAACTAAAAACAAGAGAAATACAAACATCCTAATCTCTATCTCATGTATATTCAAATGGTTGAGGGAAAACTTTGAATGGAAACTAACTCGAGATTTGTATATGAATAATATAATCAGAAATTAAAAAAATAATTTATTATGGCAAAATGGGGATTAAATAGGCAATTCTGACTTATGATATGGGGATTATATCCAAAGAGGACAAAAGAAAACTGAATAATTTATCAAGGTTAGAGCATTAATTCTAGGAAGACCTAACTTACCAAGTGAATAGTCTATCCACATTGGATAATATCGTCATATCAAAATGCAATAGTGCATCTATGGGGATTTATTAAGCTATCTAAATTTACTAACTCCTTACCTAAATTGTATGGCCTATTTAATAACCTTAACTACCCAATGGTCAATTTGAATAAGGGACTCCTAGTCCTAGTCATTCTCTTAAATCAATTCAATCCTAATTGTGAATGAGCACTTCCTAGTCACAGGCTCGCATTAGTACGACTAACTTAAGTACTATCACGAGTTCGCATGGTTTACAAAAACAGACCTGCATGGGCCACCACAAAAACTTATCACGACCCACTCCCGCTTTTTGGGATACGAGTGCGTGTCCAAGCCAGCCTATGCCGCAGTATCAGTGGTAGAATGCTGTCAAGGCCGTGGTGCTCAAAGTCACAAATAATGCTCATTCACAATAACTAAATTAAATTACAATATTCAAGAATTTACATTTGATACAAGGTACAATGTCTCACAATTTATAAAGAACAACTTAATAATATTCAACTATCTAACTAGTCTCTAGGTTTAGCCTGTAAGTACACCCTCCTTCCCAATGCTAAGCGTAGCCGCGGCTAACCTGAAAAATGTTGGGTTATCCAGTCAGGATGGAACGAGTACAATTCATTGAATGCAGTTCCAATATACGAAAATGACTATAAAGCAGAGGTTAGCCATTAAATATATGATTTGAAAACAAATAAAAAAGACAGAAGAAAACTACACAGAAAGTTGGACAGTAAATAAAATAACAAAAGAAAATACTCACTCACTAACTGAAGTACCTTTGATATGTGATCGGTCTCGGGACAATTACACTACACTGTCTACGATGTCTAAATACTGTTTACGATGTCTACTTTGAAATAATAAATTACTGTCTACAATGTCTACTTTGCAATAATATAACACTATCTACGATGTCTACTTGCAATAATAAACCACTGTCTACAATGTCAACACTGTATAAGGTCAGATCACACATCCTTTGTACTTCTCCTTCCCGACACGACAAAATATAAAAGAACATAAAAGACGAGAATCACATATCCAATGACTAACAATGAAGTATAGTAATAATCAATATCGAAGAAAAACAATAAACTGTACTCGCCTGGGATCCTTTACTGGTGAAACCGATAATACCGACCACTCAATATGCCACACAAAAGTCCAACTGCACAAAAGTCTCCGGAGGCCGAAATAGATATTACCAATGTATTCAGAATAATCAAATTAGCTAGGATAGCCTGTCCATAAGTCCAATTCTGGACACAGGAGCAAAACAGTAATTTCGGGCCAAAATGATGTCCATCGTTGGACTCGCTTTGCACCGAAAAGCGTGCCAGTACCTACGGTCTCTAAAGCTGTCAAACTATATATCAACGGGTCCGGTTTGACGAGGTAAATCCAACCGTATGTCCAAAGTTGGATTCTGGCAGGCCGTGCACAAATTTGCCCGTTGGATTGGATCGCGGGCCCGTCAAAGGAGCATTCCGGTCAACCTTCTCAGAATCGGACCAAACTTGGAATACAGGACCAGATAAATGACATGGTACTGTTGGCATAAGTTTTGTCTCCATATAACGAATGTGTAAGAAGTTATGGGCTAGTTTGCAAAGGGACCGATACGGGGTATCTTGACGGATACGCTTCGATTTCGTCGCGTACACAGCAAAATCGAGTTTCGTCAAATCACACATGTCGACGACATCTATACGCATCTTTCGATGCTCATGGATTGCGACCATGTCGTCCAGTTTGTCGGGACGCACGCCGTATCAGGATAATTTTATAAATTTCTTAAGGTTTTAAACATTATTTTTGTCGGTCTTTGAAACTGATTTAACAAGAATTTATTCGATGAAAAAATAAAACTAAAAGTGGGTTTTCCATCTCATATATGTTTTTTATAAATCCCTTCAAACGAAATATCAAAGCTGTTGATGGATTGGCAAGAAATTGCCTTCTAAGTTAGGGTTTTCATCTCATGGACTGTCCTGTTTCGAACAATTTTTCTCCATAGCTTGGATTTATTTTTCTAAATCGATCGCACAACTGTACCCCGAACTAATTATCGGGTATCGAGAGGATCATCTAGGCTCCGTATAGTATTCGACATAACTAAAACGATCGAGTAACTAAGAAGAAATTTGGAAGCGAACATTGGTACCTGAGTTGGACTGTTGCTGTTTTGGACAGTGCCTACGCGGGGTGTTCCGGCCCGATCGTGGCCGCCGTTGGCCGCGTACGGTGGCGCCAGGACTGGTGGAGGTCGCCAGGATCAGGGATGGGGTCGAGTGGGTCAGAAGGGGATGATTAGGGTTTTCGATTTGAGAAATCTTTCTCCTTCTATATTTCGTTATATACATACTTATATGCATATGAAGTTGCGGTGTGTAGCAGCTTGGGTTCGGGTCTGGGGCAAGTTGGTTGTCTTACGATTCATTAAACTGGTCACCTCGCGAGATATTGGTTATTTTGTTTGTTTATTTTATTTTATTTTATATTTTTTATTTGTATATAAATATTTATAAGTCAAATTAAAATAAAAGTTTTCAGAAATATTTAAACAAAATCTAAAATATTTTCTTTAAATGTATTTCCATTTATTTTGTACTTAAATTTATTTATTATTATATATTTTAAAGAGTTTAAAAATAAGTAATGCCTTTCTTTCTAAATAACTCATAATACTTCTAACAAAATTAAGATAAATTCCAATAATTCACAATAAAATTCTAGTCAAATTACAAAATACATTTAACAAACAAATATATATAAATATTGTCAGATATATATATTTTTTCCTCCTTTATATGAGAAAAACTTATAAGCATATATTGTATAACTACTCAATAAATTTACCTAAGTTGTTTAAATAAAATTAAAAATGCATAAATTTTTGGGTGGTTTTACATCCGATAGGGGTAATGCCTTGGCTTTAGGCCATGTCATAGCGGTGTAGCACCGCAAGGGAAGCACAAAGCGCTTCATGCCATGTCTCTTTAACAAAGAACTCACCTATAGTGTATGGAAAGAGATATCAGGCCGTCGATTGAGGGTAAACTTGTAGATGCCCAAACTTATACACTGAAACCAGGCTGGCACAGGGCCTTCAGTATGCAGCCAAAAGCACATGTAACTACATTATATGAGTGGAAAGAATTTCAGCTATGGTGCAGAATTTAAGGCTTAGTTCATTATTGTATTATAGTCTGTTGTTTGACCCATACGGGAAGATTCAAGTCGTCAGCGACATCTCTTCTAATGCATGATGGACAGTTAATGTGGGGAACACTCAAACCCATATATAGAGGTATGCAGGGGATTGTTAGGATTTTGGCCTTTGCGTTGGAAAACTTAGTCCCACATCGGATAGGCCAAAAGAAATGTATCACTATATATAAGCTATACTTGTTTAGAGATGTACAAGTAGTGTGTAGGTGCACATGGGTGTGCCATGTGGGAGTATTTTTCTAGTAAGAAAAAGGCCAAATCAACAATGAACCATTCATGCTTTTTGTTCTTGAAAATTAATTTCCAATGGAGATAAGCCCCATAGGGGCTTAGCGACTCGGACTCGGACTCGAGCTTATGGGCTCATGAGACGTAATGTGGCATTTTGTTGGCACACTTTGCACATAGCACATCAGCATCGTCGCTAGGCGCATAGTGCGCTTAAGTTGCGCTCATTTTGCGAGCCACTTGCGCAGCCGATAGCGCTGCCAGATGGCACGGCCAATTGGTGTTGACCAATTGGCGCGACCAAGTGACGCGTCAAGTTGCGCGGCCTAGAGATGCGCCCAGTTGCACGGCCAAGTGGCGTGTCCAGTTGTGCGACCCAGTGGCGCACCAGTGGGCGCTGCCTGTTGGCACGTGGTTGGCACAGGTTGCGTAGAGTGTGCAGGTGGCACAAATGACGCTGTACGTGCGGTGTGAAAGGTGCGCATGGTGCGCAAATTGTGCGGGTGGCACAAATGACGTGCGCTGTGTGCCAGTTGACTCAGATTGTGTCTGTGCACGATCTGAGCGGTTATAGCACATTCGGAGCAGTTTTTTCCACGTATTGAATGTTCTGCTAATTGGACAGTTGCAGCGCGGGCCTATATAAGGTCTCTTCTCTCTCACAGTGAAAAAAGAAAAGAAAAAGATAAGTGTTCAGAATTCCTTATGAATTTCCACAGACTTTGAGAGAGAAGAGAACGTTGCACCAGCATTACTTTGCACAGGAGTCCGTGCGCCATCCGACGAGTCAGAAGAGCGGAGTGAACCAAAATTCTCTGTCGAACTTGCTGGTTCCTGGAATCTGTTCGTGTGGGACGAATTAAGCTTTGAGCAACGGTGATCATTCACCTCAGTAGGCTGTTCTTCCATCCATCGCTTGTCATCGCTGCTGCTGCTAGCAACTCGATTTGATACTTCTTTTTAGAAGTACTACTTTCGTTTGCTGCTATAACGAAATCTTTTTAGATTTTCGTTATCGAGAATCCTGCAAGGATCTATGTCAAGCACCTTCTTTGAACTGTTGCTAGAAATATTGCTTTTATAATCATTTAATTTTTCTCAGTTTTCTATCAAAATGTCCATCGTTGGACTCGCTTTGCACCGAAAAGCGTGCCAGTACCTACGGTCTCTAAAGCTGTCAAACTATATATCAATGGGTCCGGTTTGACGAGGCAAATCCAATCGTATGCCCAAAGTTGGATTCTGGCGGGCCGTGCACAAATTTGCCCGTTGGATTGGATCACGGGCCCGTCAAAAGGGCATTCCGGTCAACCTTCTTAGAATCGGACCAAACTTGGCATACGTGACCAGATAAATGACATGGTCCTGTTGGCATAAGTTTTGTCTCGATATGACGAACGTGCAAGAAGTTATGGACTAGTTTGCAAAGGGACCGATACGGGGTGTCTTGACGGATACGCTTCGATTTCGTCGCGTACACGCAGCAAAATCAAGTTCCGTCAAATCCCACATGTTGACGAAATTTATACGCATTCGATGCTCATTGATTGTGACCATGTCGCCCAGTTTGTCGGAATGCACGCCGTATCGGGATGATTTTATAAATTTCTTAAGGTTTTAAACATTATTTTTGACGGTCTTTGAAACTGATTTAATAAGAATTTATTGGATGAAAAAATAAAACTAAAAGAGGGTTTTCCATCTCATATATGTTTTTTATAAATCCCTTCAAATGAAATATCAAAGCTGTTGACGGATTGGCGAGAAATTGCCTTCTAAGTTAGGGTTTTTATCTCATGGACTGTCCTGTTTTGAACAGTTTTTCTCCATAGTTTGGATTGATTTTTCTAAATCGATCGCACAACTGCACCCCGAACTAATTGCCGGGTATCGAAAGGGTCATCTAGACTCTGTATAGTATTCGACATAACTAAAAACGATCGAGTAACTAAAAAGAAATATGGAAGCAAACATGGGTACCTGAGTTAGGTTGTTGCTGTTTTGGACAGTGCCTACGCGGGGTGTTCCGGCCCTATCGTAGCCGACGTTGGCCGCGCACGGTGGCGCCAGTACTGGGGGAGGTCGCCAGGAACAGGGATGGGGTCGAGCGGGTCGGATGGGGATGATTAGGGTTTTCCATTTGAGAAATCTTTCTCCCTCTATCTCTCGTTATATACATACTTATATGCATATGAAGTTGCGGTGTATAGCAGCTTGGGTTCGGGTCTGGGGCAAGTTGGCTGTCTCACGATTCATTAAACTGGTCACCTCGCGAGATCTTCGGATCTCGCGAGATATTGGTTATTTTGTTTGTTTATTTATTTTATTTTATTTTTCTTTTTATTTGTATATAAATATTTATAAGTCAAATTAAAATAAAAGTTTTTAGAAATATTTAAATAAAATCTAAAATATTTTCTATAAATGTATTTCCTATTATTTTGTACTTAAATTTATTTATTATTATATTTTTTTAAAGAGTTCAAAAATAAGTAATGCCTTTCTTTCTAAATAACTCATAATAGTTCAAACAAAATTAAGATAAATTCCAATAATTCATAATAAAATTCTAGTCAAATTACAAAATACATTTAACAAACAAATATATATAAATATTATCAGATATATATATTTTTCCTCCTTTATATGAGAAAAGCATATAAGTATATATTGTATAACTACTCAATAAATTTACCTAAGTTGTTTAAATAAAATTTAAAATGCATAAAATTTTGGGGGGTTTTACATCCGGTAGGGGTAATGCCTTGGCTTTAGGCCAAGTCATAGCGGTGTAGCACCGCAAGGGAAGCGCAAAGCGCTTCATGCCATGTCTCTTTAACAAAGAACTCACCTATAGTGTATGGAAAGAGATATCAGGCCGTCGATTGAGGGTAAACTTGTAGACGCCCAAACTTATACACTGAAACCAGGCTGGCACAGGGCGTTTAATATGCAGCCAAAAGCTCATGTAGCTACATTATGTGAGTGGAAAGAATTTCAGCTATGGTGCATAATTTAAGGCTTAGTTCATTCTTGTATTATAGTCTGTTGTTTGACCCATGCGGGAAGAATCAAGTCGTCAATGATATTTCTTCTAATGCATGATGGACAGTTACTGTGGGGAATACTCAACCCCATATATAGAGGTATGTAGGGAATTATTGGGATTTTAGCATTTGTATTGGAAAACTTTAGTCCCACATCGGCTAGGCCAAAAGAAGTGTATCTCTATATATAAGCTATACTTGTTGAGAGATGTACAAGTAGTGTGGAGGTGCACATGGGTGTGCCATGTAGGGGTATTTTTCTAGTAAGAAAAAAGGCCAAATCAACAATGAAGCATTCATGCTTTTTGCTCTTGGGAATTAATTTCTAATGGAGCTAAGCCCCATAAGGGCTTAGCGACTCGGACTCGGACTCGGGCTTATGGGCTCAAGAGACGTAATGTGGCATTTTGTTGGCACACTTTGTACTTACGTCAGCATTGTCGCTAGGCGCATAGTGCGCTTAACTTGCGCAAGTTGTGCGAGCTACTTGCGCAGCCGATAGCGCTGCCAGATGGCACGACCAATTGGTGCTGACCAATTGGCGCGACCAAGTGACGCGTCTAGTTGCGCGGCCCAGAGATGCGCCCAGTTGTGCGACAAAGTGGCATGTCCAGTTGTGCGGCCCAGAAGCACGCCCAGTTGCGCAGTCCAGCGGCGCACCAGTGGGCGCTGCCTGTTGGCATGTGGTTGGCGCAGGTTGCGTAGAGTGTGCAGGTGGCACAAATGGCACTGTACGTGTGGTGTGCAAGGTGCGCGTGGTGCGCAAATTGTGCGGGTGGCGCATGTGACGTGCGTTGTGTGCCAGTTGACTCAGATCGTGTCTGTGCACGATCTGAGCGGTTACAGCACGTTCGGAGCAGTTTTTTCCACGCCTTAAATGTTCTGCTAATTGGACAGTTGTAGCATGGGCCTATATAAGGTCTCTTCTCTCTCACAGTGAAAAAAGAAAAGAAAAAGACAAGTGTTCAGAATTCCTTACGAATTTCCACAGACTTTGAGAGAGAAGAGAATGTTGCACCAGCATTACTTTGTACAGGAGTCTGTGTGCCATCCGAGGAGTCAGAAGAGCGGACTGAACCAAAATTCTCCGTCGAACTTGCTGGTTCCTAGAATCTGTTCGTGTGGGATGAATTAAGCTTTGAGCAACGGTGATCATTCACCTCAGTAGGCTGTTCTTCCATCCATCGCTTGTCATCGCTGCTACTGTTAGCAACTCGATTTGATACTTCTTTGTCACGACCCGCACCCTAGAGTAAGGGCACGAGACGTGGGTACGTCCAGCCTACGCCGCAGTGTCGGTGGTAGAACGCTGTCCTAGGTCAAACATCTAATAATATAAATGTACTTGTACAGTATATACTCTTCGAATGGAGGTGACATAGCAGATACAGTCTCAATCACAACTAAGGTAGAGCAAGATAAAAGATAGGTAAAACATGAAATCCAAAAGAGATACAGCAGATAGAAGTCTAAGTGTCTAAGATACACAAATCCAGAAAACATCTCAAAGCTCAATACAGTAATCCATAGAATAAATACAACTCAATACAATTGAAATAACTAACTATACAACCTCTACTGTGTCTCCTCTAGGCTAGCAGGCAACCTCCAGGCTATCTGTAAAATTTATCAACAGGTCCAGTCAGGACAGGAACGAGCACAATCTCATCTAGAAAACCCAAATAAATGACAGAGAACTATAAAGCAGTTATAAACAGTTTTATTGATGAATATGGCAGTTTATATTTAGGTGATAGTATAGAGAAGCAGTAAGATACAAGGAAAGTAAAGTAACTAAAATAAGAGAAGAATGATGGCAATAAAGACTGTAAAATAAATCTAGCTGAACTAGAGTAACATGATAAGTCCAGACAGAAAATGTAAACCAGTGTAAAACTTATGTAAATCCAGTACGGGACGAATCTAATACAAGATGAATCCAGTATAAGATGATTCTAGGTAGTGATCAAGAATTCAGGTGAGACCAGCTATACTCTAATAGTGTGTTTTAAAATACTGAGATCGATATGTAAACGGCTGTAGGTAATCGGGCATATCTCTCACTGATCAGGCGAGAGATGGCTATGCTTCCAGTAGATTCCAGTTGGAAGATTCCAGATTTGGGATATGTCTACATATCTTACTCAATATTTTCCCGCCCCGTAATACAAATGAATCCAGAATTCGACACGAGAATCGAGATGAGTCCAGCCAAAATATGATGATTCCAGAAATAGATTCCAGTGATTCCAGTAATAGAGGCCAGATAAGTTTGGTATGTGTGTCGCATACATGAATCCAGAAATATCAATACGTGTTGTAACAGAGAATCACATAAAACTAACTATAACTGAAGTACAGTAATTGACAATTAAATGAGAGAACTATCAGAGAATGTACTCGCCTGATGTCCGAATGTCCAAAGTAAATATACTATCCGATGAGAGGTGTCTGGCTCCTAATCAGAACAGCACAAGTCACAACAAGTCCAAAATGATAATATGAAATTCTACTATGCATTCTACATGGTTCTAGGTCAATCTACACCAAAATCAACTCTTGGTCAACTTGGTCAACCCTGAAAGTCAAACCTAGGTCAACTATGGTTAAACTAGGTCTAACAAGTCTAAATTAGGTCAAACAAGTTATTCTAGGTCTAAACAAATTAAGTATATGGAAATCAAGTATCCAAGATAGCTACTAACTCATAGCCTAAATCACTTGCTAAACCAAGCACAAAACTAAACCATAAGCTAACAAGGCACACAAACTTAGTCATATAATGTATATATATTATTCATATTCACATATTCATATACATAGATATATATAGGAAAGCTATATATATAGGCACATACATATAAAATATATATATATATATATATATATATATATATATATATATATATATATATATATATAGGGAAAGAGAGGTAAAAGTGTAAGTGAGTATGTGTTTGTTTGGCATGTGTGTGAAAGGATATGTGTTAATGTTC
The DNA here is from genome assembly GCA_029216955.1 of Iris pallida. Classification (NCBI taxonomy): domain Eukaryota; kingdom Viridiplantae; phylum Streptophyta; class Magnoliopsida; order Asparagales; family Iridaceae; genus Iris; species Iris pallida. Next base: position 786,590 of record JANAVB010016600.1, read on the forward strand.
TAAAATTTAGTGATAGGTAGGTGTATGTGACATGGGATACATGATGTCAAAGGGTGTATGAATGCATGTGTGTAAAAGGTTATAGGTTAACTCAGTTTATAGAAATACATACATACATACTTACCTTAAATACATGCATACATACATATAATGTATATTACATTTACATGATACATACATGTATACTTGTATTATATTATACTTACATTTATGCATATTAGATACTTGTATTTATATTAACATATTGCAAACATTCATTTCATTCATGCATCTATGCATTACCTACATGTTTTATACATATGCATACATTGTATATTCATATCATTTCATACATTAACATAGAGACATACAAACATACACACATTATATATTTTATACCTTGCATTACCTTACATATCATGTTATATATTATCATTCATTTCTTTCATATATTACATTCTATATTACCTATATACATGTATTTCCTCCATTCATTCATGCTTGCATCATATACTCTACATTATCATACATGTTATCATTATATATTGTATTACAATATTTATACATTATGCATTCATATCTATCATTACATATATATCTTTCATTCATATCTAGCACTCATATTTTACTTTCATGCATACATTGTATATCATTCTTTCATTCATGCATTGCTTATATGTATTATATTAATAGCATTCCTACATGCTTGCATTCAACCATATATATAAATTAATGTGAAGAGAATATATATCATATATATATATCATTTTATTCATCTAATATATCATGCATTACATACTCTATATTTATTTAATATCCATACTACATAGGCTCATAGGTTACACAAAATGCATATATCGTATAGTCACTCTTCTACTTAAAACTAATACTGTACCAATTGGGCATTCATTAAATTCTAGGATTAAAGTATGTTGTAGATCTTCGTGATAGCTTTTCGAAACTTTAAACGGATCGCATTTTCGTGTCTGAAAGCTCCCGAAATTGCAAAAATACCGAAACACGTTCGTCTTTCATACAGCTGACACTCAAATAATTCTACAGAAAGTTACAGAAAGAATTTGGCTTATTAAAATATATATTTGGAAAGATAACTTCGATACGGTTCTTTTAATAAAAACGGGAGATAAATCGGAGTTCTAAGCTAAAAGTTATGACATTTCTAAGTTGCTTTGGTTAATAAAAACGTGGATAAAAATTATGACGGATTTGACAAATGAACACATATAGGCCAAGATACTTGGATACAAACATAGGTATCCAAATGAAACTCATTCTAACCATCCTAACTAAGGTCAATCCACTCTCTAACCATCTAACCACACACACAAATAAATATATATATATATATATATATATATATATATATATATATATATATATATATATATATATATATATATATATATATATATGCACACAAGTGTCCAAAATAGGGGTTTTTTCTACTAGGACACAATCACAACACAAAGGACACTCCTATGACCTCGAAATGGACACGAAATGGAGATACAACCATGGGGGTCATTCCTATGGGTTCAAAATAGACCTATATGCATGAGAAAATGAAAAAGAGAAGGGATTTATACCTCCCGGTAGATCGAATCGAAGAAAAGCCTTCCCGGAGCGACACCGACACGTAGAGATTCCAAGAGGACACGAACGAGCTCCGAATCCTCCCAAACTTGGGTAGCTTTCTTCTTGGCTAGAATGGAGAAGGAAAGAAGAAGATTTGGTGGCGAAATGGAAGGATTTGGTGGAGAAATGGAAGGATTTGGTGGAGAAATTGCTAGGGATTGCTCTCTAAAAATTTGGGGAAGAACAAGAGAGAGAGTGTGGATGAGAATAATAAAATGAACTTGAGCCTATCCTCTCCCAAAGTGGCTGGCCATATGGGGCTATTTGTCCTATTATGGTATGGTCCAAAATGCCCCCGCTAACCTATTCTATTAGTATTAGGAAAGGGCTAATTGGTTGGGGCTAAATTAGTCATTCTAAAGTCTCTAATCACACTAACCTTATCCATAATAATTAGTCTAACCTCTAACTAAAATATTTCTATCATGTGGGCTATGGCTAACTAATGTGTGGGTCCACTAAAGTCAACACTACCCCCGGGTCCCCGTTTCAAGTCGGATTGAGCTGAAATTCGAACCCGACTCAAATAATCCCAAAACAATATCATAAATAATAAAGAAATTTCAAAAATATTTCAAAAATATAAAATGACAAAAATACCCCTGTTCCTGAAAACTGGGGGTGACAAATTCCTCGAAATTAAAACCAAACAATAGTAAAATGTCAAAATCACAAGTCATAATTTTAAATAGTTTAAAAATGATTAAAAATCACCAAAAATCATAATATGAAATAATAATCAATAAATAATAATTATAATTACAAAATTTCAAAATTACCTCATCTGAAAAATTGGGTGTTACATTCTTTTTAGAAGTACTACTCTCGTTTGCTGCTATAACAATTTTTTTTAGATTTTCATTATCCAGAATCCTCCAAGGATCTATGTCAAGCACCTTCTTTGAAGTGTTGCTAGAAATATTGCTTTTATAATTATTTTATTTTTCTTAGTTTTTTGTCGAAATGTCCATCGTTGGACTCGCTTTGCACCGAAAAGCGTGCCAGTACCTACGGTCTCTAAAGCTGTCAAACTATATATCAACGGGTCCGGTTTGACGAGACAAATCCAATCGTATGTCCAAAGCTGGATTCTGGCGGGCCGTGCACAAATTCGCCCGTTGGATTGGATCGCGGGCCCGTCAAAAGGGCATTCCGGTCAACCTTCTCAGAATCGGACCAAACTTGGCATACAGGACCAGATAAATGACATGGTCCTGTTGTCATAAGTTTTGTCTCGATATGACGAACGTGCTAGAAGTTATGGGCTAGTTGGCAAAGGGACCGATACGGGGTATCTTGACGGATACGCTTCGATTTCGTTGCGTACACGCAGCAAAATTGAGTTCCGTCAAATCCTACATGTCGACGACATCTATACGCATCTTTCGATGCTCATTGAGTGTGACCACGTCGCCCAGTTTGTCGGGACGCACGTCGTATCAGGATGATTTTGTAAATTTTTTAAGGTTTTAAACATTATTTTTGTTGGTCTTTGAAATTGATTTAACAAGAATTTATTCGATGAAAAAATAAAACTCACTACCAAAATACAGTAAATTAGCGACGGAACATTAGCGACGGATATTATCCGTCGGTGTTAGCGACGGCTTTGTGACAACTAGCCGACGGAGTACAGACGATAAGCCGCTACATTTTTTATTTTATTTTTAGGGGGAGAAAAGGTCGCTCATCCGTCGCTCGGACGTCGAAGATATAGCGACGGATATTTAACCGTCGCTATGAAGTCGATTATTTGGCAGAAATTATGGGGATAATTTGTCACGACCCGCACCCTAGAGTAAGGGCACGAGACGTGGGTACGTCCAGCCTACGTCGTAGTGTCGGCGGTAGAACGCTGTCCTAGGTCAACATCTAACAATATAAAGGTACCTGTACAGTATATACTCTCCGAATGGAGGTGACATAGCAAATACAATATCAATCACAACTAAGGTAGAACAAGATAAAGATAGATAGATAAATATCAAGAAATGAAAACACAGAGATACAATCCAGAATTCTAAGTGTCTAAATAAGTACATATCCCAAATATCTCAGAATCCATATACAGTAATCCATGAAAGTAAAGACATCCTAATCTAAGGGAGTGTCGTCAACTGCTAGTGGATCCTGCTGCTGGTCCAAGTCACAGCACTCATCTAGTGTAGCACCATAGTAGGTAGGGTAGAACGCCTTAGCCTCGTCCTCTATAATATTTCAACAGGTCCAGTCAGGACATGAGCGAGCATAGTACATCTCAACAAAATCATAATAGGTTAGGAAATATAAACATGCTAGAGAGTAAGATACAGGAAACTGAAGAACAACATGATGTAAAAGAGAGAGACTGTAAGTAAATAGCTACAGTATATAGAGAACTAACAGTGACTAGTGATTCAGAGCACAAGATGGTTATGTAAACGGCACGATGTTGTACACGAGTAATCTAAAGAGGTTTGTACACGAGTAATCTACTGAATTGATTACATAACCACTTCTACTCCCCCGTCCTATTCAATACACAAGGATCTAGCCAAGTTATATTATTGTACACGAAGGTCATGTGAATAGATGATTATACACGATTTCACACGTTTCGTACACGAATGTCACGAATACAAAGAGTACACGATGCTCACGATAAAGTACACGTACACGAAATACCAGATGTAACCGCTAAGGGGATAATATCGCACGAAAAGATCCATATAGTACTAATCCGTGTTTCCAACGTGTCAGCTTCATGTAAAATAATCTAAAGCAGGAAATATAATCCTAACCAAGATATGAAATGATCAGAGAATGTACTCGCCTGTATCCTGAGAATCTGAAGAATATCTACTGTCCGAGGAGTGGTGTCTGTCTCCTATAGAACAGTACAAGTCACTAGAGTCTAAAATGATAATAAGATGCAAGTCAATGCATTCTACATGAATCTAGGTCAATCTAGACCAAAGTCAACTCTTGGTCCACTCTGGTCAACCCTAGAAGTCAAACTAGGTCAAACCTAAGTCAAACAAGTCTATACTAGTCTAACTAGTCTATTCTAGGTCTAATCAAGACTAAACAAGTCTAATCTAGACTCTATACTGGCAAACAGACACACCCATAGGCCATGAGCCCTAGGCTAGGCTATTAGGCAATACCATGCCTAAAACCAACCACATATCACATAAACACATGTCCATAAATGTATTTAATATAATATAGTACACTCATATATATAGGCTACCTATATGTACTACACAAACACACACACACACACACACACACACATATATATATATATATATATATATGTACATACACATACATATAGAGAAAAGGAAAGTGCAATGTGCTCATGTGTTCAAGTGTGTGTGTGTGTGTGTGAGAATACAAGAGAGTGTTACTTGAGGGTGTGATATAACATGTGTGCATACATAAGAGAACAGGGAATGGAAATATCTGTAACAGTGGTAGACATTTGTGTGTGTGATCCTGGAAACAGTGAATGGTAATAAACCTGTGTGTGGTAATAAATGGAATCATATTAACAATGAATAGGAATGATCAAATAGTGAGTAACGTGGCAGTGCATAATATCCTGAATCAGAAAGTTAATATAAAAGTGTGGGAAACCTGGAAATACATCTCAGGTTACGGGAAAAATGAGTTAATTCTCAGTTGACAGTTCATTAATGGACAGTGACAGATTACATTGAATCAAAAACAGTGAACAATGTTAATTGGAAAAACAGTGGTGTACATGGAAGTTCAAACTCAGTTTTTCCTAATTAGAACTGAAAAACCAATGCAATGTTATGGGGAATTAACAGTTCAATTAGAGAATCAATTCAGGATATTAAAGAATGAAATGAAACATTCACTGTATCAGTTCTATAGCTACTCGAAACCAACACATTGCCAAAACCCCATTCCATACAATTCGAATCACATGAAATAACCAACACCCAATGCAATATGAGAATTCACATTCAAATGATCATTTAATTCACTTAACCAATGAAACAAAATCAGTTCTTCAAATAAAATAATATTATTCAAAAATCCCATGTATCAGTCAACCCATTCGAGCCCCAACTCATAGTCCAAATTCTCATATACGAATCCAAAACCCACTCTAATGTATAAATCGAATGGATCAAGGGCTAAAAAATATGTGAGAGTCAGTTGAAACATCAAATTAAAAATGGATTAAACTGGATTCGACAGTTTTAGGAAACTTAAACCCAGGAATCAGTGTATCAGTCGATACATTGATCCCAAACTCATTTCAAATGTCCCATTCCAAAACATAAAGTCTAATTCTAATAAGTAATCTAATTAATCATGAAAAAACAAACCTGTGGGATCATTGACAGGTGAATACATAAGATTAAAATGGGATTTAAGTGTTCAGGAATTAAGAAATGAAGTATCAGTCAATATCAGTCATCAACTAACCAATTCGAATCAAATATTCCAATCCTCATATCAAACCACCTAAACTACTATGTAATCAAACTAATATAGATTATTAATCATATATAGGATCTAATTTAGCAGTTAAAACATAAATTAAAACATTTAAAATGGAAATTAAACAGTAAAATAAACTACAGAATTGTGCACGCACAGTGCACGCCCCGTGCACACGCGATACCGTGTCCGACACGACACGAGGATCCACGAAACTTTGGGGGCCTCGTGTCAGACACTTCTCGCACCCGTGTGTCAACTTACACGTGTCCAAGTGGTGTGTGCTGCACATAGAAGACCCCGAGTAGCAGGGAATAGACACTGCTCGCGCGCGCGTGCTGCACCCGCACGTTCTCGTGTCCACTGCGACCCGAAACGACACTAATATCACCTCAGGACACTAGAAACCCATAAGCAAGGTTAAAAACTAATTTCCTATTCAAACCAATTCCTAAAACAGTGATGAAATGCCCACTGTGGTATTTCATCGAACACCTACACGTATCCACCGATACGTGTCCGATATGGACTCGTATTGGACACGAAACCTAGGGATAGCTATACCTACATTTAGGGTAGGCCTAGGGCTTCCTAAATATGCAATCAAAACATCATTTTATGGTGTGGATTTGAAATTACCTATGGGTTTGCAATGGCTCAAAAAGCCTTAATGTGAGTGGATCCTAAAGCTACCAAAACTTCTTCAAATTGGTCCTTCCATGAATTTCTCACCATAGCCATTGAGAACACAGCAATTAGAAGCTATTGCAAGAAATTAGGAAGAAAAAGGAGTTGGAATGGAGAAGTTATGGATTAAGGAAGAAAGGGTTACCTCTTCTTTAAACTTGTTAATTTTTTCTAAGGAGGCTAGCCCTAAATTTGAGGAGGCATTAAATAGGTGGGGGGAAGCCCTAAGTGGCCGGCCAAGTAGGGATTAGGCTAGGGTTAGGGTTCCACTAGTGGTCTATGGGCCTCTATGGGCCTAAGTCATAAATCATGACTTGTGAAACCACAAGCCATTCTCTAGCCAAATAAATTCCTACTTTCTCCTAATAAATTCTAATGGGTTGGATAACATTAACATAGGTCAAGCTAGGGTTACACACTCTAACCAAGTAGTCATGGCTAGGGTTAGCTTCTAGGTTAGTCCCCAAAGTTAACACTAGTCAAAGTCTAGATTAGTCACTAATTAAAATTTACCAAAAATCACATTAATTCTAATAAATCTAAATAATACATAATAATTCCAAATAATTCCCAAAAATTCAAAAATGAGCAAAATACCCTCAAGCTAGAAATATGGCAATGACAAATCTACCCCCCTTAAAATAATTTCGTCCTCGAAATTAAGGACGAAACTAACAGATGAGAAGGATAGATAATCATACCTCACGGTGCAAACAAATATGGGTATCGCTCGCGCATCTCATCCTTCCACTCCCAGGTCGACTCTCCTGGAGAATGATGCCTCCATGCGACGCGAACCAAGGGTATTACCTGGTTTCTCAGCACCTTCTCACGGCGAACCAGAATCTCCACAGGCTGCCCTGGATAACTGAGAGTAGGTCCAACCTCAATCTCCGAATGATCGAGCACATGGCTAGGGTCAGCCACGTACCGTCTCAACTGTGATACGTAGAATACGTTGTGGACGTCCACTAGTACAGGTGGAAATTCTTGCCTATAAGCCACATCACCGACCCTCCCGCTGATCACGAAAGGCCCGATGAAGCGTGGGCTAAGCTTCCCACCTCCACCAAAACGTATCATACCACGAGTCGGAGATATCCGTAGAAAAATTATGTCTCCAACCTAATCACAAGCAAGGTCTCAAGTTACTAAAAGTCAAACACGATCAATCAAATAAAACAAAAATACAACCTACTTCTAATCCTATCTCCAGTCAACTAAGTCAAACATTGACAAGGGTAAACTACTGGTCAACAACTAGTCAATTTCTCAACATCCAAGTACTTGGTCATCAACTGGTCAACTTTTTAGGATTTCACCTATGCTAGCAATCTAGGTGTTGGCAACCAGAGATTAGCAAAAGAAAAACTCTATAATAGGCTAGCTCTTAACTTCTCAATCATATCAAGTCACCCATAACTAATACCTACAAGCTAAGCACACCACTCCCAAATGCCACATATATATATATATATAATATATAATATATATATAAAATATATATATATATATATATATATATATTTTATATATATATATATATATATATATATAAATATATATATATATATATATATATATATATATATAAAATATATATATATATATATATATATATATATATATATATATATATATATATATATATATATATATATATATATATATATATATACTCAAGAACAACAACCCATCACATATATCCTAAGTATATCATCTATATATATATGACTGATCAACCAAGGGTTAAGGATGAATGGTCTGAAACATCAATATAGGCAAAAGGGAATGATACTAAGGAGACTGAAATTATGAGCTAAAGGACGGGACATTTGGTCCACTTGTATAGTCAATGTGAAAGGAAACCTACATGGTGACTGAAACATGCCTCTAGATCAACCTGGGCTCTCCTCTCTATCTGGCTGAACTAACTATATGCAAGACAGTGGTCTGAAAGAAGTGAACCAAACTGGTGTACAGGGAATACAATAGGCAGTATACTGCAAATGGGTGCAGGCTACAACCAATCAAAATATATTACTTATATAGAAGCTATATATATATATATATATATATATATATATATATATATATATATATATATATATATATATATATATATATATATATGCTTACCCTCATCACCTCAACTCTACTCAAAGTCTAATAACACCAACTCCCTACCACATGCCTATCACTCCAAGAAAAGGTCAGATACTGCAGGGTGTGTTGGGACAGAACAATGGTCAATAGAGAACCCTTATCAACAACTCACATTATATCCCTAATGAATACAACTGTCCTAAAAGGATTGAACAACCCTGCCCAAAAAGGTTTTGTAGGGCAGGTACTGCAGGTTATAATGAAGGGTATTGTAAGGCTATCAAGTAAGGTAAATGCTAAGAGATGCAGTAGGTCACCATGTACAGGAGTAAGGATGAGTGCAGATCTCTAATATGCACGATACTAACTCTCCAGATATGCAGAATATGGTAAGGGGTTAATGGTTATATCGGTGAGTCAATAATTGGTGTCTGAACAATGGTCCAGTAAACTCTATGATGCAATATGGTAGGTAATAAAAGCTGAGTGCAGTGAACAACTTGTACAAGTCTGAACCAAGGGAACAGGATATCTAATGAAGGGTCTGCACACTGCCTATAAAGGTTGATCAAACATGACTGAACTCAACACAAAGAAGACTTAACTAAAATAGAAACTGGACCAATATAGGCTAACAACATGTCAATAATTCTACACAACAATGACACATAGACACCAACCAAACCCATACCCCATATGCCAACACCATCTGCAATCTATATGCGTATAGGCCTCTCAGTCTTAGGTGAACTACAACTATACTCAGGGACAGGCTCTGGTCATGGGTGCCTCACTAGAAAAAAGGTAAGGAAAAATAATAACAATCATTAAGGCTGTAAGGCATACTAACATCCTATATGTAAACTGGTTGGTATTATAATAACAAGGAAATCATCTACAATGGGTTACTATTCTAATACCAATGCTAACTATCATCTCTAGGGCACAGACACTCTACAAGTCATCACATCATTATACTATGAAAGAACTACATATGAATAAGCTCTACAAAACTAAAATATCCCTACTCTAAGTTATTTATGATGGAATACAATTTTTTTATAACAACAAAGGGTATAATCATATGCGTCTGTCCAAAATCATGTTACTAAGAGTCTTCGTCATGCTAGTGAGCAAGGCTACGATAATCATAGAGTCCTTGACTAAGGCACATACCTCTAGAATCATGGTATTTAAAATTTTTGTATTGCCGCATGCTTGGCAGCAAAAATCTTAAATTCTCATACCCGAGAAATACGTCCTAAATCCGATTATATGTCCTCACTATGCCAGCTAATATGACTATCGAAGATTCTAGATCCCATAACTGAGGTGACCTAGCCCATATGATTTATCTTGGCAGAAAATTAAATCGATAATGAATACCAAGAATTAGATTTATCTATGAACAAGAATGATAAGCAAGATCTGTTAGAACTGAATTTCGAGATGGTTGAAAATATGGCAAGGAACGAAATTGAGATGGACAGAACCTGCGATAAGCTCTCCTACTACCTGTGCACTCTTTCAGCCGATGATCAGATCCTCCGTAAATTAAACACCTGTCCAGCCTCTTCTGACATTCGCCCCAATCGTGCCCTGGTTTCCTACAAAAAGGGCAACGGGTAATTTGCTGCTGTCTAGGGGTCAGCTGTGTCTGCAACGGTGGTCCCCTCGGCTGCTCTGTCAGATCCCTAGCTCCTGCTGCTACCTGAGTCGTTGTTGTCTGGCTCCTGGGACACTCCCTACACCGGTGCTCTGCTGAACCACAAAGTAAACACCTGCCAAGCCTCTTTCTGCAGTCGTTCCACCCATGGCCTGCCTTCTTGCAGAAATTGCACCTAGCGTCCTGCTGCTGTCTAGATGTATGGTGGAAATATGCACGTCCCTAACCCTGAAGGTGCTGCTAAACATACCTCTGCTGATACTGATGCTGAATCTGGCCTCCCAGTGGCTGAGCGCCACCAGCTCTACTGTCGCCCTGACCAACTGGTGGGTATCATGTATGATCTGTCGGAGATCAGAAGACTAACTCTGCAGCATCTGCTGTTGAGTCTCCAGGAATTGCTGGAAAAGGGTAAACATCTGAGCCACTGCCCTTGAAGGTGACTGCTGCTGGAATATATCCGGAATGACGGGGGAAGACCTCCAGACAGGTGGAGGTACACTCCCAAAAGCTGCAGACGCTCCTATATGATCAGAAACAGGAGGTGCTGTGGTCCTAGCGTCCTCAATTGGGCGAAGGATGGTAGACCTCTCACCAGCGTCTACTGGACCAGAGCGATACGATCGTGTCTCAACCATCCTCGAGACACATATCAAACAAGAACCAATTATTGAGAATGAGTCAAAATATCAAGGAGGACAGTTAAAAATTTAATGGAAGACGATAAGTAGCAAATTTAGATAAAAAGGAATCTGATAAGGAGTTTTTTCTAGTGTGATTGAGTACCCTCAAAAATATCCTAATCCAACTGCAGACTGTAGTGATACTCTAGTTCGAATACCACTACATAAACCTGACCTGCATGGGCCACCACTAAAAACGTGTCACGACCCGCACCCTAGAGTAAGGGCACGAGACGTGGGTACGTCCAGCCTACGCCGCAGCGTCGGCGGTAGAATGCTGTCCTAGGTCAACATCTAACAATATAAAGATACCTGTACAGTATATACTCTCCGAATGGAGGTGACATAACAAATACAATCTCAATCACAACTAAGGTAGAACAGGATAAAGACAAATAGATAAATATCCAGAAATGAAAACACAGAGATACAATCTAGAATTCTAAGTGTCTAAATAAGTACATATCCCAAATATCTCAGAATCCATATACAGTAATCCATGAAAGTAAAAACATCCTAATATAAGGGAGTGTCGTCAACTGCTAGTGGATCCTGCTGCTGGTCCAAGTCACAACACTCATCTAGTGTAGCACCATAGTAGGTAGGGCAGAATGCCTCAGCCTCGTCCTCTATAATATTTTAACAGGTCCAGTCAGGACAGGAGCGAGCACAGTACATCTCAACAAAATTATAATAGGTTAGGAAATATAAACATGCTAGAGAGTAAGATACAGAAAACTGAAGAACAACATGATGTAAAAGAGAGAGACTGTAAGTAAATAGCTACAGTATATAGAGAACTAACAGTGACTAGTGATTCAGAGCACAAGATGGTTATGTAAACGGCACGATGTTGTACACGAGTAGTCTAAAGAGGTTTGTACACGAGTAATCTACTGGATTGATTACATAACCACTTCTACTCCCCCGCCCCAATCAATACACAAGGATCTAGCCAAGTTATGTTATTATACACGAAGGTCATGTGAATACATGATTATACACGATTTCACACGTTTCGTACACGAATGTCACGAATACAAAAAGTACACGATGCTCACGATAAAGTATACGAACACGAAATACCCGATGTATCCGCTAAGGGGATAACATCGCACGCCAAGATCCATATAGTACTAATCCATGTTTCCAACATGTCAGCATCATGTAAAATAATCTAAAGCAGGAAATATAATCCTAACCAAGATATGAAATGATCAGAGAATGTACTCGCATGTATCTTGAGAATCTGAAGAATATCTACTGTCCGAGGAGTGGTGTCTATCTCCTATAGAACAGTACAAGTCACTATGAGTCTAAAATGATAATAAGATGCAAGTCAATGCATTCTACATGAATATAGGTCAATCTAGACCAAAGTCAACTCTTGGTCCACTCTGGTCAACCCTAGAAGTCAAACTAGGTCAACTAGGTCAAACCTAAGTCAAACAAGTCTATACTAGTCTAACTAGTCCATTCTAGGTCTAATCAAGACTAAACAAGTCTAATCTAGACTCTATACTGGCAAACAGACACACCCATAGGCCATGAGCCCTAGGCTAGGCTATTAGGTAATACCATGCCTAAAACCAACCACATATCACATAAACACATGTCCATAAATGTATTTAATATTATATATATATATATATATATATATATATATATATATATATGTGTGTGTGTGTACATACACATACATATAGAGAAAAGGAAAGTGCAATGTGCTCATGTGTTCAAGTGTGTGTGTGTGTGAGAATACAAGAGAGTGTTACTTGAGGGTGTGATATAACATGTGTGCATACATAAGAGAACATGGAATGGAAAATCTGTAACAGTAGTAGACATTTGTGTGTGTGTTCCTGGAAACAGTGAATGGTAATAAACTTGTGTGTGGTGATAACTGGAATCATATTAACAATGAATAGGAATGATCAAACAGTGAGTAACATGGCAGTGCATAATATCCTGAATCAGTGAGTTAATATGAAAGTGTGGGACACCTGGAAATACATCTCAGGTTACAGGAAAAATGAGTTAATTCTTAGTTGACAGTTCATTAATGGACAGTGACAGATTACATTGAATCGAAAACAGTGAACAATGTTAATTGAAAAACAGTGGTGTACATGGAAGTTCATACTCAGTTTTTCCTAATTAGAACTGAAAACCAATACAATGTTATGGGGAATTAACAGTTCAATTAGAGAATCAATTCAGGATATTAAAGAATGAAATGAAACATTCACTGTATCAGTCCTATAGCTACTCGAAACTAACACATTGCCAAAACCCCATTCTACACAATTCGAATCACATGAAATAACCAACACCCAATACAATATGAGAATTCGCATTCAAATGATCATTCAATTCAGTTAACCAATAAAACAAAATTAGTTCTTCAAATAAAATAATATCATTCAAAAATCCCATGTATCAGTCAACCCATTCGAGCCCCAACTCATAGTCCAAATTCTCATATACGAATCGAAAACCCACTCTAATGTATAAATCGAATGGATCAAGGGCTAAAAAATATGTGAGAGTCATTAGACAGTTGAAACATCAAATTAAAAATGGATTAAACTGGATTCGACAGTTTTAGGAAACTGAAACCCAGGAATCTTTGTATCAGTCGATACATTGATCCCAAACTCAATTCAAATGTTCCATTTCAAAACATAAAGTCTAATTCTAATAAGTAATCTAATTAATCATGAACAAACAAACCTGTGGGATCATTGACAGGTGAATACATAAGATTAAAATGGGATTTAAGTGTTCAGGAATTAAGAAATGAAGTATCAGTCAATATCAGTCACCAACTAACCAATTCGAATCAAATATTCCAATCCTCATATCAAACCACCTAAACTACTATGTAATCAAACTAATATAGATTATTAATCATATATAGGATCTAATTTAGCAGTTAAAACATTTAAAATGGAAATTAAACAGTAAAATAAACCACAGAACTGTGCACGCACAGTGCACGCCCCGTGCACACGAGATACCGTATCGGACACGACACGAGGACCCACGAAACTTTGGAGGCCTCATTTCAGACACTGGCTGCACCCGTGTGTCAACTTACACGTGTCCAAGTGGTGTGTGCTGTGCACAGAAGACCCCGAGTAGCAGGGAAAAGACACTGCTCGCGCGCGCGTGCTGCACCCGCACGTTCTCATGTCCACCGCGACCCGACACGACACTAATATCACCTCAGGACACTGGAAACCCATAAGCAAGGTTAAAAACTAACTTCCTATTCAAACCAATTCCTAAAACAGTGATGAAATGCCCACTGTGGCATTTCATCGAACACCTACACGTATCCACTGATACGTGTCCGATATGGACACGTATTGGAGACGAAACCTAAGGATAGCTATACCTACAGTTAGGGTAGGCCTACGTCTTCCTAAATATGCAATCAAAACATCATTTTGTGATGTGGATTCGAAATTACCTATGGGTTTGCAATGGCTCAAAAGGCCCCAATGTGAGTGGATTCTCAAGCTACCAAAACTTCTTCAAATTGGTCCTTCCCTAAAATTTCTCACCATAGCCATAGAGAACACAGCAATTAGAAGCTATTGCACGAAATTAGAAAGAAAAAGGAGTTGGAATGGAGAAGTTATGGATTGGGGAAGAAAGGGTTACATCTTCTTTAAACTTGCTAATTTTTTCTAAGGAGGCTAGCCCTAAATTTGAGGAGGCATTAAATAGGTGGGAGGAAGCCCTAAGTGGCCAGCCAAGCGGGGATTAGGCTAGGGTTAGGGTTCCACTAGTGGTCTATGGGCCTAAGTCATAAGTCATGACTTGTGAAACCACAAGTCATTCTCTAGCCAAATAAATTCCTATTTTCTCCTAATAAATTCTAATGAGTTGGATAACATTAACTTAGGTCAAGCTAGGGTTACACACTCTAACCAAGTAGTCATGGCTAGGGTTAGCTTCTAGGTTAGTCTCCAAAGTCAACACTAGTCAAGGTCTAGATTAGTCACTAATTAAAATTTACCAAAAATCACATTAATTCTAATAAATCTAAATAATACATAATAATTCCAAATAATTCCCAAAAATTCAAAAATGAGCAAAATAACCTCAAGCTAGAAATGTGGTAGTGACAGAATTGGCGGGACCATTCTTCGACTACGTAGTGACGGATATTCAGTCGGCAAGTATCAAAAAGAGCGACTAACGGGCGACGGATAAAAATTCGTCGCTAGTCCGTCGCTAAATATTCATTCCAGACTTAAATTGAAACGACGGGGGAAACTTTTTACATTCCTCCCAAATTTACTCTCTCTCTTCTCTATCTCTCTCTCTCTCTCCCGTGGCTGGAAAACCAATCGTCATCGACGTCCTCCCCTCTCTCTCTCCCGAAGGTAATCCCCTCTCTCTCTCTCTCTCTCTCTCTCTCTCTCTCTCTCTCTCGCGGTGTCGTAGGGGCAGCGAGGGCGATGGGATTAGGGCGGGGCGTCGGGGGATGGACGACGGCGGTGGACGGGGGGTTATGGGTGGCGGGGCTACGGGGGGCGGCGGACTTGGGGCGGGGGCGTCGGGGGCAGGGCGGCGGCGGTGGGCGCAGGGTTATGGGTGGCGGGGCTGCGGGGGGCGGCGGGCTTGGGGCGGGGGCTGGGCGGCGGGCTTGGGGCGACGGGCTTGGGTCGGGGGCGGCGGGGGGCTTTGCTTCTCAAATTCTAGTTTTAATTAGGTGTTTATATCGGCTAAATAATGTGTTATCAATATTGGGTATTATCCATTAGTTTGGTGGTGTTTGGATTAGTAAATGTGATTATGGGGTTTGGGTTCATGGTGTATGTTCACTGTCTCAAGGACAGTGAAAGTTCTTCATCTGCCTTCTTTATTAAGAATATCCTTGGGACATTTGCTTCACCAAAGTCACTGAATAAGTAAAGTTTTTACTGGAAAACCGACCCTTAGAGTGTATCAGTTGTGTGCTTCTATATAGATGTGTATATCTATACATCTAACTGTGATATACATATGTGTATGTGTGCTTCTATATAGATGTATATATCTATACATCTAACTGTGATATACATACGTGTATGTGTGCTTTAGAGAGTGAGGAATGAAGGCAGGCAATGATGATATGACAATCTCAGTTAGCGACGGACTAGTGACCGGTTAGCGACAGATTTTTTCAGCTCCATTTGCATTAATCTACGGTACGACATGGTGATCAGGACATAGTCCCTGCAGCCATTCGACTGGCGAGACAGAAACTATGTAGCCGTAGATAAAGTTGACTGTCCTCCGAGCCTCATCCCTCGGCAATGATGATACGACAACTTATCACTATATCTTATATAGTAGTAGATGATGTCTTATTATTATATTATGTGAGTTCATCTTGATTCTGTTATATCCTTTTGATACTAGATACGATAAGAACATATAATACACCATATGTACAGAACATAGATGATTCACATTAATGTATGCTAGAATGAATTTTGGGTTGTGTTCTGAGCCATCCGTTCTCACACTTAAAATACATAGGAATTAGTAGTGTGAGAGCGCCGGAGAGAGTAAGAGCGCCGGAGGGGGAGAGGAGAGAGAGTGAGAGAGTAAAATGGTATGACATAGTGAAGTAGTACTATATTTTGGCTCCAGCTCCAGCTCCATTTGCATTAATCTACGGTACGACATGGTGATCAGGACATAGTCCCTGCAGCCATTCGACTGGCGAGACAAAAACTATATAGCCGTAGATAAAGTTGACTGTCCTCCGACCCTCATCCCTCGGCAATGATGATACGACAACCTATCACTATATCTTATATAGTAGTAGATGATGTCTTAGTATTACATTATGTGAGTTCATCTTGATTCTGTTGCATTCTTCAGATACTAGATACGATAAGAACATATACTACACCATATGTACAGAACATAGATGATTCACACTAATGTATGCTAGAATGAATCTTGGGTTGTGTTCTGAGCCATCCGTTCTCACACTTGGCAAAAAATCGAATTTTTTGTACATTATCTGCTTTCGAAAATGTACTCAAATTACATGTTGGTTCCTTTAGTTAGCTTGCTTATGTTACAATTATATTATTTGTGAATATAGATCTTACCAGATGGCATCCATGACCCGAGAAGCGGCACGTCGTTTGAGGGAAACCGTGAATGCTGAGGTGGCTCCTCCTACTGTTAAGGAGGAAGTGGCACCGGTAGCTAGTGAGACCGGGAGTTCTATTCATCCAGCACCGGTAGCTTGTGAGACCGGGAGTTCTATTCATGCAGCACTTACAAGGGACTACATCTCTCCTCACGCCAAAGATCCCGCTTATTCGAGGTGGTTGCATGATCGTATCACTGAGCATTTGCGTGAGCTGCGTGCTTCTCATTAGCTATTAGTACTTATTTGTATTAGACTATTTGTATTGGACTACGTTGTGGTTGTATTAGACTATTTGTATTGGACTACATATATAAATTAGTACTGTGTCAATCTCTGGATTGTATTGGACTACGACATGGTGATCAGGACATAGTCCCTGCAACCATTCGACTGGCGAGGCAAAAACTATGTAGCCGTAGATGAAGTTGACTGTCCTCCAACCCTCATCCCTCGGTAATAATGATACGACAACCAACCAGAGAGGATACTCTGAGAGATCCATCTGAGTAGGACGTATACTCTGAGAGATCACATTTACAAGAATGATATCAGTAGTGGGATTGAGTGTTGGAGGAAATATTATCAGAGTATACGTCCTACTCAGATGGGTCTCTCACCGTTACTATTTTTTCTGACAGAATGGTCGATATGCTCCGTCAATAAATTCTTGCTCCGAGCCAAAACTTTGCCCCGGAGCTCAAGTGGACATCCTTCGTGTAGAGCTCGAGTGAGAGGTTCCTGACAGCATGGTGGTATTCTTTATCAAAGTATCCGTGAAACTTTGCCCCGGAGCTCAAGTGGACATCCTTCGTGTAGAGCTCGAGTGAGAGGTTCCTGACAGCATGGTGGTCTTCTTTGTCAAAGTATCCGTGCTCGTCCCAGTAGGACGAGCACGGATACTTTGACAAAGAAGGCCACCATGCTGTCAGGAACCTATCACTCGAGCTCTACACGAAGGATGTCCACTTGAGCTCCGAGCTAAAGTTTTGGCTCGGAGCAAGAATTTGTTGGCGGAGCACATCCACCATGCTGTCAGAGAAAAATAGTAACGGTGAGAGACCCATCTGAGTAGGACGTATACTCTGATAATATCTTCTCCAATACTCAATCCCACTACTGATATCATTCTTGTAAATATTATCTCTCAGAGTATACGTCCTACTCAGAAGGATCTCTCAGAGTATCCTCTACGGTTGGGTTGTGTTCTGAGCCATCCGTTCTCACACTTAAAATACATATGAATTAGAACTGTGTTTTGTATTTTCGACAAACCCAGGAATTGGATTCTATATTTTGTATTTTGGTTTCTGTATTTTGGCTCCAGCTCCATTTGTATTAATCTACGGTACAACATGGTGATCAGGACATAGTCCCTGCAGCCATTCGACTGGCGAGGCAGAAACTATGTCGCCGTAGATAATGTTGACTGTCCTCCGACCTCCATCCCTCGGCAATGATGATACGACAACCTATCACTATATCTTATATAGTAGTAGATGATATTTTAGTATTACATTATGTGAGTTCATCTTGATTCTGTTATATCCTTCAGATACTAGATACGATAAGAACATATACTACACCATATGTACAGAACATAGATGATTCACACTAATGTATGCTAGAATAAATTTTGAATTGTGTTCTGAGCCATCCGTTCTTACACTTGGAGATAAATCAAATTTTTGCTATTTTATCTGAGCCATCCGGGCAATTGAACTCCTCCTCCTCCTTAAAGTATTGTAATTAAGAAAATTTGGAATATTTGTGGGAATTTTGGAATATTTGTGCTATGATCGGATTATAATGACGGATATTAGGTTACTCTTAGGATAATTGATGTCTATTTTATATTAATTTGGTTTGGTCTATATGATTCTTGGATAATTGGTGTGCATTAAATTCGTATGTGCATATTTGGTCTATGTGATTCTTGGATAATTGGTGTGCATTATATATTTGGTCTATGTGATTGTTGGATAATTGGTGTGCATTATATTTTGGTTTGGTTTATGCATATTTTTGTGAACAGGGAAAGTGCTGCAATTTTTTTTCAAAAAAAATCTCAGTTAGCGACGGACTAGTGACTGGTTAGCGACGGATATTTCCAGCTCCATTTGCTTTAATCTACGGTACGACATGGTGATCAGGACATAGTCCCTGCAGCCATTCGATTGGTGAGGCAGAAACTATGTTGCCGTAGATAAAGTTGACTGTCCTCCGACCCTCATCCCTCGGCAATGATGATAGGACAACCTATCACTATATCTTATATAGTAGTAGATGATGTTTTAGTATTACAGTATGTGACTTCATCTTGATTCTGTTATATCCTTCAGATACTAGATACGATAAGAACATATACTACACCATATGTACAGAACATAGATGATTCACACTAATGTATGCTAAAATAAATTTTGGGTTATGTTCTGAGCCATCCGTTCTGATTAAGCATCTTCCTTCTTCTCTCCTCCACCATGGCTCAGGACCCATCTGCTCCTCCCTACTTCCCTTCTTCTTATTTGACTCTCCCAGCCACATATGATATCCACCTCACGTGTAGAGTCGGGGGAAAAGAAGTGGGCAGGAAGAGGAGGGGGAAGCAGCACAGCAGGCGACATGACCCGGAGGAAGTACAGATGTTTTCTTCAACATCCGTAGGAGAACTTTAAGGATATATCTTTTTACAACATATCACCTTGTTAAAGACCCTTAATGTAATCGCCTTGTTACCGCGGTGTCGAAAAACTAACATGTCATAATTTTTTAAGCTGTGTGTTTTGACATAATCCTCCAAACTCTTTCCTGCTATGTAATAATGCAAGATTACTACATAGGAGGAAAGAGTTGGAAGGATTATGTCAAAACACACGGCTTAAAAAATTATGACATGTTAGTCTTCCGACACCGCGGTAACATGATATTCACATTAAGGGTCTTTGATAAGGTGACATGTAGTAAAAAGATATATCCTTATAGTTCTCCTACGGATGTTGAAGAAAACCTCTGTACTTCCTCTGGGTCATGCCGTCGGCTGTGCTGCTTCCCCCTCCTCTTTCTGCCCACTTCTTCTTCTCCGACTCTACACTTGAGGTGGATATCATATGTGGCTGAGAGAGTCAAATAAGAAGAAGAGAAGTAGGGAGGAGCAGATGGGTCTAGAGCCATAGTGGAGGAGAGGAGAAGGAAGATGCTTGATCAGAACGGAGGAATTGATGGATGGAAGAGAACTAGAAAGCACTGATCCTTCCTGTTGTGAGAACTGTGAAGAGTGAGAAAGGAGAGGGGGGTCTTTGATTTTTGCGTTCATCATCATTAGAGGGAGCAGCACTGGAAAAGTTGTGACGTTGATAGCATGAGAGATGGAGAGGGTGAATAGAGGGAGGGAAGTGGCTGCATGCCTTTGGCTCACTCGAGCGGTATTTGTCCTCTGACCCGCATCCCTCGGCAATGATGATACGACAACCTATCACTATATCTTATATAGTAGTAGATGATGTCTTAGTATTACATTATGTGAGTTTATCTTGATTCTGTTACATTCTTCAAATACTAGATACGATAAGAACATATACTACACCATATGTACAGAACATAGATGATTCACACTAATATATGCTAGAATGAATTTTGGATTGTGTTCTGAGCCATTCGTTCCCATACTTGGCAATTAAGCATATGAAATAGAACTGATTATGTTTAGTTTGTCTTACGATACAGATTTTCACATCCAAATTGAAATGGATCGTTACTTCGTTGATCGTACATGGATGTACTAGCGGATCAACCTTCTGGACCGTAGGTACTTATAAGTATTGACCGTATCGGATTATTATCGATCTATCATTTTGGTATGGGCCGTATCGGTTGGTATTGGTCTTAGCGAATTGGTATCGTCCTATCCGATATGTATCGGCCGTATAGCTAGGATTCATATTGGCCTTATCGATTTGGTATTGGTCATATCCGATAGGTATTGGCCGTGTTGGATTAGTATAGACCATTTCGGATTTGTATCATGGAAGGTTTAGTAACAACTGTACTTAGATTTCTCTCTTCTAGAGCTAGATTACCATTACAAGAGAGTCACGAGAGCGTAGCTGGCCAGTTACAGAACATACATACTTCCTTTTCAATCTTGCTTTTTCTGATGGAAAAGGAAGCATGTATGTTACTGTAACTGGCCAATCACGATCTGGTGACTCTCTTGCAATGGTATTCTAGCTCGAGAAGAGAGAAATCCAAGTACAGTTGTTACTAAACCTTTCACGATACTAATCCGAAATGGTTTATACTAATCCAACACGGCCGATACCTATCGGATATGGCCGATACCAAATCGATAAGGCCAATATGAATCCTAGCTATACGGCCGATACATGTACATATCGGATACGACGATACCAATTTGTTAAGGCCAATACCAATATGATACGTCCTATACCAAACCGATAGACCGATACTAATCTGATACACTAGATACTAAGTACATCCGGCCTATACCAGCAGATCCACCAATTACTGCACGATAGGCCTAACGACTCCAATTACATCCGTTTATTGGTGAGTACATGATTACATAATAATTCTGTTAGTCTTATGATACAGATTTTTACTCTCTCATGCTACCAACGTCACAACTTTTCCAGTGTTGCTCCCTCTAATGATGATGAACGCAAAAAACCAACATCACAAATTTTATAATTTGAGTAAATTTCTTTACCCTATATGAAAATTTCTGTTGTCAGAGAGATGGCTCCTAGGACTCGCCGAGGTGGTGCTGCTAGTCGAGGAAGGGGCCGAGGCAAGAAACCCTTGGAGGTCGACACGAGGAAGTCCCCGTCGTCAAACAAGAGCAGGTGACTGTTAAGGAGGAGATGTTACCAAAGGTCGAGGTCAAGGAAGAACCAATGACCATCAGGGAAGAGATTGCTTCCAAGGTTGAAGTTAAGGAGGAGCCACCGTCAGAGAGTAGTAGCATCGGGACCCCTGTCCCTACAGAAGACCTCAACCAGATTGAGCCTTCATATACAAAGTGGCTGATAGAATGGTACATGCCTCAACGCAACTATGATCTCTGGCTGTGAGGATTCATCGTCTGACTTGCGGTCTTTGCTGAGGCCAAAGTCGATTTTCCTATGTATTTTGGAATTTTGGAATATTTGTAGGAATTTTGGAATATTTATGGGAATTTTGGAATATTTGTGCTATGATCGGATTATAACGACGGATATTAGGTTACTCTTCAGGATAATTGATGTCTATTTTATATTAATTTGGTTTGGTCTATATGATTCTTGGATAATTGGTGTGCATTAAATTCGTATGTGCATATTTGGTCTATGTGATTCTTGGATAATTGGTGTGCATTATATATTTGGTCTATGTGATTGTTGGATAATTGGTGTGCATTATATATTGGGTTGGTTTATGCATATTTTTGCGAACAGGAAAAGTGCTGCAATTTTTTTCAAAAAAATCTCATTTAGCGACGGACTAGTGACCGGTTAGCGACGGATATTTCCAGTTTCCGACTACTGTTCGACGACATATCCGTCGCTAACTGGAGATTTAAAAATGTTTACAGGTAGCGACGGATGGTCGACGGAGTATCCGCCGGCAACGTTCTGGTGGTATATAGTTCGACGGAATGGCGACGACTCATCCGTCACCATGGTTCTGGAAATGCCAAGCATTTCCAGAACATGGTCGACGGATAATCCGTCAGTATTCCGTCGCTACGCCGTCCTCTGTTAGCGATGGCGATCGATGGAATAGCGACGGAACGATACACTTTGATACGCTATTACGACGGTTTACCGACGGACCATTATGTTGCTAGTGTCTACACAGTTCAGTATTTAATACTTGAAATGGACGAAAGTCCGTCTAAAAGTCGTCGCTAATGCTTCGTATTGTGAAGTCGACAAGCCATCGCTATTTCGTCCCTTGACGACTGCTTAGCGACGGACCGTTATTAGCGACGAGCTGATTGCCGACGGATTATTTTGGCCAAGATCCGTCAGTGATCGGTCGCTAATACAAATTGCCGACGGACGGGCGACGGATCTGGCCGTCGCTAAATCGACATATTTTGGTAGTAACTAAAAGAGGGTTTTCCATCTCATATATGTCTTCTATAAATCCCTTCAAACGAAATATCAAAGCTGTTGACGGATTGGCGAGAAATTGCCTTCTAAGTTAGGGTTTTCATCTCATGGATTGTCCTGTTTCGAACAGTTTTTCTCCATACTTTGGATTGATTTTTCTAAATCGATCGCACAGCTGCACCCCGAACTAATTGCCGGGTATCGAGAGGGTCATCTAGGCTCCATATAGTATTCGACATAACTAAAAATGATCGAGTAACTAAGAAGAAATCTGGAAGTGAACATGGGTACCTTAGTTGGACTGTTGCTGTTTTGGACAGTGCCTACGCGGGGTGTTTCGCCCCGATCATGGCCGCCGTTGGCCGCGCACGGTGGCGCCAGGACTGGAGGAGGTCGCCAGGATCAGGGATGGGGTCGAGTGGGTCGGAAGGGGATGATTAGGGTTTTCGATTTGAGAAATCTTTCTCTCTCTATCTCTTGTTATATACATACTTATATGTATATGAAGTTGCGGTGTGTAGCAGCTTGGGTTCGGGTCTGGGGCAAGTTGGCTGTCTCGCGATTCATTAAACTGGTCACCTCGCGAGATCTTCGGATCTCGCGAGATATTGGTTATTTTGTTTGTTTGTTTATTTTATTTTAATTTTCTTTTTATTTGTATATAAATATTTATAAGTCAAATTAAAATAAAAATTTTCAGAAATATTTTAACAAAATCGAAAATATTTTCTATAAATGTATTTCCATTTATTTTGTACTTAAATTTATTTATTATTATATTTTTTTAAAAAAGTTTAAAAATAAGTAATGCCTTTCTTTCTAAATAACTCATAATACTTCTAACAAAATTAAGATAATTCCAATTATTCACAATAAAATTCTAGTCAAATTACAAAATACATTTAACAAACAAATATATATAAATATTATCAGATATATATATTTTTTCCTCATTTATATGAGAAAAGCTTATAAGCATATATTGTATAACTACTCAATAAATTTACCTAAGTTGTTTAAATAAAATTAAAAATGCATAAATTTTTGGGGGGTTTTACATCCGGTAGGGGCAATGCCTTGGCTTTAGGCCACGTCATAGCGGCGTAGCACCGCAAGGGAAGCGTAAAGCGCTTCATGCCATGTCTCTTTAACAAAGAACTCACCTATAGTGTATGGAAAGAGATATCAGGCCGTCGATTGAGGGTAAACTTGTAGACGCCCAAACTTATACACTGAAACCAGGCTGGCACAGGACCTTTAATATGCAGCCAAAAGCACATGTAACTACATTATGTGAGTGGAAAGAATTTCAGTTATGGTGTAGAATTTAAGGCTTAGTTCATTCTTGTATTATAGTATGTTGTTTGACCCATGCGGGAAGATTCAAGTCGTCAGCGACATCTTTTCTAATACATGATGGACAGTTACTGTAGGGAATACTCAAACCCATATATAGAGGTATGTAGGGAATTATTAGGATTTTGGCCTTTGCATTGGAAAACTTTAGTCCTACATCGGCTAGGCCAAAAGAAATATATCTCTATATATAAGCTATACTTGTTTAGAGATGTATAAGTGGTGTGGAGGTGCACATGGGTGTGCCATGTGGGGGTATTTTTCTAGTATAAAAAAGGCCAAATCAATAATGAAGCATTCATGCTTTTTGCTCTTGGGAATTAATTTCCAATGGTGCTAACTCGGACTCGGACTCGAACTCGGACTCGGATTCGGGCTCATTAGACGTAATATGGCATTTTGTTGGCACACTTTGCACTTAGCACGTCAGCATCGTCACTAGACGCATAGTGCGCTTCAGTTGCGCTCGTTGTGCGAGCCACTTGTGCAGCCGATAGCGCTGCCAGATGGCACGACCAATTGGTGCTGACCAATTGGCGCGACCAAG
Organism: Iris pallida; assembly: GCA_029216955.1. NCBI lineage: Eukaryota > Viridiplantae > Streptophyta > Magnoliopsida > Asparagales > Iridaceae > Iris > Iris pallida. The sequence goes on from JANAVB010016600.1 coordinate 812,013, forward strand.
TGGCACGACCAGTTGCGCGGCGTAGAGATGTGCCCAGTTGCGAGGCCAAGTGGCGTGTCCAGTTGTGTGGCCCAGAAGCGCGTCCAGTTGCGCAGCCCAGTGGCGCACCAGTGGGCGCTGCCTGTTGGCACGTGGTTGGCGCAGGTTGCGCAGAGTGTGCAGGTGGCACAAATGGCACTGTATGTACGGTGTGCAAGGTGCGCGTGGTGCACAAATTATGCGGGTGGTGCAAGTGACATGCGTTGTGCGCCAGTTGACTCAAATCGTATCTGTGCACGATCTGAGCGGATACAGCACGTTCGGAGCAGTTTTTTCCACGTATCGAATGTTCTGCTAATTGGACAGTTGCAGCACGGGCCTATATAAGATATCTTCTCTCTCATGGTGAAAAAATATAAGAAAAAGACAAGTGTTCAGAATTCCTTACAAATTTCTATAGAATTTGAGTGAGAAGAGAACGTTGCACCAGCATTACTTTGCACAGGAGTCCGTGCGCCATCCGAGGAGTCAGAAGAGCGGAGTGATCCAGAATTCTCCATCGAACTTGCTGGTTCCTGGAATCTGTTCGTGTGGGACGAATTAAGCTTTGAGCAACGGTGATCATTCACCTCAGTAGGCTATTCTTCCATCCATCGCTTGTCATCGCTGCTGCTGCTAGCAACTCGATTTGATACTTCTTTTTAGAAGTACTACTCTCGTTTGCTGTTATAACGAAATCTTTTTAGATTTTCGTTATCTAGAATCCTCCAAGGATCTATGTCAAGCACCTTCTTTGAAGTATTGCTAGAAATATTGCTTTTATAATCATTTTATTTTTCTCAGTTTTCTATCGAAAATTGTACCCCGGGACTAACACTAGCCGTACTAGCAATTTTCTTTTGAGTTTCTACATATTATCATGTCCATATTACCTCTGATAATATTATGTACTCTAAATCAGAAAAGAAGATTTCATTATCTATCATGTCCACAATTCATGCAAATAAATATAAATCATTGAGCATAGAAGAATTATCATTTCCACTCTCATTTCATCATAAAAATCTATTACATTTTCTTAAACTTTCTTACAAATCATAATGGAAATCTATTACAATTTTGGATTTTCATTCTATGTACACAACAATAATCTAATGGAGATCTATTTCTTCTTTGATCTTCTCTGGCGGGTTCGTTGTTGGTGGCAATTCCTGATTGTCCAGCAGGAATCAAACTCTGGTCTTATCTCTCAGACGAGAGGAGAACCACAGAGTAGGGCAGCACAAAGGCGTGTTGCTGCCAACACAATTGGTGGATTGGGAGCGACCTCTCAAAGGTGATAGGAATGTATCCAACATTGGGATACAATTCCTAGTTCTGCCGTGAAAGAAACTCTACTACCCGATTTCTCGGGGTAGAGTTGACTCCACCGTCCAACTCTCCGTGTATAAAGGCTCTTCCTACCATTGGAGGAGGACCCTTCTATCCCACGAAGAGTTCTGAGTTGTCTGATTTACGCATCAAAAGCGTATGAGCTCCCTGATGTAGGTGTCAGAAGAATATTCTCCACAGCATCCAAATCACCAATGCCAGTTCTGAAGAAAATTTTCAGTCGAACTCCTGCAGAAAACAGCAAAGAAAAAGAAATTAATCAACAGAAATGCCATTATCATTAGGCGTGCAAAGACAGGCGCACCCTGTTCAGTCAGAAACAAAAGCTTATTTTCAACAGTAAAAAGTGGAATGCATACTATGTTGGACTCACCATCAAGATCAAACGGTTTGGCGCTAAAGATTGGCAAACCAATGTCTGATGACATAGTACACAAAAATGCAACATCAGAAAGCATTGCTTTCCAGTTGAGAATGGAATCTTGCAAAAAGGTCATTCTCAGAAGAAGAAGAATAGAGGAATGAGTATGTGTGAAACTCACCTATCCATTTAAATAGGGTCGAAGTACAAGCCTATTTTTGGAAAGATCCGAGTAAAAAGCGCTCATAACTACGGAATGAGTGTCACGTGTACTTTTGAAAATAGCACAATATTTGAAACATTCAAAGAGTGCCGCTGCTCTTCATTAGTGCACGCTGTTCGGAGTAAAACTAGTTCTCAGCATGAAGTTGTACCATATTTTTTCAAAGCAAAAGATGAAGAGGCACTGATGACCTTACATAGGAAAAGAAGTGCAACATTTTTTATAGAAAACAGAAGCATGAAAAGACACGCTCTATTTTTCGAAGCGACTGAGCTTGACACCCAATTCCTCTACGCTAGTGACTCCCATACGATGTAACAGAATATTGAGCGTTTCACGCTGCTCTGCGAGGCTGCGCCCATTGGAAGAAGACGAGCCGTCCAGACCAAAGTGGCTCAGGAAGTTCTTGGCTAGTTGTGTAGGGTCATCTTTAAACTCGAAAACTAAAGGCTCCGGTTCTTTACCCCCGAGAATAGGGTCGCCATATGCACAGAAACCCAACTTTCTTGCTTCTTCTTCAGCTTCTTCCTTCGGAGTCATGTTGACGTAAGATGAATATCAAAGCTGAATTTTCTTCCCGTTTATATAAAAGAGCTCGTCGACGGTTCATATTCCACCATAAATTAAATTCAATCAGTCTCAAAAAATGAAAAGTCATCATGACATTTAATAAATTTATTTGGATATTTTCAAAGTATTTTGAAATTTTGAAGTATTTTCAACTTTCGAAAACTTTGAAGGGGGTTTTGTAGGCCTTAAAAATGAAAGTCACGCTGAGTTGATCAAAACAAAGTCCAAAAATCACGCTGAGTTGATCAAGACAATATTGAAAAATCACGTTGGGAGACAGCTCATCATTTTGTCAGAGTGTCATTATGACTGACAGCACGACAGTCGAAGAATGTCTTCTCGTATGCCACGTATGCACGGAACTCGAGAGATCACAGCCGACTATTGCGTGACTTTTGAAATCTTCTTCAGTAAGACTCAGCCTTCGTCAAGTTGGCGTACCAAAAGAGCTTCTTATCATTTAATGCGACTGACAAAAGCAATCACTGTCAGAGATTTTGTGTCAGTCAAGGCACGTTGAATCAAGACAGCTGGCAGTTCTGCCTCAATATTGCGTATATTTTGAGCCTTCTGGCTCAAGTCTGCGTGTATTTTGAACTTATATGTTCCTTCCTCAAGTCTGCGTGTATTTTGAGCTTTCTGTCTCAAGTTTGTGTGGATTCTGAAGTTTTATGCCCCACATCTGCGTGGATTTTGAAGCTTTCTACGCCAAGTCTGCGTGGATTTTGAAGCTTTTTGTCCCAAGTCTGCGTAGATTTTGAAGCTTTTTGCCCCAAGTTTGCATAGATTTTGAAGCTTTCTGACCCAAGTCTGCGTGGATTTCGTCTTCAACAAGTCTGCGTGGATTTCATCAAATTAGAGTACGTGGCAGCCATGCCACTGATCTCTCGCCTGCGTGTCCTGTAACTTGTACACGACTCATGCATGATTGCCATGTGTCCAACAGTTACAGGCCACGTCCAGTAACGCTCACAACCTTGTGTATGTTAAATCCTGCATGATTTTCAACTAGGCACAGGTTATGAAGACAGTTATCCTTTCAGTTATTTTTGACTCTATAAATAGAGTTCTTTTTCTCATTCATTGTACAGATACATAGTTATCTAACTTACTGTCAAAATTTTGAGAGCTTTTCTTCTTTGCATAGTCCAAGGGATAAAGCGATCGTCTTCTAGATCGGATTCCTACAGTTGTAATTTTCCCAGATACACAATAAATAAAGTGAATTTATTTATGGAAAACAATCATGATATGGAAAGTAAATGCTGAAAGAACATGAAGATCAAGATATGTAAAGAAAAGGAAAAACATGAACTACTGCTATAAAGATACATGAAAGATCACGACTATATATAGATGCAGGAAAGATCATGACTATAGCTAAAATCAAGATCAGGATCATAGGAAACTAATGTAAGAACAAAATCCTGAACATGTGTGTTATAAATTTGAAATACTTCTATGATATGTGACCGGCTTAGGTAAGACCATGAAAGAGCATGAAAAGATCCTGAAAGATCATATAAGGTACGGCTTAGGACCCGCGTGCACTGTGCGAGGCCTAAGCTAAAGATCATGAATAGTATCCGGGTTTGGTCACATATCTAGAGTATTTCCCCTACCCCAAGATACAAGTAAGATCATGAAAGAACAAGCCAGAAAAGATCATGAACGTGTCGCAGTGTGTCAGCAATAAAGAACAAAAAAATGTACTGATCAAAACCATAGAGTGTACTTGCCTTGCTCCAGGAAAGTACGAGTAGGTAAAAGAGCTGGATGATCTCCTGTTAATAATGATTACAAGTTGGTTAAGATCTAAACTATCAGTTCTAAAATATTACTATCTATTCTATTCACTAATGAACTAATTGTCTAATGAATCCCACGGCAATTGCAGGAAAAATCTATTTAGCTATCAAAGTTAACTAATTTTAAGAAAAGATAATTCCAGTTTTAATAATTAACTGTTAATCAAAAGGGCTGTCTTTTTATTGGAAAGACAGTTTTGGTTATGAGTTAATTACCAGAATTTAGTAAAAACCTTTTTTAAAAAATATCAGAACTCAGCTTCTGAAAATCTATTGCAAAAGATTTAAATAAAAGTAAAACAAAAGAATTTATTTAAGAATGAAAAATACACTGCTACCGTCCAACCAGTCCACTGGTCCAAGTTCTGGCCCAACCAATCCAACTCGGTCAAGGAACACTATAGTCCCAATTACCATAAACCAGCACAGAACCAACTCAACTGGCCCAACACTAAATTCCTATGGCCAGCCCACACACACAACCATATAAAATACTACAGCCCAGTGGGCCGATCCAGTCCACTTCATAATTACAATAAAACAATAGATTATGAAAAAATACAACTTGAATATTCAGCTAGTCCAAAACTAAGCCAATGCAAGCCCAAATTCAAGGTCCAACCCACCAACAGTCCAACAGCAGGTTCGACACCTTCACAGGGTCATCTTCCTCGTATCCGACACGAACATCGGACACAACATCAGATACGACATGGTACAACAGCAGGTACAACATCAAGCCCAACAGCAGGTTCACGCCAAGCAATAGTCCACAATAACCCAACCGTCCAACTCGGACACGACACCAAGTCCAAACAGACACGAACACCAGAGTAGCTCGAACAAAAAGAAACAAGAGTTACTAAGAGTAAACAACTTCTATCACAAAAGAACAAGAAAATAAAATCATGCATGCAGTGTCCGACACAAGAGTGTCAGGACATAAGATCTCAGTCTTCAGTAATGAACCCAAATTCTCAGATCTACAAGTTTATGAAGAACTTGTCTCGATTTTTCGGATCTGAGTTTTAAATCCATAGATCTAAATCGATTCTGCATGCATAATAATCAGATCTCAAATGATCACAGAAGAAAATGCTCAGATCTACGGATCTGTCACAGATCTGTAAGGATCCAGACAATCATTAGATCTAGTATAGATCTTCAAAATCAGAGATCAACTATCGAACCATAACATACCCATAAATCCCCCACACATACATAACATTAACAGAACCGATCTACAAGATCTAGTTAAAATTATGAAGAACATCATAGATCTAATAGCATGCAACGATCTACAAGGATTTCATCACAGATCTAAGAAGATCTCGAAAATCTTCTTAAGATCAACACAGAGTCAAAAATGATTCCTAAAATTTAGTCAAGTTCATCACAGATCTGCAGATCTCAGAGATCTCCTCGAGATCTCATCATAGATCTTTAAAAAGAGGAAAGGCAACGGTCAGATCTAGAGATCTGACCTAGATCTACAGACAGAAGGCTAGGGTTTACCCTCAAAGAAGTCGAAGCCTCGAAGCTCGCCGGAGAACAAGAGAAGAGTTAGATCTGGAAAGGAAGGCTCGGTCGAAGCAGCGCCTAGGCGTCGAGAGAGACTCGCCTAGACATGACCGTCGTCTTCATCGCCATCATCATCGGGGTCGCCGCTCCGCTCAGGTCGTCGCCACCATCAAAGTCGCTGTCGCCACCGCCATCATAGCCGCCGTCGCCATCAAGTCGCGGTCAGAAGTCGCCGGCGGACTGGGGAACCCGAGGGGTCGGCGGAGAAGACTCGAGAACGGCGGGGTTCTCGAACTGTCGGCGGAGAAATCGAAGGGCGGTGGAAGAATCGAGAGGGTCAGAGAGAGAAATGAGTGCTCTCTCTCTCTTCGAACCGACGGTTTTAAAACAAAAATAAATAAACTTTTACAATTCAGCCCCCCCCCTCCCGCAAATGGCAGTTAACCAAAAACATCCTCCCCCTTTTCAGTATTACATTCCACCCCTTTATTAATAGAAAAGTTTTCAAATAAACCCTCTTCCTTTTCATAATTTCATAATATATTTAAAAACAGTTTTTAAAATAAGGAAAAATGATATAAAAGTTGTTACAACAACTTCCAATTTGTAAAATTGTCAAAAAATAATAATTCATTCAATATTTTTCCAAATTATAAATTAAAATTAATAACAAGTATATCTTTTATAGAAAACGAATTTATTTTATTTAAGAAAATTGGGAAGTGGAGTTACATCTACGCAGCTAATCGTGGGCTTGATCAACAGCTGCCCGACTGGGTGCAGCACCTATAACGAGTATCCCCTCCTCTTGTATCCTCCGCATGAGCCTAATGCTCCATCACGCGAGTTCGCTGCCTCATCTATGTCGACGGAACCCCCGTGGATTCCCGCTCGATCCGTCGATGCTGAAATTTTCGAGCGTCTTCAACTTCTACGCGATACCCTCCTTCAAAGACTATAAGTCGCTAGTGCCAAGGAGGAGACAAAGACCTTCCTTTCCCGGGGACAGCCGCAATCGTGCCACCGGAGCGCCTCCCTGCACTAGCCGCGTCCGCATGCTCCGTACATCCCTGGACGTCATGTGACGCCACCTTTTCGGCCTTCTCCCCTGAGCATCCAGTGCCACTGTGCGTTAAGAAGGAGAAGAAGAAACAATAACTCAACAGCAGCTGTGCATGGAAGCAGGAAGCAAGAAATTGAGAGGATAGGTAATTTATGATTACGCCCCCTCCTATTTTATATATATTCATATATGATTGTAGTTACCAGTACAACCATATATATGTATTTTAATTGTATAAATACATGGATACAACTACATGTATTCTTTAAATCTATATTTTAGATAAACTTATTTATGTATAAGTTACCTATATACTGGCTTCAAACTCGATATATTGGATATAATGATTTATGAAATATTTTCGTAAATATATTTCTAATAAGAAACATATACAAGGTATTCAAAAAATAAAACTAAAACTTTTTACTATAAAACTCTAATAAGGATCTTGTCTATTGTATATGACCTTTAGTACATACATACTTAGGTTATATACATAGGTGAGCACTATAGTTATTTATGTATATATATTCCTTTGGCATTGTCTAGTTACATATGGGGAAGAATTTATCGAAAATATTAATATTTAAATATACTTGTGTAAGAAAACGTATTTTATTATAACTTTCATAATTATGTTACAAGTATTTTTATATATACAGATAATTTATAAATGAATATTATACTATTTATGGTAGTAGTATGTAGAACGATTATATATTTGTTTTAGCATAAGTATGTATAAAATTATGGTTTGACAAATAAATTATTTTCGCAAACTGACCCCTAATAGAGATCTTGTTTCCTATAAGGATATAGTTGGGTGATAATTCATGGTTGTTTGTTGGGTTGGTAGATTTCGATGGACTTAGTGGAGTTAGCACATGCTTAAGAATGGTTATGATATTGGTACCCGTAGCATCAGCACAGATTGGATAAACTGAGGCAAATACATCTTGCCACTTGATTTACAGTATTTATATGCTTATATTTCTTATTAGTCGATTACACTGGATATACTGTACACGTTTTACCTATTCATTAACAGTACACTGTCATGATTTACCCTGCTGACACATAGACATGATCCACGGATTCATACTACATGGCATATAGGTGGCTCATTTATGATCTATGGACATATTCTTGATGATTATGTACTTTGTACATGATTAATGGGATTTGTGGACTTATTATTTATTGGAGTCGGATTGGACGTGTCGGGGATGCGACGCGGGTAGTAGCATTGGATGGGAAGGATAGTTACTAGGCGAGAAGGCTAATATCCATATATCACTATGTACTTATTATTATACATCCTTATTCGAAAGATTTTGTAACCGGAGTTACGTGCCTCTCTTATTTATCGGGAGTCTCTATACCGGAGCTACGACTATATTTATCGGGAGTCTCTATACTGGAGCTATGACTATATTTATCGTAAGTCTCTATACCAGAGCTACGATCCTACATCTCGGGAGTCTCTATACCGGAGCTACGAATTTTGTATTTGGAAAGCCCTCACGTTGAAAGTTGTCCTCAATTGTATTCCACACAGACTAGATAGTCTGCTTAGTAGTAGAGTTACTAGATCACCTGTGTATTACCCTGGTCACTTGTCTGTCCCCTTGATCACATGTTACTACCTACACATGATATTTACTGTACTTTTATAGCAGCATGTATATTATATATCTTGCTACGTCCCTCTGAGGACCTGGTTTCCTTCCAGGTTGGCTGAGTAGATTTTGTAGAGCGTCTTGCTGGATTGTTGATGGTATTCATTTCATTACAGGTATTCAATCTTTCAGAGTTATATGTTTCATTTACTGTTATTTGTATCTGCTTAATAGTCTAGTTTTTATATATTTATATTATTCTTTCTGAGTCTATTCGGACAAGTATGATTATTGGGCTGTTGACTAGTATTCAAATTTTCCTTTCTTACATTTTTTGATATATGGATTGAGATATGGAGTTGATATAATGATAGTTACACCATTTCGAACAGCTTATACGTATTCTAGTCGGACTAGAGTCTGGTTGAATATGTAGCTATGGCTAATGCCATGTAAGTCGGTCTCGTATATTTTGGTACTGTCGCATGACACTCCTAGACCTAAGGAGCTCTGAAGGTGTTCCAGAGATAGGACATGAATCCAAAGGAATAACAAATTTCTGAAAAATTATCGTCAAATGCAAAGGATAGAGGAGGTTACGGTCTTCCCTCCGATAGTTGATCATGAGAGCCAACATGGTTTTGGAAAGGAAAAAGAAATCTCAAAGTTAATATGGTACATCACAGATAGCTCTAGATACGTGATCTCGTCAGTAGATCCTATCTTTGGTAAAATAGATGAAATAATGATACGATATAACTAATTGAAATGTTGGTTTAAGCTGCGTGCGAATAACCATCGCCGAGGAACCGGATCATAATGACACAACGCAACTTTGAAGGATTCAAGGGTCATGCCCTCAGTAAATTGAACTTTTGTAATGTCGACAAGAGCATCACTATTGTTTGGAATTTGAAAATATTCGCTCAAGTCAGCAGAATTGAATTCAAATTCCATTCCGGTGACCGATGAATGGATGCAGTCATCAGATTCTTGTAAGTTATAATAAAACATACGAACTGTATCTTCGTATATTGGATTTGAAACTTCAAAATTCACAAAGACCTAAATTTTTGAAAGGGTTCAAATATTGTGAGAAAATAGTAAAATTAATTATTTTATCCGGACAGATTTCTCGATATCGAAAATGATCAAACCAATGGGTAGATATCTCTAGCAAAACAAAAAGTGCCGGATCATAATCCTCATCGTCATCAAGACGAGAGGGACTAAAAAGATTAACGGGTTCGTACTCAGACATAGAAAATGAGGCAGTATTCCTACTCTTCTTTCTTTTGAACACCCTAGGTGCCATTACGAAATTGAGAGAGGGAGAAAAGAAGATTATACCTCAAGAATGATCAAAGATGGAAGAGAATGCCTTCAAAATGCCTTAGATCCGAGGAATTTCGAGATGGAAAGTTTTAGAAAGAGTTTTCTAGGATCTAGGGTTTTAAAAATCTAGGGTTTTGGGGGCTGTGGTCGGCTATTTTGGGGAAGAGGATGAAGAAGGGGGGCAGCTGTATTAAATTTTGAATATATAACATGTCCCACATAGTTCGGCCCAAACTTGGTCCGAGTTCTACCACTTGCATTTTGGTTCATTTATTGAGTAATAAATGATAAAAATTACCTACAAACTTGTAATTTATTGATTAATTAATATTAATTACCTTGGGTTAGCTATAGGGGTCGAATCCCAGCTAGCAGTAGTTCGAAGACATATGGCACTGTGTCACTTAGGCCTTTACACCTTGTTGATAGAAGGACCATTTTGGCTTGTACTCAAAATAAATTTGATTAATAAATCGTTGAATTTTAAGTTTTAAGTATTTTTTTATTATTTATAGCACATTATGACTCCAAAAAATCAAGAATGCCCAACTCACGACGCAAATAGTTAAAATGATCATCGACTAGTACTTTTTTGTGAATATATCTGCCAATTGATGATCTGTATCAATAAATTCTAGACAAATATATCTATGTTATTGGTGATCACGTAAAAAGTAGTGACGTATTTCTATGTGCTTTGCGCGTGAGTGACATACCGGGTTCTTAGTAAGATTAATAGTGCTAATGTTATCACAAAATAGAGGAATCTTAGTGTAGTACAGATTATAGTTTTCTAGAGTTTGCTTCATCCACAAAATTTGAGCACAACAACGTCATGCGGCAATATACTCATCCTCATTTGTTGATAATGCTACATAATTTTGTTTTTTGTTAAACCAAGAGACTAAAGTCTTACCTAGAAAATGACAGGTACCGCTAGTACTTTACGATCTTCCTTGCATCCAGCAAAATCAGCAATCGAGTAAACGATTAGGTCAAACGATATGGTTTTGGAATACCATATGCTGACAGTAGAAGTTCCTTTAAGGTACCAAAAGATACGCTTAACGGTGCATAGGTGTTATTCCTTATGGTTAGCTTGATATCGTGCACAGATGCAAACACTAAACCTAATATTATGGCGACTAGCAGTTAAATATATTAAACTATCAATCATACTTTGATACTTATGTTGGTCGATTGGTTTGCCACTTTTATCAAGGTCAAGTCGAATTGATGTGGCCATCAATATTGGCATTCCGATAGGCTTTAAGCTATCGAAGTCAAACTTCTTTAGTAAGTCCTTCGTGTACTTGGCTTGTTTGATAAAGGTTTCCTGCGAGTGTTGTTTGATATGAAGTCCTAGGAACTAGTTGAGTTCTTCCATTATACTCATCTCAAACTCACCCTGCTTACGCTTAGCAAAACCTTGACAAAGTTTTTTGTTAGTAGAACCGAATATTATGTCATCAATGTATATTTGCACAAGTAAAATACTATCATCTAAAATTTTGATAAACAAAGTTATACCAATCCATCTTTTTGAAAAACCATTTTTAAGTAAGAAAGTACTTAAGCGTTCCTACCAAGCACACGGTGTTTATTTGAGTCCATAAAGTGCCTTTATTAACATGAAAACGTGATCGAATTTTTGAAAATCCTCAAAACCAGGGGGTTGCTTCACGAAAATCTCTTCTTTCATAAAACTATTTAAAAATACACTCTTAACATCCATTTGAAATTTTTTGAAAATATGTGAATGCACAAAACATGCGAATAGATTCTACTCTAACAATATGAGCATAAGTCTCGTCATAATCAATTCCTTCTTCGTGATTATAATCTTGTGCTACTAGACATGCTTTGTTGCATAGATTATGTCCATCCTCACTTAGTTTGTTTAGGAATACCCATTTGGTACTAATTATTGATTAACCAAAAGGTTTAGGAACAAGTTTTCAAACTTGATTTCTCTCAAATTGATTAAATTTCTCTTGTATGTCATCAATCCAAAACTCATCAAAAAAAGTATCTGCTACTGATTTAGGTTCTACTTGAGAAATAAAAGCTATATTAGATGTTATGTCTCTAGTAGAAGAATGTGTACCTACTGTCTTGGATACATCACCTATAACAAGTGTCTCTAGATGGTCTGGCATGAATTTCATCTTCTTAGGCAGACTCTCCAGATAGCTCTCGTTGGTAGCAGTATCTCAGGTGCCTTGAATTTGTTTTGTACATCTTCGTCATCACTATCGCTAGATTTTTTACTGTTAAGCTTATCAAAAGAAACATTAATAGATTCTTTAGCAATCTTATATCTTTTATTGAAAATCCTATATCCCTTACTCTTGGCAACATACCTGAGGAATATTCCTTTGTCTGCCTTTGAGTCGAACTTACGCAAGTTATCCTTGGTGTTCAGGATAAAGCAGCGACATCTAAAAACTTTAAAATAAGAAATATTTGGAATCTTTCCAAACCACAATTCATAAGGGAGTTTCTATGATATAGGTCGAATTAACACCCTATTTAAAACATGACAGGCTATACTTATAATTTCTGCCCAAAAATATTTAGAAAAATTATGCTGGCTAAGCATGAATCTAGCCATATCGCTTAGAGTTCTATTCCTCCGCTCCACAATACCATTTTGTTGAGGAGTTCTAGGATAAGAAAATTCATGAAAATATCCATTATTATTACAAAACTTTCTGAAATTAGTATTTTTCAATTCGCTGCCACGATCTTTGAGTAATCATGAAGCCTTTTTCGTTTTGTACATTTTTAAAAAAATACTTTAAATTCAAAAATAGCATCACTTTTATTTGATAAAAAGTAAACCCATGTAATCGAGAGAAATCACCAACTATAACAAAAGCGTAGAGCTTACCGCCAAGAATAACGACTCTACTAGGACCAAACAAATCTATATGAATTAATTGCAAGGGTCTGGAAGAGCTTACGGCAATGATAGATTTAAAGGATAACCTAGTTGCTTTGTTCTTTTTATAATCTGAACATACATATATCTCTTGAAGAAAATTTTTGGGAGTCCTTTTACCAGCTTCTTAGTTGATAGCCTTGAGATTATATCCATGTTAGCATGTCCTAGCCTCACGTGCCATAGCTAACTTTCATCTTAATTGTCTACTAGGCACTTACCTGTACTGTTAGTACTCTCTAGAAAGAAAACATATATATTGTCTTCCCTAATTCCTTCATATACAGGATTACCAGTAGACATTTCATATATAGAGCATTTGTCTTTCAAAAAATTAATACCATAAGCATTATCTACTAAATGACTAATGCTTAACATGTTACGTTTTAATTTCGTAACTAGACACACGTCTTTTATTTCTGGATAAGGATATATACCAACAATACTGTTTTCTATAATGTTACTTCTAATGTTATTACCAAAGGAAACATACCCTTCTCTCTTCATCGACAGCGTAATGAATAAGGATGCATCACCTGTCATGTGCCGCGAACATCCGCTATCGAGGATCCATTTGCTTTTAGCATGAGAAGGTTTAAGGTCCACCAACAAAACGATTACATGCAACCTTTGGTACCCATTTCTTCAAGGGTCTAACTTGATTAGTTTTAGGAATCCAAGTAAGAATATTTGTGCCAACTAATATTCTAGCTCTACAATACTGTGATATGTGCCCGTGTTTATTACATTATGTGCATGTGATTTTTGAAATGGTATTATTTGTTTCTATGTTGACATCCTTGTTTTGTGTCTTTCTTGGAAACTTGTATGTGAAAGCATAGTTATGAGAAACGTGTTGCTTATGTACTTTCTTTGGTTTAGTCCTTTGTGGTATATGCATAGTATTAGGACTAACCTTAGGCTGTGTAACAGGGTGACCTGTTTGCCTAATTTGATTTCCAAACTTCTAGAGATTGCACAAGACTCTTTGAATTTAGCAGTCATATATGTGAGTCTCTGTGCAGTGACTAGGTGTCTCTTCTTCTCCATGTCATAGTTCTTGCACTTTGGCATAGTCTCTTTCTTTCTATTTTATAGTGAGGATACCCTCATAATAGTCCAATCTAATTTTGGCTATCTTCTCTGTGTTACCGGTAGTAGACGTCTCTTTGATATCTTCAAGAAGATTAGGCAGTCTTTCTACTTCGATTCTGTATGGCTTAATATCCTTGCGATACTGCTTATACTTGTTGTAAGCCCACTTTTTGATTTTTATTATTATTATTTGATTATGATTTACCATATGGCCATTCGAGGTTATTTTTGGGACCCAATATTTTATTTAGGTTCTAGAACCTCAAAAACTATTTTCTAAATTTTTTGGATTTTTTTGCTATTTTCTGGAATTACTTTGATAATAAAATACAGGAAAAACCTATTTTCTAGGACTTCTAAAATTTATTGTGCTAGCCTAAGAACAAATATTGACCCCAAATATTTTTCTAGGGTTCATTACGCTATTTTTAGAATTTTTAGAATTTTATTTGAGTTTATTTGGCTCTTAAATGATTTTTAAATCATTTTCTGAATTTAAATCAGCATTTACCCAGTCAGCAGACCAATCAGCATCCAGTTAGCGCATGCTGGACCACCTGTCAGCCGTATAGGTAGCCCAGTAGTCAGCACAATTAGTGCTGACTGTGTTGAGGGTTTCCATATAGGAGCCATGCTGCCAGCTTGGCTGAAGCCAAGCCGGCCAGAACCTTGACCGTCCGATCCTGGGCGAGAGTGCCAGGATCATGACACGTGGCATTTTAGTCGTGGTTCAAGCCACCGACTTCAGCTCCCTATATATATATATATGTTCGAAAACCCTATTTTCCTTAAGCCGACTTTGAGCAGCTTTTGATCTTGAGAGTCTCCGACTTCCCGAGGCGATTGTCGTCAACTTCGACCTCGAATTCGCTCGCCATTTTTTTTGTTGGATTTGTATCCAGGTAAATTTCTGAATATGTAATTTATTTTAATCAAATCTAAACCTTAATTTCTGGAAAATTTGTAGAGTATTAGTTGTCCGAAACTTGACATGGTTTCGATGTTTTCGAGATTCCGGGAGAACCAGAAATCAAAATCACAAACCGTTTGAAGTTTCGGAAAGCTAACACAGAGGTCTACGACATATATTTTTTCCAGAAATTATTTCGTTCATCTAGTATTTTAATTATTCTGTTGAACTCAGAACTGATCGGTTGATCACCGTTTTGGTCACGATTAGCCATAACGGTAATATCTTTTGACCAAAACGTGATTTTCGGTTGATTCCAGCACACTCGTGGCGCTAAAATCTACCAAGGTGCACTTTCAAAATCTAGATTTCATGACGTTTGACTAGATAGTCAACGGCATATCTCGATTTGCGTGTCATGGCTTCCAAAATTGGTAACATGACTTTTGATGGACAAACTTGCATGTTTTGATTATATTCAGATTATTATTAGATTAAGTTAGGTTTTTAAGTGAATTATTCTAGAATTAACTATTAATATATTAGTTAACCCATTAGCCACTTATTCTATGAATTTAAAACTAGAACATTAGAATTGACTTGTGATTTTTGTGCTCGGTTCGTGGTACGATATGTGTTATAGGTTGACAGCTTCTAGATTGGCAACTCCCTCATCCTCGACTTGTGACTTCGGTTTGTGCAAGGATTCAGGCAAGTACAGTATTGTATTATGTTTTAGTTCATTATAACGTTTTCTTTATCGTTTTCTTGTTTGATTTCCCGTTGAGATTTTGCTTGATATTTTGTTGAGACACGATTGTGACACCATAGTTATTGTATCCTTCTTAGTGTGTCATTGATCGTTATTGATTGGTAGAGATTCGGAAGGGGAAATACTCGGTAAGTACGTAAACAAACCCAATTATTTTGATTGTGGCTAGCTAAGTCATACACCCCACGTATGAGTTAGCCGTACCCTATCATTGTGGATAGCCATCGTATGATGTGCCGTATTAGCCCAGACGTTCACGTAATAAAAGGTATTTCACACACACATAGTGGTTCCTATTTTTCTTTATCTTGTCCATTATCTTGTTAGTTCACATCTTGCTAGTTTACATCTTGCCAGTTCATAACTTGTTAGATCATATCTTGCTAGTTTACATTTTGTCAGTTCATATCTCGTTAGTTCATACCTTTTTAGTTACATTCTGCTAGTTCATATCTTGCTAGTGCTAGTTCATATCATGTTAGTTCATCTCTTGGTAGTTCTTTATATACTCTTTGCCATCATGGTTTCTCGTTGTTCTAACTTATTTTGGACTAACAACATTAATTGTAATATGGTTGTACTCTGCTCCTTTCCTGACTGGATCGTTGTTATAGGTGAGGTTGACGTGCATACTCTTGCGCTATGGACCATACGAGGGGGAGATAGAGACTCGAAGGCCAAACCTTAGAAGACTAGTTAGTTGTGTGGTAGTTTTTTATAAATGTAAAAGCTTACATTCTTCTTCAAATGTAAAACTTCTATATTTTTGTAAATTTGATTTAGTTGTTGTGAATGAGCAGTTAGTATTTATGAGCATTTTGTTTATTGCAAGCAAGACATCGTACTACCACCGATACTGCAGCGTACGCTGGATTTGGACACGCACTCGTACCTCGAAAAGCGGGTGCCGGTCGTGACAAGTTTTTTTTGGTGGCCCATGCAGGTCTGATTTTACAAAAGCTTACGAACTTGTGGTAGTACTTAAGTTAGTCATACTACTGCAAACCTGCGACTAGTATGCTCATTCATAATTATAATTGATTTAATTTTAGGAGAATGTATAGGACTAGGAGTCCCTAATTCAATTTGACCCTTGGATAGTTAAGATTGAATAGGCCATGTGATTTAGCTAATGATTTATTGAAGTCTCGGCATGGATAAATCGAAGAATTTTTCTAAGAGAATATGTTATTTTGTTTTGACATGTTGGCAGGATCCAAGGTGGGTAGAATATACGTTTGGTAAGTTAGGCCATCATAGAATTAATTTTGATCATCTGTGCCATTTTATCTTCTGCCTTCTCTAAACCTCGTTTATTTTCCAAAATACTTTGCGATCGTTTTATTTTCAATTCCTAATCTTGGTCCAATTATATATATATTAATTCAAGTCGTTTTCTTTCATTTTGCGATCGTTTTGCTTTCAAACTGATACTTTTATTCAAAGACAAATACTTATATTTTCTTATCATGATCGACTTGTTTAAATTTATAGAAATTTCTTTAAAATTTTGATGGATATAGTTAAAATAATTATGGATGACTTAAAATGGTAAGGCAGATGCGCACTGTCCCCATTTATTTGAATTACGGAGACTGCGGGTTCACTGCAGTCAGCGACGCACTGGCGTGTCATGACCCATAAGTTAGAATAATTTCAAGTATGCGTAGGTTGTCAAATATTACTAAAACTATATCCTAGCTGTAGTATTGATCTTTTGATTTATTATGTCAATATTGGGCAGAGTTGGTAGAGTGTTCGATACCATATTATACTTGAGTCATGAAACCAAGGGTTCACGGCAGCCAGATGTACATTGGCGAGACATGGATTCTTGGTTAAATGACTTCAGATATACTTATGATTTTTGAATATCATAGCGGCTCTATCTTTTATTGGCATACGACTATTATTTTTTTAAAATTTATTTGATGTCTTACTTCTTGTTACCACCTTCTCAACAATTGGTAGTTCTCTCTTTCTACCCTATTTCAATTTTATCCATAACTAAGCCTAGATTTTGACTAACCATTTTGACTATAATTTGTGGATAATATTTTTAGTCGCGCTTAATCGTATCCTTTAAAATTTCGAGGACGAAATTTTTCTAAGGTGGGTAGATTTGTAAGCCCAATTTCCATTTTTTTATTTTATTATTATTTGATTATGATTTACCATATAGCCATTCGGGGTTATTTTTGGGACCCAGTATTTTATTTAGGTTCTAGAACCTCAAAAACTATTTTCTATTTTTTTTGGATTTTTTTGGTATTTTCTGGAATTACTTTGATAATAAAATATAAAAAAACCTATTTTCTATGACTTCTGGAATTTATTGTGCTAGCTTAAGAGCAAATATTAAAAAAAAATTAGGGTTCATTACGCTATTTTATATTTTCTAGAATTTTTTTTGGAATTTTAGAATTTTATTTGAGTTTATTTGGCTCTCAAATGATTTTTAAATCATTTTCTGAATTTAAATCAGTATTTACCCAGTCAGCAGACCAATCAGCATTCAGTCAGCGCCTGCTGGCCCACCTGTCAGCAGTACAGGTAGCCTAGTAGTCAGCACAGTCAGTAATGACTGTGCTGAGGGTTTCCATATAGGAGCCATACTGCCAGCTTGGCTGAATCCAAGCCGGCCAGAACCTTGACCGTCCGATCCTGGGCGGGAGTGCCAGGATCGTGATACGTGGCATCTTAGCCGTGGCTCAAGCCACCGACTTCAGCTCCCTATATATATATATGTTATAGTAATTCAAAAACCCTATTTTCCTTCAGCCGACTTTTAGTAGATTTTGATCTTGAGAGTCTCGGACTTCCCGAGGCGATTGACGTCAATTCCGACCTCGAATTCGCTCGCCCTTTTTTTGTTGGATTTGTATCGAGGTAAACTTTTTGAATATGTAATTTATTTTCATCAAATCTAAACCTTAATTTCTGTAAAATTTATAGAGTATTAGTTGTCCGAAACTTGATATAGTTTCGATGTTTTCGTGATTCCAGGAGAACCAGAAATCAAAATTACGAACCGTTTGAAGCTTCGAAAAACTAACACAGAGGTCTACGACATATTTTTTTCAGAAATTATTTCATTCATCTAGTATTTTAGTTATTCTATTGAACTTAGAATTGATCGGTTGATCACTGTTTTGGTCACGATTAGCCATAACGGTAATAGCTTTTGACCAAAACGTGATTTTGCGGCACGGTTGATTCCAGCACACTCGTGGTTCTAAAATCTACCAAGGTGCACTTTCAAAAATCTAGAGTTCATAACTTTTGACTAGATAGTCAATGGCACGTCTCGATTTACGTGTCATGGTTTCCAAAATTGGAAACATGACTTTTATGGCCAAACTTGCATGTTTAGATTATATTCAGATTATTATTAGATTAAATTAGGTTTTTAATTGAATTATTCCAGAATTAACTCTTAATAGATTAGTTAACCCATTAGCCACTTATTCTATGAATTTAGAACCAGAACATTAGAAGTGACTTGTGATTTTTGTGCTCGGTTCGTGGTACGATATGTGTTATAGGTTGACAACTTCTAGATTGGCAACTCCCTCATCCTCGACTTGTGACTTCGGTTTGTGCAAGAATTCAGGCAAGTACAGTATTGCATTATGTTTTAGTTCATTATAGCATTTTCTCTATCGTTTGCTTGTTTGATATTCCGTTGAGACATTGCTTGATATTTTGTTGAGACACAATTGTGACACCGTAGTTATTGTATCCTTCTTAGTGTATCATTGATCGTTATTGATTGTTATAGAGTCGGGAGGAGAAATACTCGGTAAGTACGTGAACAAACCCAACTATTTTGATTCTGGATAGCTAAGTCATACACCCCACGTATGAGTTAGCCGTACCCTATTATTGTGAATAGCCATCGTATGATGTGCCGTATTAGTCCAGCCGTTCTCGTATTAAAAGGTATTTCACACACACATAGTGGTTCCTATTTTTCCTTTATATAGTCCATTATTTTGTTAGTTCACATCTTGCTAGTTTACATCTTGCCAGTTCATATTTTGTTAGATCACATCTTGCTAGTTTATATTTTGCCAGTTCATATCTCGTTAGTTCGTACCTTTTTAGTTACATTCTGTTAGTTCATATCTTGCTAGTGCTAGTTCATATCATGTTAGTTCATCTCTTACTAGTTCTTTAAATACTCTTTGCCATCATGGTTTCTTGTTGTTCTAACTTATTTTGGACTAACAACATTAACTGCAATATGGTTGTACTCTGCTCCTTTTCTGACACGATTGTTGTTATAGGTGAGGTTGACGTGCCTACTCTTGCGCTATGGACCATACGAGGGGGAGATAGAGACTCGAAGTCCAAACCATAGAAGACTAGTTAGTTGTGTGGTAGTTTTCTATAAATGTAAAAGCATACATTCTTCTTCAAATGTAAAATTTCCATATTTTTGTAAACTTGATTTAGTTGTTGTGAATGAGCAGTTAGTATTTATAAGCATTTTGTTTATTGCGGGCTAGACAGCGTACTATCATCGATATTGCGACGTAGGCTGGACTTGGACACGCACTCGTAACCCAAAAAGCAGGTGCGGGTCGTGACACTTGTCCAACACATTTCTGTGTTCTTCAAGTAATTCGTTGGAGGCATTTTCTAACTGGTCAAATGTAAAATCATTGTAAAGAGGATTTTTTTGATACCTTATCATATGCCATCAGGTTGAAATTTGTACTGTTGTCGAGTCTGTCCTCCTCTTCTGATTCACTGGCCTCACTTTCATACTAGATGCTGGTGTTTGGGTACTTTCGACCAGTTTTTACTTTTCTGCTCGATCTTAATCGGTCATATGGACTGCTTTTCTTTATTAGTGGACAGTCCTTCTTCATATGCCCTGACTTCTTGCATCCAAAGCAAATAGTATCTTCTTCGTTGCTTTTATCGATATCCTTCATCTTTCGGCTTGATTGCTCAAACTTTAAGAATTTTTTGAAGTTCTTGACCAGTAGGGCCCGTTTGTCACCATCAGAATCTTTTTCATCAATATCATTACACGAGACTCTTTTGGCTTGGGCTTTGAAGGCGATGGATTTTTCTTTGGGGGATGCCTCTTCAAAGTCTTGCAAATCCAGCTCATGGGTCATGAGCTTGTCCATAAGTGTCTCCAATGACATCATGGTGAGGTCGTTTCCTTCTATGATCGCGGTGGCCTTCAAGTTCCAGTTCTTAGTTGGAGCTCGTGGTACCTTCCTGATCTTCTCGTGGTTGTTGTAATCCTTTCCAAGAGATTGTTGAGGATTACTAATATCAAGGAAACGAGTAAACATCTGTGTAATTGACTCAACGAATTTCATCTTGAATGACTCGTACTCTTCTATCAATCTACTGTTTTTGGATTCATTCACTTGGGAAGTTCCTTCATGAGTTTCCTCAAGCAGTCTCCAAATTTATTAGATGTGGCACAAGTAGATATGTGATTGAACTCGGTTTTGTCAATTGCATAGAATAGTGCATTGATGGCTCGTGCATTTAGACTAGCCTATGCCTTTTCATGCTTAGTATATTTATCATGGGACTTGTCTACTAGAACACCATCAATCACTGTTCTAGGCGGTTTCTTATAACCGTCTATAACTCTCAACCAAAGATCAAAGTTTAGTGACTTAAGAAAGAAACACATTCGTATTTTCCAGTATGTATAGTTCGTTCCATCAAATAGTGGGGGTCTATTTGTGGATTGTCCTTCACCGTTGAATATAGATTTAGTGGCTGCCATATATACTCTTTAGATGATTATGTATATGTTAGCCTGATCTGATACCAATTGTAAGTTTAGCACCTCTAGAAGGGAGTGAATAGAGTTTGTGCATGCAGCAAAATAAATACGATAAATTAAAAATTGTGTAGTATGGTTAGTAAAAGAAAATCAGTAATAGTATATGAGTTACAGTAAAAGTAAAGAGTTAAGAAGATTCAAACTCAGTGGCACATCAATATACACTGGTTTTCCTCGTAGAGGACTAATACAGTCTCGAGTACTCATGTTTGATGTTAATCTATATTTGGCACAAGCTTTAACTGAGTGCTTGCAACTCTTCTTACACCGTGCTTGGGGACAAGTTCATGACCAACTTCAGTAACACTGTGCTTGACGAAGAGTGCACGGCCGACTCTAGAAGACGATTGAAAACTGGAACGTTTTCTGAAATAGCCTCTGATACAACTCTTCAAAACCAAACTCTAGATTGAACTAAAATTGTACTGGCTTGGCTAAAATTAGTATACGCTAGATTTGAAAGTATAGCTCGTAGAAAAGACTTTAAGGAATAGAGAAGAGAATGAGATGGATAATTTGAGAATGTGAAAGTTTTTCTCTATTTATAGTATTTTTATGAACCAAATTCGGGCAGAGTTCGGATGCAGAAATCTTGCATTCGAACGTTAGATACAAATATTCAGGGAATTCAAAAAATAGTTTGAAACTACCTTGATCGAACTCGGGCGGTGTCACGTCCCAGAACCAGAATACTAGCAAGTAGGGACAGACCAGGCCAACTACGTATTCCAAAGTACTCCAGTACCACGAAATAACATATAAGCTGCATAGACATCGGGGTTACTACTACAATCCAACAGTCAATCATAGGTCAAGCAATCCTAGGTATCTCAATCACAGGCAAGTATGCAAAGTACAAGAAGTATGATCATTAGACATAAAATTATAAAGCGTCCCAAACTATATATACATGGATGATCATGAAGCTACTATTACAAAGTGAAGAACTAGCAAGAGTAATAGTCATACGTGATAAGCTCTAGCTATAGTCTACAATACGCAAATCATGTTTAGACCCGTAGGCTAAATGTCAAGATCCAAAACATGAGCTAAACACGTGCTTGGAGGCTAAACACCACAAAAGAATAGTGTACATAACTAGTGGAAGAATGATATAGAAAATCCACTAAGGTACTCTGGTGCTCCGGGTAGTCACCGTCGAGTAGATGGTACAGAAGATCCTCCGGGCTCCTCTATCAGATCTGGCTAAACAAAACCAGTGGGGTCAGACCCCCAATAGCATGTACCACAAAGGAAGCCAAACTATGAACTAAAACCAGCAATAACTAACACAACAACGGATAAAGACAGAAATAAGTAAATACAAATCGAGACTCGTGTACTACCAATTCACTCATCTCGAGAATAGAAAAAATAAGCAAAGCAACATGGAGCATAGAGTAAATAATATGTGACAAAATATAAACTGTGGACGTGTGAATTAAACGAAAGCATGTGAACATATGAAATAAACTGAACAATACAAGAGAAATGGTACATGTGAGCATGTGACATAACTTGGACATGAGTGCATGTTAGATAATTGGGACAAGTGAGCATGTTAGATAAATGAGACATGTGAGCATATTATATAACTGGGACATGTGAGTATATAAGAACTATATATAACGATAAATGATAAGATAACTTAGGAACAATTTCGGAACCCAAGTTACAACCCGTAAACCAAACAAGGACCGGGGTTATAACCCTTCTCCTGAGCGGAACTTAGTCTCTAATCAGTTATCGGCAAAAGTAAAATATAAACAATGATGTACTGAAATAAACAAATTCGGACACTGCCTAGATAAAACTAGACTAGATTGGACTCGATACAACAATCACGGCCAAGCAATGAGTGCGGCTTTATACGTTAGCTAATTAGGATTATCACAATCCTAATTACTAACATATGCACATTTGAGAAATCTAATCCAGTTACCTGTCCTGCAGACTACCCGACTCATCCAGGCCAAAAGAAAATAAGTATAGCAGACACACCGCAGTAAGGTACGTGTGTCCTAAAGAAGTACCCTACTCGACGGTGTGCTGAAAATGTGCTCATCATGACAGATAGCTCCAAATCCCATGTATATATATATATATATATATATATATATATATATATATATATATATATATATATATATATATATATATTTTATATATATATATATATATATATATATATATATAGAGAGAGAGAGAGAGAGAGAGAGACCGGAATACGAAGGGCTGCAGGTAACTGGAAAATTTTTCCCTCCCAATGATCTAGATAATCAAGCTAGTTATTAGTCCTTAACATTTTTTGTTGGATTCTAGGTGTGGCATTCCGCAGAATCCATCCTAGACATGATATGCAAGACTGGACAATACAAGAAAGTGTACTGTAATAGGCCACAACAAGAAAAATATAATAAGCTGAAAGCTAGGAGTGCGCTACGATGAGCCACTATAGAGAAAATAGGGAGTGTGCCATGACATGCCACTATCATGTAAGCAAGGAAAGACATGTACAAGAGTGCACCACGACGTATCACTATCTAGTAAGCAAAGAAGACATGTAACATGAGTGCGCCACGACGGACCACCATCTAGTAAGCAAAGAAGACATGTAACATGAGTGCGCCACGACGGGCCACTACAAAGAAAACTAGGCATGGCATAGACTGTAGAGTACAATAAATCCAGGAAGGCATAGTAATACATATCATAGAATATAAGAAAGAATCGAAAGAAAAGACATATCATGGCATGTGAGAAGGAATAAATAAAAGTAAGTACATGACATAGAATGATAATTGAACATGTGCTAGTATCAAGTGTATATAGGGTGTACAATTATCATCTAACTATAAAAGATCATCAAGATGAGATCATGTTGTCATTTTCAAGTCAAGTTCAATATTAACAGGTTATCAAGTTGGGTCACCGCATTTTAGGTCAAATATAAAAACATGCAAAGAAGATCCAAAAACTGTGATTGAAACTATCAGTCGCATATGAACTCCAATAAAGGTAAAACAAGAAGATTTTTGAAGCCAAGACAAAGATTACAACTTTCATGTTTTAAGTTTTTCAAGATACCAACTACAAAACAGCTTAAACATGCAAAAACGACCATTCGCACGCGCACGCGGACAGAAATGCCCACGGCTTGCGGAGCGCGAGAGCATGACGCGCAGACACGCGACAAACGAATCGTGCAAGCGAGCTGCCGCGAAACGTACAGCGTGCGGATGCACGACGCACGGAGCGTGAGAGCACCGCGCACAGGCATCCAAAAAATAAATCGCGCAACGCGCGGATGCACGACGCACGGAGCGCGAGAGCACGGAGCACAGGCGCGCAACAAACGAATCGCACAAGGCGCGAATGCACGGCGCTCAGGCATACGGCACTCAAATCGTGCAGGCGTATGGAACTCAAATCGTGCAGGTGCACGGAGCGCAAAAGCACGACGCGCAGGCACGTGGCACTCAAATTGTGCAGGCACGCGAAACCAAATTGTGCAAGCGTACGGTCGCGAAATGCGCAGCACGAGGATGCACGGCATACGGAGTGCGAGTGCACGGCGCAGGTACGCGGCCGATGGATTGTGCAGGCGCGCAACGCATGGATGCACAACGCACAACGCATGGATGCACGGCCCGCGGAGTACGAAAACATGGCGCACGGCCAACAAATTACGCAAACGTGCGGTACGCGAAGCTCACAACGCACGGATGCACGACGCACGGGGTACGAGAGCATGGCACACAGGCGCATGACCAACAAATCGCACGCTCGATACTGTTCATCGTTCCAGCAGCACCGAAGATGTGCGGAAACCCATGAACCCGAAAAATGCCATACCTAACTCAAAATAAATCAAAATCATATGGTTCAAAAGCCAAAATTAGGTAGAATGAAATTCCCCACAACATGGAACCCTTATATTTCGGAAATAAAATGGTTTAATAGATCAAAACCAAGAAAAATCGAGAAAATTTCAAATTTAGATCTACAAAAATGTAAACAACAAAACCGAAAATTCTGAGTTCTGTAAAGGCTTAGAATCATGCAAGGAAGAGAATAGAATAAAAAAATGGAAAAAATAATATTGTTTAAGATTTGGCAAGATGTACTTGCCTAGGGTTGGTGGAGGAGTAAATGTGGAAGAAGATGAAAAGTAAATGAAGTTAATAGAGGAGAGAGAGAGAGAAGTTAGTTTTTATACAAAATCCTTCTCATCTAAAACCAACCCAAACCTAGCCATGCCAAGTTGAATCAAGCCAAACTAAACCAAGTCAAGATTAAACAAAGGCAAGGCTAAGAAAGACAAGTCAAAACACGGGTCACCTAACAAATGTCAGAATTTCGTACACGCATACTGAAAATATATATAACGAAAAATAGGAGCGACAGGAATGCCGTCGGTATATACTGGTATACTGGCGGTATGTTGGTCAAGGAAAAAATCTATAAGTTGGAAAAATCTTTAAAGCATTCCGAAAACCAAGAAAATATGAAATACTGTACAAAAATACGTATCCGTATATAAATATCGATACAGTGAGACGAGTCTCACAACTCTCCCATCCTTAGAAAAATTTCGTCCTCGAAATTTCCTAAAGCTAGTCAAGCATGATAACCAAAACAAAATCTCAAAAAAATACAACTATCTCAATAAAACAAAGCATGGATATAAATTGATGAAGGCAACAGTAATATAAATAAATGCATAAGCCATAACACAACCACAATCAAGAAGGGCTGGAGGCATATGAATAAATATGTCTCCTGAGTCAATTGAGTAGGGACCCACCCTCGCTGGCCTACGCTGACTCCCAAAATAGATAGGGGTCAAGTCTCAAAGTAAGTCGGTACCAATGACTTAGTTTAAGACATGACTCTACCTAGGACGTATCTTCGTAGTCGAGACACTTGATAGATATCATGTATCTCAAGATACGAAGACAAAAGAGTAGGACGAAAAACTCTCATTCACTCACCGAAAAGTCAAGCCGACCATTGTACTCCTGATATAGGTGAAATACAAGGTTGTCGACAAGAACCCAAGATATACTGCCACTACCTGGCCTGCTACTGAAGGATAAATCAAAAGGGCATAACTGAAAGAAGATCATAAAGATGGTACCTGAGACTCCCTGGGTACTACCCTCATGCCAATATTAGAGCTACCCCTGAGACTGCGCATACAACTGTGCTCTGTGCTGCCTGACCCTCTGAGCTCGCGATGGTGGAGGATACTGTGCCAATGGCTGAACATCTAGTATTGGTCCTAACTGCTCATCCACTGCTGGAGGTGATGACTTATGCGACTGAAAAGACCGAGGTGGTACATCTGGTGTAGCTAGTCGTCCTCGAGATGTCGGATAGGGGCAAGTACTAACTGAATGGTCCTCCGCTCCACAGCGGAAGCATCTCCTCTTGGCCGCCCAACAAACTGATCGGAGATGCCCTATCTTGCCATAATAGGTACATGCTTCTCGTTCTGCCTGATATTGCTGGTCTCTCTGCCTCTGAGCATGGGCCTGCATATATTGCTGAGGCCCCTCCTACTGGAATGCATAGGACTGTGTCTATGAAGGCCTCTAAGCTCGCTTCTTATCATGACCCGCACCCTAGGTAGGGGCACAAGTGACAACGCCCAGCCTACACTGTAAAAACGACGTAGAATGCTGTAGGTCTACTAGCCAACAAAACAGTATATAATAACCTGTCATCTCCGCACGGAGGTATATAATATGAAATACTGATAACTCAATCACAATCTAGAAGGAAGAAGTATGGCACGAAAAACCAGATAGATATAAATACAAGTGCAAAATCTAGCTCAACAACGAGAGAGAGAGACACAAGTAATATAGTTATACAATCCCAAATATAATATCATAACATAAGTAGCAAGCTGGAGACAAGGTCCAGTCCAAAATATCTACTCTAACTAAACTAAGCTAGAAGCTCGTCGGGCGGAGCTAAGCCCTGCTGGACCAAGGTCTCCAAGTCTAAGCCTACTACGTCATCCGGACCGTAGTAGGTATTATAATCCTCCTCATCAGCATCTGTAATATTTTGTCAACATATCCAGTAAGGATGGAACGAGTACAATCAACTAACAACAGTTCACAAGATATGACAAAAGCTATAAGACTGTAAATAGAGAGTATATACAAGAAATCATAGAATGTACATGTGAGTATCATGGCAAGGTAAGCTGTAAATCTAGAGCTAGAATAAGGCAAGTAAAACTGATCATGGCATGTACAAGAATCAAGAAATCATCTATCTAAGTGTTTGAGTACTAGCTACAACATGTGGCCGGATTGGGTCTACTCAAGGTTATGATCTAGCTAATCATACGTGAGGTGTAGGATTGGTATTCACAAGGTTCACAAGATATACAAGGCGGGTATTGACCACACATCTACACTAGCACTCCCTGTCCCCGATTGGTAGAGTGGATCCAAGCAAGACACGTTACGACACGGGATTCTACGAGAAGGGAGCAAGTCTCATCGAGAATCGGTGTCCATATACTGCACAAGAACTACAAGGGGGCTTGCACAAGATATACCAAGATAACGAGGAATAAAATCTCACACTACCAAAATACAGTAAATTAGCGACCGAAAATTAGCGACGAAAATTTTTCGTCGGCGTTAGCGACGGCTTTGTCGCAACTAGCCGACGGATTACCGACGACAAGCCGTTATATTTTTTATTTTATTTTTAGGAGAAGGAAAGGTCGCACATCTGTCGCTAGGGCGTCGGAGATATAGCGACGGATAGTCAGCCGTCGCTATGCAGTCGATTATTTAGCGAGAATTTTGTGGAGAATTGGCGGGACAATTCTTCGACTACGTACCAACGGATATTCAGTCGGCAAGTATCAAAAATAGCGACTAACGGGCGACGGATTAAAATTCGTCGCTAGTCCGTCGCTACATATACGTTCCAGACTTAAATTGAAACGGCAAGGAGAACTTTTCGCATTTCCCCCAAATTTACTCTCTCTCCTCTCTCTCTTTCTCTCTCCTCTCTCTCTCTTTCTCTCTCTCTCTCTCTCCCGTGGCTTCGGTGATCGGCGTCGGCGTACTCTCCTCTCTCTCTCCCGAAGGTAATCCCCTCTCTCTTCCTCTCTCGATCTCTCTCTCTCTCTTTCGCGCGGTGTCGTAGGGGCAGCGGGGGCGACGGGCTTGGGGCGGGGGCGTCGAGGATTGGGCGGCGGGCTTGGGGCGAGGGCGTCGGGGGCTGGGGGGCGGGCTTGGGGCGGGGGCGTCGGGGGCTGGGCGGTAGGCTTGGGGCGGGAGCGTCGGAGGCTGGGCGGCGGGCTTGGGGCGGAGGCGTCGGGGGCTGGACGGATGGCTTGGAGCGGGGGCGTCGGGGGCTTGGCGGCAAGCTTGGGGCAGGGGCGTCGGGGGCTGGGCGGCGGGCTTGGGGCGGGGGCGTCGGGGGCTGGGCGGCGGGCTTGGGACGGGGGCATCGGGGGTATATGCAAACGACGCACAGCCATAAGCACTCTTCATATATATATGCAACCGAACTACTGGTCGGCGAGCTTGGGGCGGCGGGCTTTGGTCGGGGGCGGCGGGGGGCTTTGCTTCTCAAATTCATCTGAGTTTATATATTGGCTAAATAATGTGTTATCCATATTGGGTGTTATCCATTTGTTTGGTGGTGTTTGGATTAGTAAATATGAATATAGGATTTGGGTTCATGGTGTATATGTTCACTGTCTCAAGGACAGTGCGAGTTTTTCATCTGCCTTCTTTGTTAAGAATATCCTTGGGACATTCGCTTCACCAAAGTCACTGAATAAGTGAAATTTTTTCTGGAAAACTGACCCTTAGAGTGTATTAGTTGTGTGCTTCTATATAGATGTATATATCTATACATCTAACTGTGATATACATATGTGTATGTGACAATCTCAGTTAGCGACGGACTAGTGACCGGTTAGCGACAGATATTTCAAGCTCCATTTGCATTAATCTACGGTACGACATGGTGATCAGGACATATTCCCTGCAGCCATTCGACTGGCGAGGCAGAAACTATGTAGCCGTAGATAAAGTTGACTGTCCTCCGACCCTCATCCCTCGGCAATGATGATACGACAACCTATCACTATATCTTATATAGTAGTAGATGATGTCTTAGTATTACATTATGTGAGTTCATCTTGATTCTGTTATATCCTTCAGATACTAGATACGATAAGAACATATACTACACCATATGTACAGAACATAGATGATTCATACTAATGTATGCTAGAATAAATTTTTGGTTGTGTTCTGAGCCATCCGTTCTCACATTTAAAATACATAGGAATTAGTAGTGTGAGAGCGCCGGAGAGAGTGAGAGCGCCGGAAGGGAGGGAGGAGAGAGAGTAAGAGAGTAAAATGGTACGACATGGTGAAGTAGTACTGTATTTTGGCTCCAGATCCAGCTCCATTTGTATTAATCTACGGTACGACATGATGATCAGGACATAGTCCCTGCAGCCATTCGACTGGCGAGGCAAAAACTATGTAGCCGTAAATAAATTTGACTGTCCTCCGATCCTCATCCCTCGGGAATGATGATACGACAACCTATCACTATATCTTATATAGTAGTAGATGATGTCTTAGTATTATATTATGTGAGTTCATCTTGATTCTGTTACATTCTTCAGATACTAGATACGATAAGAACACATACTACACCAGATGTACAGAACATAGATGATTCACACTAATGTATGCTAGAATGAATCTTGGGTTGTGTTCTAAGCCATCCGTTCTCACACTTGGCAAAAAATTGAATTTTCTGTACTTTATCTGCTTTCGAAAATGTACTCAAATTATATGATGGTTCCTTTAGTTAGCTTGCTTATGTTACAATTATATTATTTGTGAATATCGATCTTACCAGATGGCACCCATGACCCGAGGAGCGGCACGTCGTTTGAGGGAAACAGTGAATGCTGAGGTGGCTCCTCCTACAGTTAAGGAGGAAGTGGCACCGGTAGTGTCACGACCCGCACCCTAGAGTTAGGGCACGAAACGTGGGTACGTCCAGCCTACGCCGCAGTGTCGGTGGTAGAACGCTGTCCTAGGTCAATTATCTAACAATATAAAGGTATATGTACAGTATATACTCTCCGAATAGAGGTGACATAGCAGATACAGTCTCAATCACATCTAAGATGGAGCAAGATAAAGATAGATAAAACATGAAATCCAAAATAGATACATCAGATAGAAGTCTAAGTGTCTAAGATACACAAACCTAGAAATACATCTCAAAGCTCAAATACAGTAATCCATAAATACAACTCAAGACAACTGAAAATAAACTATGAGCAAAACCCTAGATATCTATACAACCTCTACTGTGTCTCCTCTAGGCTAGCAGGCAACCTCCAGGCTATCTGTAAAATTTATCAACAGGTCCAGTCAGGATAGGAGCGAGCACAATACATCTTAACAAGTCATAGCAGGAAAAGGAAATATAATCATGCTAGAGAATAAAGTACAGGAAACTGAAGAATAGCATAATGTAAGAGAGAGACTATAAGTAAATATCTATGATATATATAAAGAGAGAAAATGCTAGTGATTCAGAGTACTGGATAAACATGTGAATGGCCAAGGACTGATTCATGATTACAATACTTGGAATTGATTCATGATTACACTACTTGGATTTATTCACATGTTCATTTATACTCCCCTATCCCCAATCAATACACAAAGATCCATTCAAGTTACGTTAAGATTCATGATTATACTACGTTGCCCATAAGGGTGATTCATGAATTGATTCGTGAAGGCTCGGTAATCATGAGGGTACATGAGTCACTAGCTGATTCCCGAAGATTCATGATAATAGAAGCATGAGATACGTGATGTAAGTGAAACACACGAGACAAAAGTATCTGATGCTCCCGAGAAGGATAACATCTCATGAAGGGATCCATATAGTACCAATCCGGGTTCCAACGTGTCAGTATCAAGTAAGATAGTCTAAAGCAGGAAATATAATCCTAAACATGATATAAAATGATCAGAGAATGTACTCGCCTGATAACCTGAACAGCTGATAAGTATAGGGGGTCCAACTGAAGCCACAGAGTCCTATTTAAAGCAACACAGGTTACAAGGTGTTCAAAATGAATCTCTACAAGCAATCTATATTATCCTAGGTTCTTCTAAGTCAAAACAACTCTAGGTCAACTCCGGTCAACAATCTTAGTCAAACTAGGTCAAGTGTTGACTTACAGTTGACTTTGGTCAACTGGTCAACTCTGGTCAAACAGGGTCAATCCTAGTCTAATTATTAAAGATATAAAGTGTACTTCGTTATTCGTACGTCGAACTTACGACACGCAAATCGAGATAAGATGATTAACGGTAAGGTTAATAATCTTATTATAGTGACCCACATGTCCGCCTTGTCAATTTCAGCGATGTAAGATCACTGGAATTGACTGAGCTCAGTTTCGTTGTACTAATCCCGACATATGAACATTATAAGAATTAATTATTAATAAATTATAAAAAGGTTAAACTCAGAGAAATTATCAACAAACATTGTCAAACGATGAAATAAACATCGCCAACGTGTCCAGAATGGTCAAATTAGCTAGGATAGCCTACCTATCGGTCCAATTTGGTCACAAGGGCAAAAAGATAATTTTGGGTCAAAAATGGTATCCGTGTCGGAGCCGTTTTGCACCGAAAAATATGCAAGAAAACAAGTCTATAAAATATAACAAATTATATGTCCACGAAACCAAAATGACGATACGAACCCAACGGTATCTCCAGAATTGGATTCCGTTGACCCGATCTCAATTTGGTCCGTTGACCAGAACTTGGAATTCCGATTTGCACGAAAATGCGTGCCGGAGCCAATGTTCTCAAAACTCAGCAAACTACATGTCAACGAGTCCAGAATGACGATACGGACTCAAAGGTATATCCGAAATTGGATTCCGATGAGCCGATCTCAAAATGACCCGTTGACCCAGATATTGGTATCCGACTTGTACCGAAATACGTGCCGGATCCAATGTCCACCAAAACCTAACAAATTATATGTCAACGAGTCCAGAATGACGATACGAACTCAACGGTATATCGAGAATTGGATTTCGATGAGCCGGCGTCAAAAAGTCCCGTTGACCCGGACTGTGGGACCCACTTTGTACCGAAAAATGTGCCAGGGCCCACGTCCTCCAAATCTAACAAATTTTATATGAAAATATGCCATAATGACGTCACGAGTCTACTGGTGGTGCCAGAAATGAAATCTGGAGTACCGTGTTCAAAAATGGAATTTTACAAATTAGAAATTACGAATTCGGACGGCCAACTTTGGCGTCGAATTCAACCAATCAAACAAGCTCACAATGAAACGAAACTGGAGGGATAGTAAGAGGGTTATACCAGCTTCGCACAGGAACTGGTAGCACGTTAAATGGAGCTGCGGTGGAGGAGGTACAAGCTGACGAAGTTGACTCCGCGAAACTGTCCAAAATTTATACAATTTAAACGGTCAACTTGGTGGCCGGTTTTAAGGCATCAAACGATAAAATCAGCGAAAGAAAATTGACATGAGTGAAGGTGGATATACCGAGATTGTGACGGAGCAAAGAAATCACCGATCCAACGGTCAGATTCCCGAAAAATACGTACGAAGTTGCTGCGACGGAACGCGAATTCTGGATCGATCCCGCGCGAGTCACAACGGAACTTCGTGCGAAACGTACGAATCGCCTCGACGGCGCATCCCGGAGGATGGTGGCCGCCATTGGGCCTACCCCGGGGGTGCGCCCGGCCATGTGGGGGTCGGCCACGTCGACCACGGTAGCTGTGGCTCCGGCGGCGGTACTGTACGCGCATGGCCAGTGGCCTCCGGCCGACCACTGCAATTGCTGCTGTTGCAGCCGCTGAGGTCGAGGCCGTGCTAGCCCAGCCTGGCCCGATGGCGGCGGGGGCTACACGGCCTGGCGAGGTCGGTGGTGGCGCGCGGCCTCGACGAGGGTGGCGGATTAGATGTGGTGGTGGTGGTGAATGATTATATTGATGGTGGTGGTGGTGGCGGATTAGATGATGAAGAGGAGGAGAAAAGTAGGAGGAGGCTGCGGCCGACCGTGCTCGGCCACGGCGAGCTCCGGCCAGGGGTGGCTGGGATGAGATGGTCGGGTGTGTGGGAGTGCTGAGTGTAATGATGGTGGTGTTTTGTTTGAATGGTGAGGAGAAAAATAAGTGAGAGAGAGAAAGAGAGATGATGTGTAATAAATTGAGGAGAGAGAAATCCCTTTCTTAAACTTAGGGTCGGCTGTACGTGAGTTGTGAGAGTGTGGGAATTAGTCATGTAGGAATTTAATGGTTAGGATTCATTTGGAGAATCCCAAAGGCTAGGATTAATTATAGGAAATTGGTCATTCAAGGGATTTAAAATCAATGAAATTTTACATCGAAAATAAAAATAGGTAGAAACGGTATTTAATATTATTCAAGGGTAATAAGGCTAAGGGTGATGGTGATGGAGAGTAACACGAAGCTGGGCTGGACTTGGTGGAGCCGGATTGGGTCAAAATCAGACATTACGCAATTAATTGAATTAAAAATAGGTGATGATGATCATGGGTAAATAAGTAGCACATGGGGATTCCAATAAATGGGACACAAGTGTCGTGCGGGTAGTAGACTCAATGTGGGCCATGTCCATAATTGGGGCTGACAGGTTTTGGTCGACAGGGTACCCACAAATCAAGTTGGAAGATAAATGTGACACCGTGGGGTGAAATAAAATCGGGTCACGTGTCAGGAAAGTTGTGCGAAGCAAATGGAGCACAAAATGGCGTATCTGAGTGGGACACGAAGGTCATGAGTGAAGAGCGTCTCGAGTAGATCATGCATGATGAGTTGGTTTTAAGAAAATGACTGGTCTGGTGCTCCCAAATTAAAAGTCACCGTAACGTGCTAATAATGATCAAGGAAAAAAGTGAAAAAATTAATTAATAATCAAATGGTCTAAATCGACCCGAAGTTCTGCAAAGCAAAAAGAGTATAAGGGAACAAGTTTGGATGGGACATTATATACAATCATGAAGGTAATCCTGTCCACTACAAAACTCGTGAAGAAGATTTCCAGAGTTGAACATCCCTGACACTCCAAATATCAAAGGCACGAAAAAGCACATTTACAGATAAATAAATAGAATAAATTATTTCTTGAACTAAATCAATCAGAAAATAAAAATAAAAATCAACCTGAAATTCAGGGTGCTCACATCCTACCCACCTTATAAAAATTTTGTCCTCGAAATTAAATGTTCATACTCCTTCTAGGTCAAACCCCCACAATCAAGTCCCAGAACTTAAACAAATCATACAATCAAAAAGGACGGCATACAGGGTCATGGCATATGGTGGCAGTGAAAGTCTCATCTAGGTATACTAGTCATGCTAACCAAAACGGTCATAGGGTATCAAAACACACAAGCAATTAGGGGTGTTAAACCGAAAAAGACACAAAAATAACAAATCATCAAAACTGTAAGACAGTCTACCATCCTATGTGAAAACTGGTACTTATCAAAAAATAAAGAAAGGTAACTACTAATTATCTAAAAGGGGTACTATTCAAAGAAAAATCAAAATCACTAGTTTAATTAACGAAAGTCGATTACATTGAAATCCAATCACAATATATATATATAAAATAAAAAAAATAATAAAAATATATATATATATAGAGAGAGAGAGCTTTAGAGAGGGAAAAGCTAGCATTATGTAAAGGTTATGTGGTTTATGTGTGTATGGGTGTATGGGGACATGTTCATATGGTTAGATAGTAGGCATGTGTGTATGTGAAATATACATGAAAGTGAATATGAGAAATTGGGTTTCAAAACGATGGCTATCAAGTTGCACTACACATGGCAGTTAAACAATCTACAATACACAACCTATTTACTCATAACATGCATGGCTAACCATATATATATATATATATATATATATATAAAGAGGTAGAGATTTAGTTATGTATCTATATACATTATAACATGTATGCCTAAGCTCTATATATATCTATCTAGATATATAATCATAACATAGAGAGGAAGGGTTAGGTTTACATGGCAGTGTATACTAAGTTTGGGTGTGTGTGTCCTTGTACAGGGTTATAGGTTAGTACTGAAAGGTTAAATCCAGTTTTAGTTCAGCATTTACATACAAAAATCTGAAAATAAGCTAACATTTAAACCAGTGCAATATTAACATAATGCAGTTTCAGATTTTTAGGGATTTGAAACATCACAATCAACTCAATGCCCTCAACACATCCTAAACATGATGGAGATAAAACCCTAACATACTATCCATACCTTTAGCTACACATACAGTTCAATATTACATATTAAATCTGAAATTGAACTAAACATTTGAAATCAATATAAAAATGTTAACATGTATTCAGTTTTAGGATATTAGAGAAATTTGAACATCAACCAACCCAATGTTTATCACAACCTAACATGTAAGAATATGAAACCTAAATTTATATCCCTACATGCCACAATGTATATAGCTCAAAATATTATATTTTGAAAAAATAAAACAGCAAATTGAGCTAAACATTTGGAATCCAGTATTGAGGGTTAATATGCACACAGTCTTAGCTTTGACAATTTCAAACACAAAACTCAACTAAATTTTTTTTTAATTGAAACCCTATGTATAACATACATGTGCAGTGATGTAAACATAACTAATAACATGAAATTTATATTTGAATTACAAATTTTAACTGGAAAAACAGAGAACCAGTCTATGATATTGTATCAGAATTATTGGGGTTTTGAGAATTCAAACATCAACAACATACTAATATGTATTTTAGATAGGTGGGAATCAAAGTGTAGCATGCATACGTGTTAGGCAAGTGTCCACTATATATATTTCATGTCCCATTATAAAAATTAAATTCTACATCAAGACCAACATTTAGATTTCTACCAAGATTGCAAAGTAGGTGATTGATGTAATCAAGACAATTTTATTATTATTACCATTTAATACAAGAATAGTAGAAAGAAGGAAATAACAATAAAATCTGTTCTGTTTATTTGTATAAAAGAAGGAACCATTTTGAAACCCAGAGCTAAAATATCAAATCCAAGATAAGGTCTAGCAAAATTATCGATTCATTGTATTAAGAAGAAACTCATAGCAAGAAGTTACACAAAGGTTTATAAAAACAGCTAAACCTACTCCTAAGTTAAACAATGAGAAGCGAAATAAAACAAAACAACAATAAATCCTTTTTTTGAATGACTGAAACAAAAGTAGAGAAAACATGTTCAAAATATTTAAGGTACAATCTGATAATCATATGCGTCTATCCAAAATCATGGTACTCTAAATCCTCGTCATACTTAGTAAGCAAGGCTACGATAATCACAAAGTCCTCGACTTAGGCACATACCTCTAGAATCGTGGTATTTAATATTTTTGCGATGCCGCTAGCTTGGCTGCGAAAACCTTAAATTTCCACACCCGAGAAATATATCCAAAATCAGACTATATGTCCTCACCATGCTGGCTAATGTGACTATAGAAGACTAGATTCCATAACTTAGATGACCTAGCCCATATAATTTCATCTTGACAAAAATTAAATTAAATCAACAATGAATACCCAAAAATCAAATTTATCAACGAACATCAAGATTCAAAAATGAACAAAAATCCATCAAATCATATAAATACAAACTCGAATGCCACAGCTAACATCAAGATTCAAAATTCAACAATCATCCATCAAAATCAATAAATACAAACTCAAATTCAACAATAATCCATCAAAATCAAACCCAACAACAGAAAGTAAAGATAAATCAAATCAAGAGAAGAAGAGTTTTCAAATCGAAGTTAAAATAAGATTCTCAAGGGTCATCCCAGGAATCTCTCAAGGAATCCTAACTATGATTGAGTACCTTCAAAATATATCCTAATCCTACTGCAGGCTGTAGTGGAACTCTAGTTCGAATACCACTACACAAACTCGACCTGCATGGGCCACCACTAAAAACGTGTCATGACCCGCACCCTAGAGTTAGGGCACGAGACGTGGGTACGTCCAGCCTACGCCGCAGTGTCGGCGGTAGAACGCTGTCCTAGGTCAATCATCTAACAATATAAAGGTACCAGTACAGTATATACTCTCCGAATGGAGGTGACATAGCAGATACAGTCTCAATCACATCTAAGGTAGAGCATGATAAAGATAGATAAAACATGAAATCCAAAAGAGATACAGCAGATAGAAGTCTAAGTGTCTAAGATACACAAACCCAGAAATATATCTCGAAGCTCAAATACAGTAATCTATAAATACAACTCAAGACAACTGAAAATAAATTATGAGCAAAACCCTATCTATCTATACAACCTCTACTGTGTCTCCTCTAGGCTAGCAGGCAACCTCCAGGCTATCTGTAAAATTTATCAACAGGTCCAGTCAGGACAGGAGCGAGCACAATACATCTCAACAAGTCATAGCAGGAAAAGGAAATATAATCATGCTAGAGAATAAAGTACAGGAAACTGAAGAATAGCATAATGTAAGAGAAAGACTGTAAGTAAATATCTATGATATATATAAAGAAAGACAGTGCTAGTGATTCAGAGTACTAGATAAACATGTGAATGGCTAAGGACTGATTCATGATTACACTACTTGGATTTATTCACATGTTTATTTATACTCCCCCATTCCCAATCAATACACAAAGATCCCTTCAAGTTACGTTAAGATTCATGATTATACTACGTTGCCCATAAGGGTGATTCATGAATTGATTCGTGAAGGCTCGATGATCATGAGGGTTCATGAGTCACTAGCTGATTCTCGAAGATTCATGATAATAGAAGCATGAGATATGTGATGTAAGTAAAACACACGAGACAAAAGTATCTGATGCTCCCGAGAAGGATAACATCTCATGAAGGGATCCACATAGTACCAATATGTGTTCCAACGTGTGAGTATCAAGTAAGATAGTCTAAAGCAGGAAATATAATACTAAACATGATATGAAATGATCAGAGAATGTACTCGCCTGATAACCTGAACAGCTGATAAGTATAGGGGGTCCAACTGAAGCCACAGAGTCCTATTTAAAGCAACACAGGTTACAAGGTGTTCAAAATGAATCTCTACAAGCAATCTATATTATCCTAGGTTCTTCTAAGTCAAAATAACTCTAGGTCAACTCCGGTCAATAATCTTAGTCAAACTAGGTCAAGTGTTGATTTACAGTTGCCTTTGGTCAACTGGTCAACTCTGGTCAAACAGGGTCAATTCTAGTCTAATTATTAAAGATATAAGTGTACTTTGTTATTCGTACGTCGAACTTACGACACACAAATTGAGTTAAGATGATTAACGGTAAGGTTAATAATCTTATTATACTTGTCAATTTTAGCGATGTGAGATCACTGGAATTGACTGAGCTCAGTTTCGTTGTACTAATCCAGAAATACGAACATTATAAGAATTAATTATTAATAAATTATAAAAAGGTTAAACTCAGAGAAATTATCAACAAATATTGTCGGACGATGAAATAAACATCGCCAACGCGTCCAGAATGGTCAAATTAGCTAGGATAGCCTACCCATCGGTTCAATTTGGACACAAAGGCAAAAAGGTAATTTCGGGTCAAAAATGTTATCCGTGTCGGAGCTATTTTGCACCAAAAAATGTGCAAGAAAACAAGTCTATAAAATATAACAAATTATATGTTTACGAAACCAGAATGACGATACGAACCCAACGGTATCTCCAGAATTGGATTCCGTTGACCCGATCTCAATTTGGTCCGTTGACCAGAACTTAGAATTCCGGTTTGCACGGAAATACGTGCCGGAGCCAATGTGTCATAGCTGCTTTCAAAAAAAAAGAAAAAAAAATAATGTATTAATATTTTATTATATTTCCATCTAATTAAATATTTTCTCTAAATTTTTTTTATGTTATAAACAATATTTGATGTAATAATAATGATAATGATAATAAAAATAATAGTAACAATAGTAGTAATGATATGAATAAAAATTCACCCTCATAATATCAATAAAATTTTAATAATACCCAAATTTAAATTTTCCAAAAATACAGTCAACCTAAAATAAATTAGGAATTTGACATCCTACCCACCGTACAAAATTTCGTCCTCGAAATTTAAATTTAAGGATAAGTTTCTCAAAACAAATATAAAGAGAAGCAAAATGTTCTACCCACCTTACAAAATTAGAGTAGTAATTTATTAAACAGTTAAACAAAATATCCCGAAATATAGTTATCAAAACTTCACGGAAATAAGAACAATCCAAAAATAATAGAAATCATCAAGATTTTTTTTTGAAATTCCATAAAACAAAATAGAATTGGTCAGATACCATGTTGTTTCAAACCATAACCATGTAGGATCCTTGAATTCAAAATCATATTTCTTATTCTCATTTTCTGGCGAGATATAGTAATCTTGTGCCTCACCATTACGCATATGACTGCAATCAAGATACCTTTTTACTATCAGGATTAATGGCTGCAGCTTTTGCTACCACGCCAACAATATCCATAAAATGATTAGGGAATATGACTGTGAAGTAACCATACATGTCAGGGAAAAATCCAATCAATTCGAAATCAAATTCAAATAGAAATTCAATTCAAGTTGCAATATCATCAATATCACTTATACAAAATATTAAAACTCAGAAATGATGTCAAAGATTTTGTTATTAGGGAAATAGAAGTCTCATCTCAAATTTCAAATCAATGGTTTCAAAATTCAAAATGAGAAATATGAAATCAGAATCTAAATGTCAAACTCCTTGTAAATTTTCGGGGCTCCTAAATACAAAGGAGATTCTGCCGAAATTTTTGAGAAATTTAGAAGATAGACAAATTTCCGACCTTCGTAAATTTTTTTGAAAATTTCTTATCTAAGGAAGCATTTGGGAGGGGAGAACAACTGAATATCCCTAGATATCCCATAACATAAATAAAAAAAGCTGATCAGTATTTCAGAAATCTCGTGAATCAGTGCATCTAGTTTCGACTAGGGTGTACTAGCCCAAGGGAGGCTCTACATCTATCTGACAGTAACATCAATAGATATCTTTTTTTTAGCCCAAGGAAGGCTCGGAAATCACAGCCTGATCCCAGGTCAACGGGATTGTTCACGGGAAATATTTAGAGGATTATTCGGAGTATTGTTCTCAAAACTACATTTCTTTTCAAATCTACTCCAGAAAACAACGCTGCCTATTATAAATAGGCAGTGTCCTTAATTGCTCAAGGAAAGCAATTCCTACTAAAAGCTCAAGGGAAGCTCGGAAATCTTATCATTCATGGAGTAGGACGTTGATTTCATTCATGTTTTACTAAAGCAGATAATATATGTATAACAGTGCAAATTGGCATACTCTGTTTCATCTTTTTCTAAACTACATATTCCATGTTTTTATTTAATTTTCACCGTTCTTGGCCGAGGACTTGCTCGTCATTTTCTAAATGACCTTGTATTTGTTCACTAGGTGAAGAAAAAGAAGATGCCTCCGCCGAAGTATCGTCGCACTACAACGAAGAGTAAATTGTCTGGACTATCTACAGTTATGACCAGCACTATCGTAGTAATCTTGTAAATTACTTTTGTAATAAACCTGTAAAAGCATTGTTGGAAAAGTTTCCTGTATAATAGCTTCACTATATTTAATACCATGTAAACTCCTTGTATTTTCCATTCTTGCTGATGATTACAGGCGACAATCGCGGTTTCGGCGCGTAGCCTGGAGATGTGTTATGGCGTCACCGTTTCAAATATGGGAAGCGGGACGTGACACGTCTTTTAGTGGTGGCCCATGCAGGTCAGCAAGAATGGAAAATCTAGGATAGAACGTAGGTTTAGATAAGACGTAGGTTCTAGACTTGGACGGAGAACTTTGATTTCCGTATTGGACCCCAAGGTTAAAGGACCTAAAATAGGTTGCAGGTTTTACAAAACCGAAAGCTTAAGGATGAGGAACCTACCAATCTTCTAGGGAAACCTATGCAGGATAAGACATGACGGTAGGTCAAGATTTTTGGAATCCTATGAGCTAAGGCACAGACTTTAAGGAATGTCTTAAGGAACCTTAGAACAGAGAATACCAATTTGATTGATGTATGTTAGACTATATGCTTGGTATGCTTAGCTAGATAAAATTCCTATAGCAAGTATGAACCATTAAGTATCCTTACTTGGTTATGGGTAGCACAAGGACAGACATGACCTTCTAGGCCAGATTAGTATATATTTGAGGATTTGACTAGTACTCTTATTTGAGCTATTAAGAACCAAGAAATTTCTTAAGGATCTTGGGCTGAGTATGGGTATCACTAGTAAACCAGGAATTCAAACATTTTGAATAGTGAGGGGTAAGAATATATTTATGTATCTCCTTAATGAATATTGGATAAGTTAGTACTAGCAATAGCTTGTCTAAGTAATTTGTATAATGATTGTTGTAAGTAGTGCTATGTAAATAATTGGATTAGAATTTAGTTTCTTATTTCTTAACCTCTTAAACTTATCACTGTTTGAGTCTCTACCCGTTCTCCTTCATCTGTTGAATTCCCTATTATTCACCTATCTTCCCCATTCGACTATTTTCTTGCATTATCCCCAATATTGTTTGAAAATTTAGATCATATCCTCAATCTTTTCATTCAATCCTATCTTTCCATAGCATTCCTAATTTCAGTAATTGTCCCTTCTCTAATATACATGCTCATTTACTCATTTGATTCTATTCTATGAGGTAATGCTTTGACCAGGATATTGTGAATGGATTTATACGAATGAATACTTGTTGTGCCTTGAGCCGAATGTTCTTTTGTATCATGGAAAGAGAAGTTGTGCAGCCACCTATGTTGGCGAGGCACAACATTATCGAATACATGAATTCACAAGATTTTGAGCCCGAGATAATGATTCTGTGTTTGATTTCAAGGAGTTTGACATTTAGATTCTGATTTCATATTTCTCATTTTGAATTTTGAAACCATTGATTTGAAAATTTGAGATGAGACTTCTATTTCCCTAATAACAAAATCTTTGACATCATTTCT
Organism: Iris pallida; assembly: GCA_029216955.1. Taxonomy (NCBI): domain Eukaryota; kingdom Viridiplantae; phylum Streptophyta; class Magnoliopsida; order Asparagales; family Iridaceae; genus Iris; species Iris pallida. Next base: position 854,618 of record JANAVB010016600.1, read on the forward strand.
CATTTTTAATATTTTGTATAAGTGATATTGATGATATTGCAACTTGAATTGAATTTCTATTTGAATTTGATTTCGAATTGATTGGATTTTTCCCTGACATGTATGGTTACTTCACAGTCATATTCCCTAATCATTTTATGGATATCGTTGGCGTGGTAGCAAAAGCTGCAGCCATGAATCCTGATAGTGAAACGGTATCTTGATTGCAGCCATATGCGTAATGGCGAGGTACAAGATTACTATATCTCGCCAGAAAATGAGAATAAGAAATATGATTTTGAATTCAAGGATCCTACATGGTTATGGTTTGAAACAACATGGTATCTGACCAATTCTATTTGGTTTTATGGAATTTCAAAAAAAAAATCTTGATGACTTCTATTATTTTCGGATTGTTCTTATTTTCGTGAAGTTTTGATAACTATATTTCGGGATATTTTGTTTAACTGTTTAATAAATTACTACTCTAATTTTGTAAGGTGGGTAGAACATTTTGCTTCTCTTTATATTTGTTTTGAGAAACTTATCCTTAAATTTAAATTTCGAGAACAAAATTTTGTAAGGTGGGTAGGATGTCAAATCCCTAATTTATTTTAGGTTGACTGTATTTTTGGAAAATTTAAATTTGGGTATTATTAAAAATTTATTGATATTATGAGGGTGAATTTTTATTCATATCATTACTACTATTGTTACTATTATTTTTATTATCATTATCATTATTATTACATCAAATATTGTTTATATCATAAAAAAAATTTAGAACAAAATATTTAATTAGATGGAAATATAATAAAATATTAATACATTAATTTTTTTTTTATTTTTTTTTTGAAAGCAGCTATGACACTCTATCCACCTTACAAAAATTTCGTCCTCAAAATTTAAAGATAAGCTTTTCTAAAACGATCATAGAGAAAACAAATATTCTACCCACCTTACAGAGGTGAAGTAGTAATTTATTAAATTATTAAACAAAATATCTTGAAATATAGTTATCAAAAGCTTCACGAAGATAAGAACAATCTAAAAATAATAGAAATCATCACGATTCTTGAAATGTTTTCAAAACTCAGCAAACTACATGTCAACGAGTTCAGAATGACGATACGAACTCAACGGTATATCCGGAATTGGATTCCGATGAGCCGATCTCAAAATGACCCGTTGACCCGGATATTGGTATCCGACTTGTACCGAAATGCGTGTCGGATCCAATGTCCACCAAAACCTAGCAAATTATATGTCAACGAGTCCAGAATGACGATACGAACTCAATGGTATATCCGAAATTAGATTTCGATGAGCCAGCGTCAAAAAGTCTAGTTGACCCGGACTGTGGTACCCACTTTGCACCGAAAAATGTGCCAGGGCCCACGTCCTCCAAATCTAACAAATTTTATATAAAAACATGCCAGAACGACGCCACGAGTCTACTGGTAGTGTCAGAAATGAAATCTGGAGTCCCGTGTTCAAAAATAGAATTTTACAAGTTGGAAATTACGAATTCGGACGGCCAACTTTGGCGTCGAATTCAACCAAACAAACAAGCTCACAATGAAATGAAACTGGATGGGTAGTAAGAGGTTATACCAGCTTCGCACAGGAACTGGTAGCACGCCAAATGGATCTGCGGTGGAGGAGGTACAAGCTGACGAAGTTGACTCCGCGAAACTGTCCAAAATTTATACAATTTAAACGGTCAACTTGGTGGCCGGTTTTGAGGCATCAAACGATAAAATCAACGAATGAAAATTGACATGAGTAAAGGTGGATATACCGAGATTGTAACGGAGTGAAGAAGTTGCCGATCCAATGGTCGGATTTCCGAGAAAGTACGTGCAAGGTCGCTACGACGGAACGCAAATTCTGGATCGATCCCGCGCGCGTCACGACGGAACTTCGTGCAAAACACACGAATCGCCTCGACGGCGCGTCCCGGAGGACGGTGGCCGCCATAGGGCCTACCCCTAGGGTGCGCCCGACCATGTGGGGGTCGGCCATGCCGACCAATGCGGCTGTGGCGCCGGCGCCGGCGCTGTACGCACATGGCCAGTGGCCTCTGGCCGGCCACTGCAATTACTGCTGTTGCAGCCGCTGAGGTCGGGGCTACGCTAGCCCAGCTGGCCCGGCGACGGCAGGGGGCGACGCAGCCTGGCGAGGTTGGCGGTGGCGCGCGGTTTCGACGAGGGTGGCGGATTAGATGTGGTGGTGGTGGTGAATGATTATGTTGATGGTGGTGGTGGTGGTGGATTAGATGATGAAGAGGAGGAGGAAAGTATGAGGAGGCTGCGGACGGCCATGCTCGGCCACGGCGAGCTCCGGCCAGGGGGTGGCTGGGATGAGGTGGTCGGGTGTGTGGGAGTGCTGAGTGTAATGGTGGTGGTGTTTTGTTTGAATGGTGAGAAGAAAAATAAGTGAGAGAGAAAGAGAGATGTGTAATAAATTGAGGAGTGAGAAATCCCTTTCTTAAACTTAGAGCCGGCTGTAGGTAAGTTATGAGAGTGTGGGAATTAGTCATGTAGGAATTTAATGGTTAGGATTCATTTGGAGAATCCCAAAGGCTACGATTAATTCTAGGAAATTGGTCATTCTAGGGATTTTAAAATCAATAAAATTTTACATCGAAAATAAAATAGGTAGAAAGGGTATTTAATATTATTCAAGGGTAATGAGGCTGAGGGTGATGGTGATGGAGAGTAACACGAAGCTGGGCTGGAATTGGTGGAGCCAGATTGGGTCAAAATCAGACACTACGCAATTAATCGAATTAAAAATAGGCGTTGATGATCATGGGTAAATAAGTAGCACATGGGGATTCCAATAAATGGGACACAAGTGTCGTGCGGGTAGTAGACTCAATATGGGCCATGTCCATAATTGGGGCTGATAGGTTTTGGTCGACAGGATACCCACAAATCAAGTTGGAAGATAAATGTGACACCGTAGGGTGAAATAAAATCGGGTCACGTGTCAGGAAAGTTGTGTGAAGCAAATGGAGCACAAAATGGCATGTCTGAGTGGGACACGAAGGTCATGAGTGAAGAGCGTCTCGAGTAGATCATGCATGATGAGTTGGTTTCAAGAAAATGACTGGTCTGGTGCTCCCAAATTAAAAGTCACGGTAATGTGCTAATAATGATCAAGGAAAAGAGCGGGAAAATTAATTAATAATCAAATGGCCTAAATCAACCCGAAGCTCTGCGAAGCAAAAAGAGTACAAGGGAACAAGTTTGGATGGGACATTATATACCATCATGAAGGTAATCATGTCCACTACAAAACTTGCGAAGAAGAATTCCAGAGTTGAACATCCCTGACACTCCAAATATCAAAGGCACGGAAAAGCACATTTACAGATAAATAAACAGAATAAATTATTTCTTGAACTAAATCAATCAAAAAAAAATCAACCTAAAATTCAGGGTGCTCACATCCTACCCACCTTATAAAAATTTTGTCCTCGAAATTAAATGTTCATACTCCTTCTAGGTCAAACCCCCACAATCAAGTCCCAGAACTTAAACAAATCATACCATCCAAAAGGACGGAATACAGGGTCATGGCATATGGTTGCAGTGAAAGTCTCATCTAGGTATACTAGTCATGCTAACCAAAACGGTCATAGGATATCAAAACACACAAGCAATTAGGGGTGTTAAACCGAAAAAGACACAGAAATAACAAATCATCAAAACTGTAAGACTGTCTACCATCCTATGTGAAAACTGGTACTTATCAAAAAAATAAAGAAAGATAACTACCAATTATCTAAAGGGGGTACTAATCAAAGAAAAATCAAAATCACTAGTTTAATTAACGAAAGTCGATTACATTGAAATCCAATCACAATATATATATATATATATATATATATATATATATATATATAGAGAGAGAGAGTGAGAGAGCGTTAGAGAGGGAAAAGCTAGCATTATGTAAAGGTTATGTGGTTTGTGTGTGTATGGGTGTATGGGGACATGTTCATATGGTTAGATAGTAGGCATGTGTGTATATGAAATATACATAAAAGTGTATATGAGAAATTGGGTTTCAAAACAACGGCTATCAAGTTACACTACTCAGGGCATATTGGTTAAACAATCTACAATACACAACCTATTTACTCATAACATGCATGGCTAACCATATACATAAAGAGGTAGAGATTTAGTTATGTATCTATATACATTATAACATGTATGCCTAAGCTCTATATATATCTATCTAGATATATAATCATAACAAAGAGAGGAAGGGTTAGGTTTACATGGCAGTGTATGCTATGTTAGGTTGTGTGTGTGTCCTTGTACAGGGTTATAGCTTAGTACTGAAAGGTTAAATCCAGTTTTAGTTCAGCATTTACATACAAAAATCTGAAAATAAGCTAACATTTAAACCAGTGCAATATTAATATAATGCAATTTCAGATTTTTAGGGATTTGAAACATCACAATCAACTCAATGCTCTTAACACATCCTAAACATGATGGAGATGAAACCCTAACATATTATCCATACCTTTAGCTACACATACAGTTCAATATTACATATTAAATCTGAAATTGAACTAAACATTTGAAATCAATATAAAAATGTTAACATGTATTCAGTTTTAGGATATTAGAGAAATTTGAACATCAACCAACCCAATGTTTATCACAACCTAACATGTAAGAATATGAAACCTAAATTTATATCCCTACATGCCACAATGTATATAGCTCAAAATATTATATTTAAAAAAAATAAAATAGCAAATTGAACTAAACATTTGGAATCCAGTATTAAGGGTTAATATGCACACAGTCTTAGATTTGACAATTTCAAACACAAAACTCAACTAAATTTTTTTTTGAATTGAAACCCTATGTATAACATACATGTGCAGTGATGTAAACATAACTAATAACATAAAATTTATATTTGAATTACAAATTTTAACTGGAAAAACAGAGAACCAGTCTATGATATTGTATCAGAATTATTGGGGTTTTGAGAATTCAAACATCAACAACATAGTAATATGTATTTTAGATAGGTGGGAATCAAAGTGTAGCATGCATACGTGTTAGGCAAGTGTCCACTATATATATTTCATGTCCTATTATAAAAATCAAATTCTACATCAAGACCAACATTTAGATTCCTTCCAAGATTGCAAAGTAGGTGATTGATGTAATCAAGACAGTTTTATTATTATTATCATTTAATACAAGAATAGTAGCAAGAAGGAAATAACAATAAAATTTGTTCTGTTTATTTGTTTAAAAGAAGTAACCATTTTGAAACCCAGAGCTAAAATATCAAATCCAAGATAAGGTCTAGCAAAATTATCGATTCATTGTATTAAGAAGAAACTCATAGCAAGAAGTTACACAAAGGTTTATAAAAACAGATAAACCTACTCCTAAGTTAAACAATGAGAAGGAAAATAAAACAAAACAACAATAAATCCTTTTTTTTGAATGACTGAAACAAAAGTAGAGAAAATATGTTCAAAATATTTAAGGTACAATCTGATAATCATATGCGTCTATCCAAAATCATGGTACTCTAAATCCTCATCATACTTAGTAAGCAAGGCTACGATAATCACAAAGTCCTCGACTTAGGCACATACCTCTAGAATCGTGGTATTTAACATTTTTGCGATACCGCTAGCTTGGCTGCGAAAACCTTAAATTCTCACACCCGAGAAATATATCCAAAATCAGACTATATGTCCTCACCATGCTGGCTAATGTGACTATAGAAGACTAGATTCCATAACTTAGATGATCTAGCCCATATAATTTCATCCTAACAAAAATTAAATTAAATCAATAATGAATACCCAAAAATCAAATTTATCAACTAACATCAACATTCAAAAATGAACAAAAATCCATCAAATCATATAAATACAAACTCGGATGCCACAGCTAACATCAAGATTCAAATCAACAATCATCCATCAAAATCAATAAATACAAACTCAAATTCAACAATAATCCATCAAAATCAAACCAACAACAGAAAGTAAAGATAAGGGAAGAAGAGTTTTCAAATCGAAGTTAAAATAAGATTCTCAAGGGTCGTCCCAGGAAAATCTCTCAAGGAATCCTAACTGTGATTGAGTACCTTCAAAATATATTCTAATCCTACTGCAGGCTGTAGTAGTACTCTAGTTCGAATACCACTATGCAAACTCGACCTGCATGGGCCACCACTAAAAACGTGTCACGACCCGCACCCTAGAGTTAGGGTACGAGACGTGGGTACGTCCAGCCTACGCCGTAGTGTCGGCGGTTAGAACGCTGTCCTAGGTCAATCATCTAACAATATAAAGGTACCTGTATAGTATATACTCTCCGAATGGAGGTGACATAGTAGATACAGTCTCAATCACATCTGAGGTAGAGCATGATAAAGATAGATAAATTAGTACTGTGTCAATCTCTGGATTGTATTGTACTACGACATGGTAATCAGGACATAGTCCCTGCAGCCATTCGACTGGCGAGGAAAAAACTATGTATCCGTAGATGAAGTTGACTGTCCTACGACCCTCATCCCTCGGCAATGATGATACGACAACCAACCAAAGAGGATACTCTGAGAGATCCTTCTGAGTAGGACGTATATTCTGAGAGATCACCTTTACAAGAATGATATCAGCAGTGGGATTGAGTGTTAGAGGAGATATTATCAGAGTATACGTCCTACTCAGATGAGTCTCTCATCGTTACTTTTTTTTTCTGACAGCATGGTGGATGTGCTCCCTCAACAGATTCTTGCTTCGAGCCAAAACTTTGCCCCGGAGCTCAAGTGGACATCCTTCGTGTAGAGCTCGAGTGAGAGGTTACTGACAGCATGGTGGTATCCTTTGTCAAAGTATCCGTGCTCATCCCACAATGTGCACGGATATTTCCAGCTCCATTTACATTAATCTACGGTACGACATGGTGATCAGGACATAGTCCCTGCAGCCATTCGACTGGCGAGGCAGAAAACTATGTAGCCGTAGATAAAGTTGACTGTCCTCCGACCCTCATCCCTCGACAATGATGATACGACAACCTATCACTATATCTTATATAGTAGTCGATGATGTTTTAGTATTACATTATATGATTTCATCTTGATTCTGTTATATCCTTCAGATACTAGATACGATAAGAACATATACTACACCATATGTACAGAACATAGATGATTCACACTAATGTATGCTAGAATGAATTTTGGGTTGTGTTCTGAGCCATCCGTTTTGATCAAGTATCTTCATTTTCCTCTCCTCCACCATGGCTCTGGACCCATCTGCTCCTCCCTACTTCCCTTCTTCTTATTTGACTCTCTCAGCCACATATGATATCCATCTCAAGTATAGAGTCGGGGGAGAAGAAGTGGGCAGAAAGAGGAGGGGGAAGCAGCACAGCCGGCGGCATGACCCGGAGGAAGTACAGATATTTTCTTCAACATCCGTAGGAGAACTATAAGGATATATCTTTTCACAATATGTCACCTTGTCAAAGACCCTTAATGTGAATATCATGTTACCGCGGTGTCGGAAGACTAACATGTCATAATTTTTTAAGTCGTGTGTTTTGACATAATCCTCCCAACTCTTTCCTCCTATGTAGTAATCTTGCATTACTACATCGCAAGAAAGAGTTTGGAGGATTATGTCAAAATACACGGCTTAGAAAATTATGACATGTTAGTCTTTCGACACCGCGGTAACATGGTTGTCACATTAAGGGTCTTTGATAAGGTGATATGTTGTGAAAAAGATATATCCTTATAGTTCTCCTACGGATGTTGAAGAAAACCTCTGTACTTCCTCCGGGTCATGCTGCCGGCTATGCTGCTTCCCCCTCCTCTTCCTGTCCACTTCTTCTCCCCCGACTCTACACTTGAGGTGGATATCATATGTGGCTGAGAGAGTCAAAAAAGAAGAAGGGAAGTAGGGAGGAGCAGATGGGTCCAGAGCCATGGTGGACGAGAGGAGAAGGAAGATGCTTGATCAGAACTTGAGGTGGAAAAGTTGTGACGTTGATAGCATGAGAGAGGGAGAGGGTGAATGGAGGGAGGGAAGTGGCTGCATGCCTTTGGCTCACTCGAGCGGTATTTGTCCTCCGACTCTCATCCCTCGGCAATGATGATATGACAACCTATCACTATATCTTATATAGTAGTAGATGATGTCTTAGTATTACATTATGTGAGTTCATCTTGATTCTGTTACATTCTTCAGATACTAGATACGATAAGAAGATATACTACACCATATGTACAAACATAAATGATTTACACTAATGTATGCTAGAATGAATTTTGGGTTGTGTTCTGAGCCATTCGTTCCCATACTTGGCAATTAAGCATGTGAAATAGAACTGATTATGTTTAGTTATCTTACGATACAGATTTTCACATCCAAATTGAAATGGATCGTTACTTCGTTGATCGTACATGGATGTACTAGCGGATCAACCTCCTGGACCGTAGGTACTTATAAGTATTGATCGTATCGGATTAGTATCGATCTATCGTTTTGGTATGGGCCGTATCGGTTGGTATTGGTCTTAGCGAATGGTATCGTCCTATCCGATATGTATCGTCCGTATAGCTAGGAATTCATATTGGCTTTATCGATTTGGTATCGGTCATATCCGATAGGTATCGGCTGTTGGATTAGTATAGACCATTTTGGATTAGTATCGTAGAAGGTTTAGTAACAACTGTACTTGGATTTCTCTCTTCTAGAGCTATTACCATTGCAAGAGAGTCACGAGAGCATAGCTGGCCAGTTACAGAAATACATACTTCCTTTTCAATCTCGCTTTTCCTGATGGAAAAGAAAGCTGTAGATACTGTAACTGGCCAATCCACGATCTGGTGACTCCCTTGCAATAGTATTCTAGCTCGAGAAGAGAGAAATCCAAGTACAGTTGTTACTAAACCTTTCACGATACTAATCCAAAATGGTTTAGTATCTAACAGGTCGATACCTATCGGATATGACCGATACCAAATCGATAAGGCCAATATGAATCCTATACGGCTGATATGTACATATCGGATATAGGACGATAAATTTGTTAGGCCAATCAATCTGATACGTCCTAAACCAAACCGATAGACCGATACTAATCTGATATTACTATATACTAAGTACATCCGGCCTATACCAGCGGATCCACCAATTACTGCACGTAGGCCCAACGACTCCAGTACACGATTATTGGTGAGTACATGATTAATAGTAATTCTGTTAGTCTTGTGATACAGATTTTTACTCTCTCACGCTACCAACGTCACAACTTTCCAGTGCTGCTCCCTCTAATGATGATGAACGCAAAAAAACTAACGTCACAACTTTATAATTGAGTAAACTTTCTTTACCCTATTAAAAATTTGTGTTGTAAGGAGACGGCTCCTAGGACTCGCCGAGGTGGTGCTGCTAGTCGAGGAAGCGCGAGACAAAAAACCCTTGGAGGTCGACACGGAGGAAGTCCCATTGTCAAACAAGAGCCGGTGACTGTTAAGGAGGAGGTATTACCAAATGTCGTGGTCAAGAAGAACCGATGACCATCAGGGAAGAGATTGCTTTCAAAGTTGAAGTTAAGGAGGAGCCACCGTCTGAGAGTAGTAGCATCGGGACCGACCCTCCTGTCCCTACAGAAGACCTCAACCATATTGAGCCTTCGTATGCAAAGTGGCCTGATAGAATGGTACATGTCTCAACGCAACTATGATCCCTGGCTGTGAGGATTCATCGTCTGACTTGCGGTCTTTGCTGAGGCCAAAGTCAATTTTCCTAGTGTTTTGGAATTTTGGAATATTTGTGGAAATTTTAGAATATTTGTGGGAATTTTGGAATATTTGTGCTATGATCGGATTATAACGACGGATATTAGGTTATCTTCAGGATAATTGATGTCTATTTTATATTAATTGGTTTGGTCTATATGATTCTTGGATAATGGTGTGCATTAAATTCGTATGTGCATATTTGGTCTATGTATTCTGGATAATTTGTGTGCATTATATTTGGTCTATGTGATCGTTGGATAATTGGTGTGCATTATATATTGGTATGCATATTTTTGCGAACAGGAAGGTATTGAAATTTTTTTCAAAAAAATCTCATTTAGCGATGGATAGTGACCGGTTAGCGACGGATATTCCAGTTTCCGACTACTGTTCGACGGCATATCCGTCGCGAACTGGAGATTTGAAAATGTTTCAGGTAGCGACGGGTGGTCGACGGAAATTCGTCGGCAACATTCTGGTGGTATATAGTTCGACGGAATGGCGACGACGTATCCGTCGCCATGGTTCTGGAAATACCAAGCATTTCCAGAACATAGTCGACGGATAATCCATCAGTATCCGTCGCTAACCCGTCTTTTTTAGCGACGGTGATGACGACGGAATAGCGACGACTCATCCGTCGCCATGGTTCTGGAAATGCCAAGCATTTCCAGAACATGGTCGACGGATAATCGTCAGTATGGCGTCGCTAATCCGTCCTTTGTTAGCGACGGCGATCGACGGAATAGCGACGGAACGATACACTCTGATACGCTATTACGACGGATTTACCGATGGACCACTACGTCGCTAGTGTCTACACAGTTCAGTATTTAATACTTGAAATGGACGAAAGCCCGTCGAAAGTCGTCGCTAATGCTTCGTATTGTGAAGTCGAAAAGTCGTCGCTATTCTGCGCTTGACGAATACGTAGCGACGGACCATTTTAGCGACGAGCTGATTACCAACGGATTTTGGCCAAGACCCGTCAGTGTTCGGTCGCTAATACAAATTCCCGATGGGGGCGACGGATCTGGCCGTCGCTAAATCGACAAATTTTGGTAGTGTCGTGTCGGGATCCATGAATACCAATCCGTGTGAACATGTGTCGAGAAAAGCATATCTATACTAATTACATGAATTATAACAATCATCATAAATTGAAAAAGTGTCAGAGAATGTACTCGCTTGTAATGTGATGATAGATCGACTGAGTCCAAGAACAGTGCCTCGAGGACCTATAGATGGAATACTGTATCAATATAATTTTTGAAGTAAAATTAAGTCATACCGAGTCAAACTAGGTCAAGAACGTCAAACTAAGTCAATTTAGGTCAAATAAGGTCAAATTAGATTGTACAGGGTCAATCTAAGTCAAACGGAATAATCTTGGTCGATTTAAGTCACGGTGACTTACAGCTGACTTTGGTCAACTGGTCAACTGGTAACCTAGGTCAACTTTAGGTCAAACTTGACAAACGTTGACTAACAGTTGATTTTGGGTAACTGGTCAAGTTTGGTCAAATTCTAGGCTATTTTAGGCTTTGGTTGACTTTGGTCAAAATAGTCAACGTGGTCAACAAGGTCAAATCTAATCCAAGTCCACTATTCCTAACCATTACCAACCATAATAACCTAATTTTAGCTATAACTTAGAGTAAACTCATATGTTGAGAATTGAGCATTATCCTACTTAACACATTTAGCCGTCTACTCTAATACTAAGGCCAAGTAGCTTTACCTTAGAAGTTTCACCCGGCTTCCTAGGGTAGTAGGAACTAGCCTACACTATCATTACCTACCAAACTTCCTAGGTAGAGTAGACATCCAGTCCATCTTACGACTCATGTTGCGATTACCGATTACTTGAGTATCGTAAGATACTCAATGATATGTGCGATACCTCCTCCTACTCCCACACGAAATCCCGATTTCAACTCGGGAGCCTACCCACAAAATCTAATTACATTATCTAAGTCTCATCCAATTTTGTACGCGTTCCGACACTCGGAACTCAATTTTCCCCTTTCACTAAATTTCAACTCACTAAAAACTCTCTCTAAACTCATCTACACACACATCATAGGACTAATTGGGGATATTTTGGGAGTATATAGGGAGTATATATGTATATAATATGGGTATATATACGTATATATAGGGATATAAGTACATATACATAGGGGGGTATATAGGCTAGGGGGGTCTTTAGTGCTACTGCTGCTGCTAAGTTGCTCTGCTACTCTATCTGCTGCTGTATTACTACTGTCTTGCTTCTGGCTGCGAGCTTTTCTGGGGGGGGGGGGGCAGCTCCATTCCCCCCCCCCCACAGCTGTTGTTGGTGGCCTCCTTCTTCCCTTCTTTTCCTCTCTTTGACCCTCTCATTCTTCCTCTCTAATCTCTCTCTTCTAATCTCTCCTCCAATCTCTCTAAATTCCCTCTAAAAGTCCTCTCCAATCTCACACACACACATATATATATATATATATATATATATATATATTAATATATCTATATATATATATTAGATATAGACTCACAAACACATACACACACATCTACATATATATAGACTCTCACAAACCAGACATACAC
>JANAVB010016600.1:869565-884565 GCA_029216955.1 Iris pallida
TTTTTTACATATATATATATATATATATATATATATATTAATATATATTATATTATATATATATATATATAGTGTGTGTGTGTGTGTGTGTAAGTGTGTGTGTGATATATATAAATTATATATATATATATACACACACACACATTACACACACACACATATATATATATATAATATATATAATATATATATATATATATATATATGGACACACACACATATATATATAGACACCACACACACATAATTATATAAACATGTATATATATATGGACACACAAATTCAAGGACACAAACACTAATCCTAGTCCTCTAGGAGTCTCCCATAGGCCTCTAAACTCTTCATATGGACACAACCATGTTGTGGTTCCTATGGGTTCCAAAACCAATAATATTCATAAAAAAATTGATTTAGAGAATAGGTAATTACCAATTAGGAGTAAATCCTAATGAATCTCTCTCCAATTCGAAGATTCTTGAAGAACGGACACTTCCACCTTGCACTTCTCTCCCAAACTTAGGTAGCACCCTCCCTTGATGGTATAGAGAGGTTGGAAGAAATTTGGGGAAAATGGAAGTTTGAGAGATCAAATCTCAAATCTAGGTTTAGGTTTTGGGGGAAAACTCAAAATTAGGGAAGAACTTGTGTGGATAAGAAGTAGAATGAAGAGGGAGTGTCCTCCATAGGTGGCCGGCCATGTAAGGGGGTTTGGGGGCATTTGGCTAATGTCCAAAATGCCCTCCAAGCCTCATTTAGGCCAAATTTTGACTGAGGAATTTTTCGGGGTCGGAACGGCCAAGTTAAAATCTATAAATTGGCCGATTTAAGTCACGGGAAAGTTGTCTAAAGGCACCAGACTAATTTGTGGGATTTTATGGGCCTTGTCTAACTTATAATTGGGTCCCGATCAGAGTCTAAGCTACCCCGGGTCCCCGATACAAATCGAAATGAGCTGAAATTCGAACCCGACTCTAAAAATCCCCAAATAACAATAAAATTAAATAAAAATTTCTAAAATTCCCAAAAATACAAAAATGACCATTTTACCCCTATTTATGAAAAGTGGGAGTGACAAGTCTACCCACCTTATAAAAATTTCGTCCTCGAAATTGAATGAGAAACTAACACAGCAACATAAACAGAACAATGGAAGAAAGAAAAAATTTTACCTCAATGCTCGAAGAGATAGGGAAATCGCTCCCGCATGTCGTCCTCCCTCTCCCAGGTAGACTCACCTGGAGAGTGGTGCCTCCATGCAACACGAACCAAGGGAATGACCTAGTTCCGGAGCACCTTCTCTCTTCGGTCCAAGATCTCAACCGGCTTCTCTGGATAGCTGAGAGTCGGTCCCACTTCGATCTCGGAGTGGTCTAAGACGTGACTGGGATCTGCCACGTACCGTCTCAGCTGCAACACGTGGAACACGTTGTGCACTCCCTCTAGTGTGGGCGGTAACTCCAGTCGGTAAGCCACTGCACCGACCCTGCCCAAGATACGGAAAGGTCCGATGTATCGTGGACTAAGCTTCCCGCTGCCACCAAAACGAATCGTGCCACGCGTCGAAGAAATCCGCAGAAACACAAGATCACCAACGTAGAACAAAAACACAAGACTTAAAGCTTGATCTAAAACAATCACTATCAAACTCAAATACTAGAAAAATTTAAACTATACCTCAAACTCCAACGGCCTCCGGTGGCTATCGGCCCAATGCCGCTGCCTGTCCTGCTCCACCCGAAGTCTATCTCTGATAACCCTGACCTTCTTCGCAGCATCCACTACCATCTTAGGGCCAAGCAAAACCCTCTCGCCGACATCATCCCAAGACAAGGGAGTACGGCACCTCCGTCCGTATAGAGCCTCGAAAGGTGACATCTCTATACTGGCTTGGTAGCTGTTGTTGTAAGCAAACTCTACCAAGTTAAGGTGATCCTCCCAAGATCCACCGAAGTCCAAGACACAGGTACGAAGCATATCCTCGTGGGTCTGAATCGTCCTCTCCGACTGCCCGTCGGTCTGGGGGTGGTATGCGGTACTGAACTTGAGCGATGTGCCCAAGCTAAGCTGCAAACTCCTCAAGAAGTGGGAAGTGAATCGGCTGTCCCGATCCGAGACTATACTCACTGGAACCCCGTGCAATCGGACTATCTGCCGCACGTACATCTCGGCCAGCCTCTCCGTAGATAAACCCACCTTGAAAGGTAAAAAGTGGGCCAATTTGGTCAATCGATCAACAATGACCCAAATTGCATCCTTCCCTCCTGGAGAGCACGGAAGTCCAGACACAAAGTCCATAGTGATATGCTCCCACTTTCACTCAGGAATGGATAGTGGCTAGAGGAATCCACCGGGTCTCTGTCTTCCGGCTTTCACCTGCTGGCACACCAAGCATCTAGAAACGAACTGAGCCACCTCACATTTTATGCCATACCACCAAACATGCTGTCTCAAGTCTCTATACATCTTGTTGGTTCTAGGATGCATAGAGTACTGAGAACGATGCGCCTCCTAAAAAACCTCCTCCCGAAGTCCTCCGTTCGGCACGCACAATCTGGTACCATGCCTCAACGACCCATCTTCCTCAATAGAGAACTCATCCAACAGTTTTGCCCAGACCTGCTCCCTGATGACCCTCAGAGCCTCATCCTCAAACTGAGCTGCTCTGACTTTGTCCATCAGCTCTGACTACACCTGAAGACCCCACATCTGCTCCTCAAACCCATGAACTATCACCTCTATGCCCAAGCTCTCCAGATCTGCCATAAGGTGACGATCCATCGTCAAACACATGGCCATGGGATACCTGCTCAAAGCATCCGTAACCACGTTGGCCTTCCCCGGATGGTACTGTAAGGATATATCAAAATCCTTCATCAGCTCTAACCATCGCCTCTGCCTCATATTCAGCTCCTTCTCGGTAAACACGTACTTTAAGCTCTTGTGGCCATTGTAAATCTCCACACGCTCTCCGTACAAATAGTATTTTCTACAGCTTCAAAGCAAATATGATCGCTACCAACTCCAAATCATGAGTCGGATAGTTCTTCTCATGTGGTCGTAACTGCCTAGATGCATAAGCAATTACCTTCCCATGCTGCTGAAGAATGCCACCCAGACCCTTTCCCGAAGCATCACTGTAGATCGTGAATCCCCCGGACCCAGATGGAAACGTCAAAATAGGAGCCGACGTCAACCTCGTCTTTAGCTCCTCGAAAGCAGCCTGACACTCATCAGTCCAGACGAACTCTATGTCCTTCCTAGTGAGTCTAGTCATCGGCTCTGCTATTCGAGAGAAGTCCTGTACGAACTTCCTATAGTAGCCTGCCAAACCCAGGAAGCTCCGAATCTTGGCAACTGAACTAGGTGTCGACCAAGACTCTACCGCCGTAATCTTTCTCTGATCCACTAAAATCCCATCACCGGATACAACATGGCCCAGGAACTCCACTCGATCCAAGAAGAACTCGCACTTCGATAGCTTCCCATACAGCTGCTCTCACCTCAGAGTCTCGAGTACTACCCGTAGATGCTCTTCGTGCTCCTCAGGCGTCTTCGAATAGATGAAAATGTCATCAATGAAGACCACCACGAACTTGTCAAGGTATGGATGGAATACCTTATTCATCAAGTTCATGAATACTGCCGGGGCGTTAGTCAACCCAAACGGTATGACGGTAAACTCATACTGGCCATAGCGGGTACAAAAAGCAGTCTTTAGGATTTCATCCCCCTTCACTCTCAGCTGATGGTACCCCGATCACAAGTCTATCTTCGAGAACACCCTCACGCCGCTCAACTGATCAAACAAGTCATCAATCCTGGACAAAGGATACATGTTCTTGAAAGTGAGGTTGTTGAGCGCTCGGTAGTCGATACACATCCGTATCGTACCGTCCTTCTTCGGAACAAAAAAGACTGGCGCGCCCCAAGGCGAAGAACTAGATCTGATGAAGCCCTTGTCCTGCAGCTCGTCGACTTGCTTCTTCAACTCTGCCAACTCGTTGTTGTTGATCCGATAGACATGCTGAGAAATAGGCTCAGCGCCCGGCATCAAGTCTATCGTGAACTCAACATCTCTGTCCAGTGGTATCCCCGACAATTTCTCGAGAAAGACATCCAAGAAATCTGTAATAAATAGATGCGGCAACTCCTGCCCCGCCAACAAGGCTCCACAGAATCCATCTCCCGGCTCCGTTGCTCCTCTGACAAACTGAAACTCTGGCTCTCCTGGCGGACTAAATAATACTCTGCCTGCTCTACAATCTATGCTAGCATGGTACCGACTCAACCAGTCCATCCCGAGTACTACATCGTACCTCGGAAGTGGTATTACGAGCAAGCACGCGCTCAAATCTCGGCCTTCCAGAGTAACTCTCCGCCCCTTGCAAATATTATTAACCAGGATAATACCTCCCCCGGTCATAATCTTGCAAGTCCTACCCAGATATTCAACAATAATGTTGTGCCTAAGTGGAAAAAAAACTGACACAAAGATGTATAAGGACCTCTGCACGACCTTCTGGTGGCACGGGATGAAGAGAGATGTGGCGCTCTTCATGTCGCAATGCATGGCCTGTCAGCAGATGAAAGCTGAGCATCAGCGACCGGGCGGGGAGATGCAGAACCTCGCTATTCCCAAGTGGAAGTGGGATCACGTCACTATAGATTTTATTGTTGGCCTGCCGAAGACACCACGGGGGAACGACGCCATCTGGGTCATCGTCGATCGATTAACCAAGTCAGCGCACTTTATCGCCATCAAAGTTACTTGGAGCATTGATCGTCTGGCGCAGATTTATCTTGACGAGATAGTACGGCTGTACGGAGTTCCAGTATCCATTATCTCTGATCGGGATTCACGGTTCATGTCACAATTCTGGAGTAGCCTTCAGTAGGCGCTGGGTACCAAGTTGCAGTTCAGCTCCTTACCATCCTCAGACCGACGGCCAAACGGAGCGCGTTAATCAGATTCTTGAAGACATGCTACGGCTCTACGCAATCGAATTCAAATCAAGTTAGAATGTCCACCTACCGCTGGCGGAATTTGCATACAACAATAGCTACCAATCCAGCATCCAAATGGCGCCGTATGAAGCTTTGTACGGCCGGAAGTGCATATCGCCCATTTGCTGGAATGAAGTCGGGGAACAGCAGATACTCGGCCCGGAGCTGGTGGAACAGACTGTGGAAAAGGTCAAGCTAATTTGGGAAAGACTGAAGATTGCACAGAGTCGGCAAAAGACCTACGCCGACACCCATCGAAGATCGCTTGAGTTCCAGGTGGGCGATCACGTGTTTCTGAAGGTGTCGCCTATGCGAGGAGTTACTCGGTTCGGCGCGAAGGAAAAGCTGAGTCCGAGATTTGTTGGACCGTTTGAAATACTCGAGCGAGTCGCCCCAGTGGCCTATAAATTGCCCCACCGCCGGCGCTTGAAGGTGTGCACAATGTCTTCCACGTCTCCTAGCTGCGGAAGTACGTGCACGACCCTAGCCATGTGGTAGATTTGGCCCGCTGGAGCTAAAGTCCGACTTATCCTACGTTGAAGAGCAAGTTCAAATCTTAGAACGCAAGGATAAGCTGCTGCGAAATCGGGCGATCCCTCTCGTTCGCGTACACTGGAGGAACCATACGGCAGAAGAGTCGACATGGGAACTCGAGTCAGAGATGAAGGAAAAGTTTCCTTCATTATTTTCATAGAGGTAGATTCTGTTCTTAAGTTTCGAGGACGAAACTTTTTCTTAGTTGGTTATGGTGTAGTGCCCCGTCCCTACATCGTGCCCCGTTGTTCGTCCACGGGGTGCACGAGAAAGGAACACTGTCGCTATCGACTCGGTCGGGACCGATAGGTCGGGATCGATCGAATCGATCGAACGGGAACGGTTAAATTAAGATCCATTCCCCGTTATGGAATGGCTTCTTCGGAACCAAGTCCCATATTCAGTGGGCTGCACCTCAAGGATTGACTCTGCGGCTGAGTCGGAAGAGACCTCCCGTTTCTCTGCTTTTCGTGCCGCTTGCGTTGGTTTTGGCTTTGTTTTCTGAATGCATTTTCGTGAATGTTTTCGATGGTTTTCATGGCTTATATTTCGAACTTCACATTCATATCAAAATTCCTTGAATAACACAGTGTTCTAATCGGTTGCTTGTGCGATTTCAGGTAATCTCGTAGGCAACGTCTAGCGCGGCCAACCAGTTTCTCGCCTCAAGTAAATACTAAGGTGAGTGGCTGACCCTTCTTCCCTCGACCCTCTTCTCTAATATATTATCAATACTAGACATGTGCTATGCTAGAGGTAATGCAACGACATAAATGATATTTTGATGAACGGTCACACGACGTCCCACGAACACGAACTATACAGATGCTTGTCATATAATATTATCGTGCTTGCAATTATCAAATCATATAGAACCGTGCTAAGGAAGGATGAATCGATTAAATGAATGTCGCAACGATACTATAAGATGTGCCTTGAAATAACAAATTAACTTAGCACGGTCATGGACAACTTGTCGACAAGGGCAATTATTTCTTCGGACGGTATCCCGAGGCCACGGGACCGTTTCGGCCTAGGAAGAAACACGGATAGCTATGCCGGATGCATGCCACGGTAGGCAGTGGCTTTCAACGGGGCTCGCTACCTGCGCTGAAGGACCTCTGTCTACCAAGCTATATGTCCAGGATGGCTTGTCGTGCCAGTGACCTTCACGAACGCACTCAATTACGTATTATTATTATCAACATAACATGGAAGAACATGGTAAGTTTACGCTACGACGGCGCGCTCTGCCGGGGGTAAGATCTATCGTCATTATACGGTTGTGCCTTCAAATATAAGTTTGAATTGAGTAGGATGGCTAGCAACTTCATTAAATATTGGCATGCACGCTCAATTTAATTCTTCAACAAAATGAGAGCACGGGATTTGAATTGCCACGCACCAACACAAATTGTAAAGTGCTGACCCTCGCTCTCAATAGGTACTCAGGACCAGGATAGCGTGCCAAGAAACTGAAGGCGACGCTCCTTTCTTTTGAAGCCTTGCTGGTACGAAGGCTAACTCTGTAATATTTTGAAGACTCCAATCCAACCGCATCATGGGTCACAAACTCTCGCCGATCCCAGGTCTTAGAGAGTCATTTTGATGTTTGTAAAAAAAAGTGATATAAATGTATGGAATGACTATCTCATCGATGTCGGTTGTAAGCCCGCGAGGCCTCTTTTGTAATCGAGTCTGTAACCTACTTATTATCAATAAAAATGCAAGTTTTCTTTTCTAAATGAATGTGTTCAATTTCTCTGCGTACTCTTACATATGCTGTTGTTTCAGATAACCTTATGAACCGCCTTGTGCAAGCGCAACTTAGGCTTGCACGACATCACGCCCGGGGGACGACTATCGATTCTACCGAATCAGGGCGTGACATATTGGTATCAGAGCACGGCCTTACGTCCTTGGCCTCCAGTGTCGAGTTTTTAGTCTCAAAATTGTTGGTCCCGTGTCGATGAGATATGTCGTTCCATACGAGTGAGCCCGTAATAAGTTTTTTGACTAATGTATTTTGCCTTCAAAAATCCCAGAAGGCACGTTGGTGAACGTAGCGGCGAACGAAGAAAGTGCTTCGAGCGGCTCGAGTAGCTCGAGACCCGGACCCTCAAACGATGCCATGGAGCGGATGTTGCGCATGCTGGAATCACAACAACGACAAGATAAGGAGAGTCAACGCCAGAATGAGCAACATTGACGGCAGACGGAGGCACGTCAAACTCAGTTCGAGGCCCGATTCGAAGCACAATTCAAGTTACAACAGAAGCAGCTTGATACCCTCCAGCAGATCGTTCAGACGGTGGTGGCCAACAACAACAACTCCGTGACAACCCATGCCGTAATCGAGCCTACGGTAAGACAAAGTGAAGTCGATCCGGAGGCACCCGAGCCTACACATGCAGCACCGAGAAGTTCTAACTTTGACGTGTCGAAATTCACAAAGAGTTGCCGTACTTCCTTCAACGGCACGGAAGATCCCTCCTTGGCGATCGATTGGTTAGAGAAACTGGAAGACAAGTTCGAGCTGCTGGGCATCGAAGAGTCCAAGAAAGTTGCATGCGCTCAACTTCTACTCAGGTCGAACGCGCATGACTGGTGGGCCGTGCAAAAGCGAGCGATCAGACGTGACGACGAGACAGCGGCAATTTCTTGGGCCACCTTCCGTGAGGCATTCGAGATCGAGTACCTCTCCGAAGCCGTTCGACAAGAGAAGGAAAATGAATTCATGCAGCTAAGGCAAGGGAACATGACGGTACGGCAGTACGCGGCAGAGTTCAACAAGTTAGCCAAGTTTGCTGGAGAATTCTTGCCCTCTCTGGCGAGTCGTGCTCGACGGTTTGAAGTGGGTCTACGACCATCCATCTACGCCCATGTGTCCGTTCCACAATACAAAATGATGGGGGAGTCTCTCAACCACGCCCTCCACCTTGAACGCCAATATCCTCCAGGTGCTGTCGGCGCTGTGCATACCTACAATCACAAACACCCAAGCCACGCGGGAGGAAACAACGTGACCAAGCGTCCGAACAACAGGCACCAGGGCGGACAACAGGTGCGGAACCAGGGACCTCACTGCACAAAATGCAACCGGAACGGACATCTCGCCGTCGACTGTGAAGTTCAAAATGGCGGATGTTTCATTTGCAAAAAAAGGGGTCACTTTCATGGAGATTGCCCGAAGCGTAGAAGAAACAACTTAGACGCGCCTCAGCATCCACAGCACCGTCCGGGGAATCAAGTTCCGGCGCCTCGAGCACCTCAAACCGCACCGCAAAATGGCCAAGACCGTCGCCCCAATGCCCAGGGCCGCGTCTACGCCATGACTCGAGATGAAGTGCTTGCGTCAGATATGGTCGTGACAGGTATACTTAGTTTCAATAATGTGCCTGCTCGTGTACTATTTGATTCAGGTGCTTCGCATAGTTTTATATCGGCGAACTTTACCGCCGAGCACAAATTTTCGATAATATCATTAGATCTCGACATTAGCGTAAGCACACCTTCGGGTACACCAATACTCACTAATTTAGCTTGCGCTGACGGGATTATCTGTATCGGCAGTCAAAAGATCGGTCTTGACGTGATAGTCCTAGACATGAAGGACTTCGATATCATTCTGGAAATGGATTGGCTCGGGACGTGCAACGCAACCATAGACTGCGCCAGAAAGACGGTCACCTTCCGTATTCCAGGAGTGCCTGAATTATGCTTCTCGTGTGGTGAGGCGTCGTCGACCTGCATGCTAATTTCGGCAATTTCTGCTCGGAGGATGCTGCATTCTGGGTACGAAGGCTATTTGGCGTCCGTCCAAGACATGCGACAGGATGGTGCAAATACGGGTCAGACCGACGTTGTGGCAGAATTCCCCGATGTGTTCTCGGACGAGCTACCCGGCATGCCCTCCGATCGAGAAATCGAGTTCAGCATCGATACATTTCCCGATACTCGACCGATTTCCAAGGCCCCGTACAGAATGGCTCCCGCCGAGCTGAAGGAACTCAAGGTCCAACTACAAGAGTTACTCGATAAAGGGTTTATTCGGCCTAGTGTTTCACCGTGGGGAGCGCCCGTATTGTTCGTGAAGAAGAAGGATGGGTCTATGCGTCTGTGCGTCGATTACCGAGAGCTGAACAAGGCCACCATCCGGAACAACTACCCATTGCCCTGCATAGACGACCTATTCGATCAACTGCAAGGCGCCTCGGTATTTTTGATGATTGATCTCCGCTCAGGCTATCATCAACTCAAGATCAAGTCAGACGATGTGCAAAAGTCTGCCTTTCGCACTCGATACGGCCACTACGAGTTCCTGGTGATGCCATTCGGCCTGACGAACGCTCCTGCCGCCTTCATGGATCTGATGAATCAGGTATTTTGACCCTTCCTTGATAAATTTGTGGTAGTCTTTATTGATGATATTCTCGTCTACTCGAAGGACAGGATGCAGCATGCAGAACATATACGGGTCGTGCTCCAGACACTTCGAGAATATGAGTTGTACGCGAAGCAGAGTAAGTGCAAATTTTGGCTCAGCAGCGTATCCTTTCTTGGTCACGTCATTTCGTCCGAAGGCATTGCAGTCGACCCGAAGAAAGTGGAAGTTGTTGCTGATTGGAAGCGGCCTGCGTCTGCTAGTGAGATTCGAAGCTTTCTTGGTTTGGCGGGATACTGTCGACGCTTCGTGAAAGACTTCACGAAGATTGCATCGCCACTGACTCGCCTCACTCAAAAGAGAGTCGTGTATGAGTGGTCGGATGACTGTAAAGCTTCATTCCAGGAGCTAAAACAGCGACTAATTTCGGCACCTATACTCGCACTTCCGGATGGGCCAGAGAGTTTTCAGATATTCAGCGATGCTTCAGGTCAGGGCTTGGGATGTGTGATCATGCAGCGAAACAAGGTGATATCCTTCGCCTCCAGACAGTTAAAGCCGCACGAGAAGAACTATCATACGCACGACTTGGAGTTAGCGGCGATTGTGTTCGCGTTGAAATTGTGGCATCACTACCTATATGGTGTGGCGTGTGCGATCTATATCGACCACAAGAGCCTCAAGTATCTCTTCACTCAGAAGGAATTGAACTTACGACAGCGGCGCTGGCTCGAACTGATCAAA
Organism: Iris pallida; assembly: GCA_029216955.1. Classification (NCBI taxonomy): domain Eukaryota; kingdom Viridiplantae; phylum Streptophyta; class Magnoliopsida; order Asparagales; family Iridaceae; genus Iris; species Iris pallida. The sequence continues at coordinate 880,233 of JANAVB010016600.1, forward strand.
GACTATGACTTGACGATCGACAACACTCCGGGCAAGGGAAATGTTGTGGCGGACGCTCTGAGTCGAAAATACCTTGCCTCGCTATCCATCAATCGCAGACTACTACAAGATCTAGAAGAAATGGGCATCGATCTCCTGGTTCGATTCAGGGATAAACGGTTGGCGCAGATGCAATTAAAGCCGAGTTTGCTGGAAAAGATCATGGCCGCTCAGAAGGATGATCCGTACCTGAAGAAAATGCGCGAGCAAATTTTGACAGGTAGTACGATCGACTTTGCTGAAGATAAGACCGACGTGCTGAGAATGAATGGCCGACTATGTGTTCTGGATGATTCAGAACTACGAAAGGAGATAATGTCGGAGGCACATTGTGCGAAATATACCTTGCAGCCAGGCAGTACCAAGATGTATAAGGACCTTCGCACGACCTTCTGGTGGCACGGGATGAAGAGAGATGTGGTGCTCTTCGTGTCGTAATGTATGGCCTGTCAGCAGGTGAAAGCTGAGCATCAGCGACCGGGCGGGGAGATGCAGAACCTCGCTATTCCCGAGTGGAAGTGGGATCACGTTACTATGGATTTTATTGTTGGCCTGCCGAAGACACCACGGAGGAACGACGCCATCTGGGTCATCGTCGATCGATTAACCAAGTCAGCGCACTTTATCGCCATCAAAGTTACTTGGAGCGTTGATCGCCTGGCACCGATTTATCTTGACGAGATAGTACGGCTGCACGGAGTTCCAGTATCCATTGTCTCTGATTGGGATTCACGATTCATGTCGCGATTCTGGAGTAGCCTTCAGTCGGCGCTGGGTACCAAGTTGCAGTTCAGCTCCGCTTACCATCCTCAGACCGACGGCCAAACGGAGCACGTTAATCAGATTCTCGAAGACATGCTACGGCTCTGCGCAATCGACTTCAAATCAAGTTGGGACGTCCACCTACCGCTGGCGGAATTTGCATACAATAATAGCTACCAATCCAGCATCTAAATGGCGCCGTATGAAGCTTTGTACGGCCGAAAGTGCAGATCGCCTATTTGCTGGGATGAAGTTGGGGAACGGCAGATACTCGGCCCGGAGCTGGTAGAACAGACTGTGAAAAAGGTAAAGCTAATTCGGGAAAGACTGAAGATTGCACAGAGTCGACAAAAGATCTACGCCGACACCCATCGAAGACCGCTTGAGTTCCAGGTGGACAATCACGTATTTCTGAAGGTGTCGCCTATGCGAGGAGTTACTCGGCTCGACGCGAAGGGAAAGCTGAGTCCGAGATTTGTTGGGCCATTCGAAATACTCGAGCGAGTCGCCCCAGTGGCCTATAAAATTGCCCTACCGCTGGTGCTTGAAGGTGTGCACAATGTCTTGCACGTCTCCCAGCTGCGGAAGTACGTGCACGACCCTAGCCATGTGGTGGATTTTGGCCCGCTAGAGCTAAAGTCTGACTTATCCTACGTTGAAGAGCCAGTTCAAATCTTAGAACGCAAGGATAAGCTGCTGCAAAATCGAGCGATCCCTCTCGTTTGCGTACTCTGGAGGAACCATGCGGCAGAAGAGTCGACATGGGAACTCGAGTCAGAGATGAAGGAAAAGTTTCCTTCATTATTTTCATAGGTAGGTTCTGTTCTTAAGTTTCGAGGATGAAACTTTTTCTTAGTTGGTTATGGTGTAGTGCCCCGTCCCTACATCGTGCCCCGTTGTTCGTCCACGGGGTGCACGAGAAAAGAACACTGTCGCTATCGACTCGATCGGGACCGATAGGTCGGGATCGATCGAATCGATCGAACGGGAACGGTTGAATTAAGATCCATTTCCCGTTATGGAATGGCTTCTTCGTAACCAAGTACCATATTCAGCGGGCTGTGCCTCAAGGATTGACTCTGTGGCTGAGTCGGGAGAGACCTCTCGTTGCTCTGCTTTTCACGCCGCTTGCGTTGGTTTTGGCTTTATTTTCTGAATGCGTTTTCGTGAATGTTTTCGATGGTTTTCATGGCTTACGTTTCGAACTTCGCATTCGTATCGAAATTCTTTGAATAACACAGTGTTCTAATCGGTTGCTTATGCGATTTCAGGTGATCGCGTAGGCAACGTCTAGCGCGGCCAACCAGTTTCTCGCCTCAAGTAAATACTAAGGTGAGTGGCTGACCCTTCTTCCCTCGACCCTTTTCTCTATTACATTATCAATACTAGACATGTGTTATGCTAGAGGTAATGCAACGACATGAATAATATTTTGATGAACGGTCACACGACGTCCCACGAACATGAACTATATAGATGCTTGTCATATAATATTATCGTGCTTGCAATTATCAAATCATATAGAACCGTGCTAAGGAAGGATGAATCGATTAAATGAATGTCGCAACGATACTATAAGATGTGCCTTGAAATAACAAATTAACTTAGCACGGTCATGGACAACTTGTCGACAAGGGCGATTGTTTCTTCGGACGGTATCCCGAGGCCACGGGACCGTTCCGGCCTAGGAAAAAACATGGATAGCTATGCCGGATGCATGCCACGGTAGGCAGTAGCTTTCAACGGGGCTCGCTACCTGCGCTGAAGGACCTCTGTCTACCAAGCTATATGTCCATGATAGCTTGTCGTGCCAGTGACCTTCACGAACGCACTCAATTACGTATTATTATTATCAACATGACAGGAAAGAACATGGTAAGTTTACGCTACGACGGCGCGCTCTGCCGGGGGTAAGATTTATCGTCATTATACGGTTGTGCCTTCAAATATAAGTTTGAATTGAGTAGGATGGCTAGAAACTTCATTAAATATTGGCATGCACGCTCACTTTAATTCTTCAACAAAATGAGAGCACGAAATTTGAATTGCCACGCACCCAGCACAAAGTGTAAAGTGCTGACCCTCGCTCTCAACAGGTACTCGGGACTAGGATAGCGTGCCAAGGAACTGAAGGCGACGCTCCTTTCTTTTGAAGACTTGCTGGTGCGAAGGCTAACTCTGTAATATTTTGAAGACTCCAACCCAACCGCATCATGAGTCACAAACTATCGCCGATCCCAGGTCTCAGAGAGTCGTTTTGATGTTTATAAAAAAAAGTGATGTAAATGTATGGAATGACTATCTCATCGATGTCGGTTGTAAGCCCGCGAGGCCTCTTTTGTAATCGAGTCTGTAACCGACTTATTATCAATGAAAATGCAAGTTTCCTTTTCTAAATGAATGTGTTCAATTTCTCTGCGTACTCTTACATATGTTGTTGTTTCGGATAACCTTATGAACCACCTTGTGCAAGCGCAACTTAGGCTTGCACGGTATCACGCCCGGGGGACGACTATCGATTCTACCGAATCGGGGCGTGATAGGCTGGCTCATTCCTGAACCAGGTGCGTGCAATGTCTAGCAACTGCAGACCTACCGCCTCGACCTTCAGGTCGTCTGCGAGGCGGGAGGCCCTCATCTGTCGCTCGATATATCCTCGAGCCAATCATCGGCATAGACCACACCCTCGGTCCCGCTAAAGTCACGGGGCCCGAGCTTCTTGAAGTCCTGGATATCTCCGTACCTCGTACGCGTCCCATGATGCGGAGCCATCTGCTCCACGGCTGCAACGGCCAACTGATGGGCATCCTCCATGCCCTGATGCATCACATCTGTCTGCCTCTGTTGAGCCTCGGCCTGGGCTCTCTGAGTCTTCAGCATCTGTTGGAGGAAAGTAAGCATCTGCCCAATATCTGTAGGCAGAGAAGGTGGAGGTGGAAGTACGTCTGCAACTGGCGGAGGAATCCGCTGTGGAGGAGGAGGAAGAGCTCCCGTATCAACCACTGGTACTGCGGCCGGAATAGTCATAGAAACCCTGGGGTTAGCCCTCGTAACTAGCGGAGGAGCACCCCCAAGAGCTGCTGCCGATACCCCAACTGCAACAGGTGTGTCTGGATCAGGTCCGCGAGTCATAGCAGTCCTATCCGCGTCTGCGGACTCAGGATGTTAGGACCTTGTCTGCACCATCCTGAAGGTAGAATAAAAGAAGGAAATCAATATTGCACATGCAATATTATATCAAGGAGGACAGTTAGAATGCAAGAATTAATATCAAAGGACAGTTAAAAGATCAGCAACTAGAAGTTTTCCTATTTTGTGATTGAGTAACTTAGCCTATAGCCTATCCTAGATACGTACTGCAAGCTCGTAACAACACTCTAAGTCGAGCGCCACTACGACATCGCACTAATTGTGACTTTCGACCTGCATGGGCCACCACTAAAACTGTCACGACCCGCACCCTAGGTAGGGGCACAAGTGACAACGCCCAGCCTACACCGTAAAAATGGCATAGAACGCTGTAGGTCTACTA
>JANAVB010016600.1:889565-1164565 GCA_029216955.1 Iris pallida
CCGCAGTGTCGACGGTAGAACGCTGTCCTAGGTCAATCATCTCACAATATAAAAGTACCTGTACAGTTTATACTCTCCGAATGGAGGTGACATAACAGAATACAATCTCAATCACATCTAGGTAGAAGAATGAAAGATAGATAGACAGATGGTAACTCAAGAGACAGTACAATAGATGAAATAAGTCCAAGTGTCTAGGATACATAACATCCAGAATGTCAACCCAAAATATAATATAAGTCTAAGAGTCTATACATCTCAACATCTCAAAATACAACTCAGAATGTGAGACAAAATGATAATATGAAAAAGACTAACTAGCTAAACTAGCCTAGACTACTGGGGCAACATCCTCAGCTACAGGTGGATCCTGCTGAGGGTCCACAACATAAGTATCATCTAGTCCTGCTCCATAATAGGTAGACACCAGGGCCTCATCCTCATCCTCTGTAATATTTTCAACAGGTCCAGTCAGGACAGGAACGAGCACAATACATCTCACGCAGTGCATAGTATGATAGAAAATATAAAGCATGCAATAGAGTAAAATACAGGAACTGCTGAAGGAAGATACATGTAGTAAAAGAGATAGCTGTAAAAGAAATATCTACTGTATATAGAGAACTGTAAGTGGCTAGTGATGTAGAGCACAAGATAGGCATGTGAATGGCTAGAATTTATACATGATTACACTACTAAGTTTGCACATGATTACACTACTTTGGAATTATTTACATGTCCATTTCTACTCCCCCGTTTCCCCAATCAATACACAAGGATCCATTCAGGTTATGTTAAGATTCGTGATAAGCCCATAAATGGGTGATACATGAGTGATTCATGAAGATTCATGAAGGCTCGGTGATCATGAGAGTACATGAGTCACTAGCTGATACATAAAGATACATGATAATAGAAGCATGAGATACATGATGTAAGTGAAACACACGTGACAAAAGTATCTGATGCTCCCGAGGGGGATAACATCTCATAAAAAGATCCATATAGTACCAATTCGTGATAACAATCGTGTCAGCATCAAGTAAAGTAATCTAAAGCAAGAATATAAATCCTAGCAAGTATGAAACGGTCAGAGAATGTACTCGCCTGATAACTGAATGTCTGAAGAGGATATACTGCCTGAGGAGAGATATATGGCTCCTAATCAGAGCAACACAAGTCACAATGTATCCACAATGGTAAAAATAGAGTATACAATACATACTACATAATTCTAGGTCAATCTGGTCAAAAGTCAACTCTTGGTCAACTCAACAGTCAAACTAGGTCACAGGAAGTCATACTAGGTCACAGGGAATCAAATAAGTCAAATAAAGTCAAACAAGGTCAAACAAGTCAAGGTTAGTCAAATCTAGGTTAAAGTCAACTCTTGGTCAACATTCTAATCAAACTAGTCAATTACTAGTCAACATGATCAATCTGGGTCAAGTCTAGGTCAAACTTAGACCAACTAAGGTTTTGGGTCAAACAAAGACTAGTCAACAAGGTAATTAGGTCAATCTTGACTAATGGTCAACTTCTAGTCAATACTCCATAAGACAATCTCAAACCATGACACAACCTCTAAGTATTCCACTTAACCCCATACATATCTTAATCTACATAGGACTATCCTCATAATCCATATGGTTAACCTAATCATCTAGTTAGGATTTAGTCAAACCTTAGTCAAATAGTCCTTCTATGTTCATCCAAGTCATTTCTAGGTAAATTAGGTCAAGGTTCGACCTATAGTTGACTTTAGTCAACCATGGTCAACAAGGCTACCTAGGTCAACCATTCAAGAGCCAATTAGGCCAAGTATAGGGCAACCCCCTATTAGCCATAGGCTAGTATATCTAGGTTCCATAGGCTAACATCATATAGGTATCTACCTTATATAATATATATATATATATATATATATATATATATATATATATATATATATATATATATATATATATATACACATATATATAACTTACATATATATATATATACAATATTACTAAATAGGCCTATAGCCTATGTAATACTCATATACCCTATAGGTATCTATATATAGACACAATATACAATTCTAATACAATTATATATATATATCATTTATATATATACATATATATACAACTTATATATATATTACATATATATAGAGAGGGAAGAAAGTGAGAGAGAGAGTGTAATGGAGTGAGAGAGAGAGTGAAAGAGAGAGAGTGATAGAGAACTAGACAGGAAGGGGGGGGGTGTTCCAGAATTCTGGAAACAGAATTCTGTCCCCACAACACACACAAATGCACACACACACCAACATATATACATACATGTATATACACATGTATATACATGTATACACCCTAAAATCTCACCTACACACACACATACATATATACTACGTATTCATATACTAAAAACATACAAATACATGTATAAAATATAACAAAAATCAATTTGAAACTCATTTTTGAAAACTGGGAAATATCCCAAAATCTGGAATATGTGCACTGTGTACTCGAAACATGGGTAAACCCATTTTCATGTCCAAAACCCAACTAAGGTTCGAACCCAAGGGTTGGTAAGTGATGCCCCAAGTGTCCTCTAGTGTCTAGGGGGCCTGACACGACACCACGACACGATTTGATGTGTCCAAACTCTCAAAACCTAAATCGGGTAAAATCTGATACGCACACACGTACACAGCGTCGTGCACGCATTCCTCACGCTCGTGGACACACCACGAGACACGACACGTCTCGTGGTCATGCACACGTGTAGCCCACATATAGCGCTACATGACCCACACACTGATACGTGTCCACGACACTCCAGGACATGATACGAAGACCGTATCAGTCGTGGAAAACGCGACTGATACGTGCGTTCAGATCGCATCGTGCACGCGGTCGAGCGCCTCGTGCTCGTGACACAGGATACGACACATCTCGTGCTCGTGTCCTCGTGTTCGCCACATGATGGGCTACACGCTCGTGTCACCACGAGGTGCCCAAGTGTCGTGTCCGTGCGACACGACACGCGCGAAGTTGGCCCCCGCGTGCGTGTGCGCTGACAGCGCGTGTCCAGTACGAGTGAGATTTCTCACTCGACACGACACGACGTGACACGAAACTTTGGGGGCATGCTCGCAGACATTGCCCCCGTGTCTAAGTCAAATTTCACGTGTCCTAGTGCTCTGTGCTGTGAGCACGAAGAGCGTGGTAGCAGGGCACGCACACGAGCCTCGTGCAGTGAGTTCGTGTCCATTTTGGACACGGACACAGCATGGAAACGTGCTCAGTCATGGTGTTTCGTGATCAGCATGCCAAGGGCTACCAAAATATATAATTTGTTTTATATTTTAACAAAATCAAATCCTTTGTGGCATTTCATCAAACAAGGTTTTATAGCCTAGGATACGTGTCCGATACGGACACCAAACCAACTCTAAATTTCACCAAACTTGACCCACAGTTAGGGTAGACCTATATGCATGCATTTATGAAGAAAAATCAGGATATTTACTAGGTTTTAGGGCATTTACCTATTTGTGCAATTCTAATGGAAAATCAATAAAGAGGGGGTGTGCTTCCTTCCACTTGGTGATGCCCAAAGCTCACGAAATCTGGATTGCTAGCCTCCCTTAGTACCCTTGATGTTGTAGGGTCCCAATACAAAAGACTAGAGTGAATTTAGATCAAAAATGGCCAAGTTGTGGAGGTTTGAAGGAATAGGATTTTTCTAGGTTTAAATTCATGTAAAATAATCATGAATTAATGTGATGGGGTTATATAGAATGGTGTGGCTGCTAGGGGGGTCCTTGGCCGGCCATGGCAAGGGGGGTGTCTTTGGCTTTCCTTCATGGAGAAGGCAAAGACTTTGGTGCCATGGGTTGATATTTTGAGTGTTTTAAGCAAAATATCCAATAAAGTAAATATCAAGATATTTTTCCTACTTTAACCAATGCAAATATCTAACCCCTTCGCATTCTAGGTTAGTAACTAATCTCTAGATTAGGCTAAACTTGGTTAGGAGCTCTCATGATACTTAACAATAATTAAACAATAATAAAAACACATAAATACAAATAATTCCAAATAAATCCTAGAAAATTACCAAAATACCCTTTAGGCTAAAAAGCCCTAATTTGATGTTCCAAACCTATGGCTAGGCTCACATGATCATGGTTAGTCTCTAGGTTATGAAATCTCTAGGGTTTACACTAGGGTTATACTAGTAAAGTCACAAAGTCATAAGTCGTGACTTAGAAATAGTTTTAACTAACTAAAAATCACCAAAAATTATATCGTGACTAAAATACCATTAATAAATAATAAAAATAATAATTTTTCAAAAATACCCTAATTTTAGAAAACTGGGTGTTACACCCACATATCTAGTAAATCGGACCTGAATGGGCTACCACTAAAACCTATGTCACGCCCCAGAACCAGAATACTAGCAAGTACAGATAGACCAGGCCAGCTACGTATTCTAAGTACTCTAGTACCCCAAAATAACGTATAAGCTGTATAGACATGGGGGTTACTGCTACATTACAACAATCAATCCTAGGTCAAGCAATCCTAGGTATCTCAATCACAGGCAAGTATGCAAAGTACAGGAAGTATGATCATCAGACATAAAATAGTAAAGCATCCCAAACTATATATACATGGATGATCATGAAGCTAGTAATACAAAGTGAAGAACTAACAAAAGTAATAGTCATACATGATAAGCTCTAGCTATAGTCTAGAATACACAAATCATGTTTAGGCCCGTAGGCTAAATGTCAAGATCCAAAACACGAGCTAACCACGTGCTCGGAGGCTAAACGCCACAAAAGAATAATGTACATAACTAGTAGGAGAATGATATAGAAAACCCACTAAGGTACTCTGGTGCTCCGGATAGTCACCGTGGAGTAGATGCTACGGAAGATCCTCCGGGCTCCTCTGTCAGATTTGGCCGAACAAAACCAGTGGGGTCAAACCTCCGATAGCAAGTACTACAAAGGAATACAAACTATGAACTAAAACCAACAATAACTAACACAATAACTGATAGGGGCAAAAATAAGTAAATACAAATCGAGACTCGTGCACTAACAATGCACTCATCTCGAGAATAGAAAAGACAATAAACAAAGCAACATGGAGCATAGAGTAAATAATATGTGACATAATGTAAACTGTGGACATATAAATTAAACGAAAGCATGTGAACATGTAAAATAAATTGAATAATGTAAGAGAAATGGTACATGTGAGCATGTGAGATAACTGGGACATATGAGCATGTTTGATAACTAGGTCATGTGAACATGTTAGATAACTGGGACATGTGAGCATATTAGATAACTGGGACATGTGAGTATGTAAGAACTATATAGAACGATAAATGATAAGATAACTTAGGAACTATTCCAGAACCCAAGTTATAACCCGTAAACCAAACAAGGACCGGGGTTGTAACCCTTCTCATGAACAGAACTTAGTCTCTAATCAGTTATCGGCAAAAGTAAAGCATAAACAATGATATACTGAAATAAACAAATTCGGACACTGCCTAGACAAAACTAGACTAGACTGGACACCATACAACAATCACGGCGAAGCAATGCGTACGACTTTATAGGTTAGCTAACTAGGGTTATCACAATCCTAATTACTAACATATGCACTTTTAAGAAATCCAATCCAGTTACCTGCCCTGCAAACTATCCGACTAATCCAGGCCAAAAAAATAAGTATAGCAGACACACTGCAGAAAGATACGTGTGTCGTAAAGAAGTACTCCACTCGACGATGTGATGGAAGTGTGCTCATCATGACATATATCTCCGAATCCCATGTATAAATATATATATATATATATATATATATATATATATATATATATATATAGAGAGAGAGAGAGAGACTGGAACACGAAGGGCTGCAGGTAACTAGAAAATTCTTCCCTCCCGATGATCTAGATAATCAAGCTAGCTATTAGTCCTTAACATCTTTTGTTGGATTCTGGGTGTGGCATTTCGCAAAATCCATCCTAGACATGATATGCAAGACTGGACAATACAAGAAAGTGCACTATAACAAGCCACAACCAAAAAATATAATAAGCTTGAAGCTACAAGTGCGCTACGACGAGCCATTGTAGAGAAAATAGAGAGTATGCCATGACAGGCCACTATCATGTAAGTAAGGAAAGACATGTACAAGAGTGCACCACGACAGGTTACTATCTAGTAAGCAAAGAAGACATGTAACGTGAGTGCGCCACGACGGGCCACTACAAAGAAATACTAGGCATGGCATAGACTGTAGAGTACAATAAATCCAGGAAGGCATGGCAATACATATCATAGCATATAAGAAAGAATTGAAAGAAAAGACATATCATGGCATGTGAGAAGGAATAAATAAAAGTAAGTACATGACATAGAATGATAATTGAACATGTGCTAGTGTCAAGTGTATATAGGGTGTACAATTATCATCTAACTATAGAAGATTATCAAGATGTGATCATGTTGTCATGTTCAAGTCATGTTCAAGTCAAGTTCAATATTAACAAGTTATCAAGTTGGGTCGTCGCATTTTAGGTCAAATATAGAAAACATGCAAAGAAGATCCAAAAACTGTGATTGAAACTATCAGTCGCATATGAACTCCAATTAAGGTAAAACAAGAAGATTCTTGAAGCAAAGACAAAGACCTACAACTTTCATGTTTTGAGTTTTTTAAAATTCTAGCTACAAAACAGCTTAGATATGCAAAAACAGTTACTCGTGCGCGTGCACGCGGACAGAACTGCCCACGACACACGGGACACGAAAGTACGGCACGCAGGCGCGCGATAAACGAATCATGCAGGTGCACGGCCGCGAAAGACATAGCATGCGGATGCACGACGCATGGAGCACGAGAGCACGGAGCGTAGGCACGCAACAAACGAATAGCGCAGGCGCACAACAAACAAATCGCGCAACGTGCGGATGCACAGCGCACGGAGTGCGAGAGCTTGGCGCACAGGCGTGTGGCACTCAAATCCCGCAGGCGTATGGCACTCAAATTGTGAAGGCGCGCGACCGCAAAAAGCGCAGCCCGCGGATGCATGGAGCGCGAGAGCACGACGCGCAGGCACGCGACATTCAAATCGCGTAAGCACGTAGCACTCAAATAGCGCAGGGGCACGACAAAGAAATGCGCAACACGCGGAGCACGAGAACACGTCGCGCAGGCGCACGACCAATGAATCACGCTGGCGAGCGACGCACGAAACGTGCAGCGCTCGGATGCACGGCCTGCGGAGCGCGAGAGCAAGCCGCGCGACCAACGAATCGCGCAGGCGTGCGGCACGCGAAACGCACAGCGCACAGATGCACGATGCACGGGGCGCGAGAACATGGCGCGCAGGCGCGTGCGACACTGTTCATCGTCCCAATAGCACCGTAGATGTGCGGGAACCCATGAATTCGAAAAATGCCATAACTAACTCAAAATAAATCGAAATCAAGTGGTTCAAAAGCCAAAATTGGTAGAATAAAATTTCCCACAACATGGAACCCTTAGATTTTGGAAATAACAAAGTTTAGGAGATCAAAACCATGAAAAACTAAGAAAATTACGAACTTAGATCTATAAAAATGTAAACATCAAAACCAAAAACTCCAGGTTCTAAAGGGGCTTAGAATCATGTAAGAAAGAGAATAGAACAAACAAAAATGGCAAAAATAATATTGTTCAAGATTTGACAAGATGTACTTTCCTAGGGTTGGTGGAGGAGTAAATGTAGAAGAAGATGAAAAGTAAATGAAGTTAATGGAGGAGAGAGAGAGAAATTGGTTTTTATACAGAATCCTTCTCATCTAAAACCAACCCATGCCAAGTTGAACCAAACCAAACTAAACCAAGTCAAGATTAAACCAAGACATGGCTAAGAAAGACAAGTCAAAACACGGATCACATGACAAATGTCAGAATTTCGTACACGCATACTGAAAATACATATAACAAAAAACGGGAGTGACAGGTATGTCGTCGGTATACACTGATATACTGGCGGTATGCCGGTCAAGGTGAAAATCTATAAGGTGGAAAAATCTTTAAAGCTTTCCGAAAATCAAGAAAATACGAAATATAGTACATAAATGTATATCCGTATATAAATACCAATACAGTGAGACGAGTCCCACATGCGAAACTCGGCCCGAGTTTTGGCCGAGTTCTAACAAAACTGTTTTGGGCCAATTGTTGGATTTTGAACTATTTTTTATTGTGAACTTTTGGATAAAAATTTGTGGATAGGATAGGCTATATTTTTATGGACTGGGAATAGCTAAGCCAGTACCGATCATGATTAATCTTTTCCTAGACTCAAATAAAGATGAAATACAGAAGAAATATGTAAAAGCTTGATAAAAAAAATGTAAAGTCTTGATCTTAATTCCATCACTTTTGGTTCTTGATGACGACGCGATATTTGTAGCTTGTAGCATTAGATGCAGACATTTGAAACCTGTAGTATATATATTTTAAGTATTGACCAAAGTTGACGTTGATTATCAAAATCATGTATGATCGTAACAAGTGGGCCAACAGGATCTAGCCTGGATCTAGGCCAGACCGAAATTACCGACCGAGCCGATCCAGGCTAGGTCGACCAAATTCACGGATGAAATCATAATCGGACCCGGTAGAAAAGTCAGACCGGACGAGAGTTGGGAATAAGGGAACCTAGTCCGACCCGTAAGAAGTGGTGGGCCGGACAGGACTAGCCTATTGAGCAAGCTCCGACCAAACCCGGAGCGGATTTTGGGCCGCCAACCCACTAGACACCTTGAGATGAAAAGACACAAAAACATCACTTTCAAATAGTTGCAAACCTAAATGAGTCCATTTTGTTTCACCCACAAAAACTATAGCGTTTATTCACCTTCCAATAAAGGATTGACACGTGCCAAATTCTTTAGTCAAAACAACTTTAAATGTTTATAAAACCACTTTCAAAGTGGTTTATGTTAAATAATTTTGACACGTGTCAAATTTTTATTTGAGGGTGAACAAACAACATGGTTTTGGTGGATGAACAAAAATGGATTTAACCTGAATTACTTGGTTAACTAATCTTTATGTGACCTCACCATTACTCCATTACTGGTGGTAGAGTTAGGTCCTGTAGTTGGCTGTAACTCAAATGTTGCTACACGACGGCAACCTAATCGTCTACCCAAGTGCATAATATGTATAGCTTCTCTTAAGTACAACAAAGAGAGCCATTGCCATAATGGAAAATTCTTTGTCTAAGATAATATAACACCCATATGGGCGAGAGAGGCATTGTTCTTCTCACAACGAAATATTTTTGAACTTAAACATGAATACCCTCTTGTGCGACTGAGGTCTTGTGTCATACCTCCCCATTTAACATAAAGATTTGACATATTACATATATTGTGAACGGTTGCAACTTTTCTCTGTACTGCAGCCTTGTAAGGATTTTTATAGATCTTAACATTGACTGCAAAAATAATACAAGGTAATTATGTAAAACATTAATTACCTCAATTTATGAGTTTCCTATTTAATTACCTCAAGGATTAATGAGATTAATAAGAATAATAAGACCATCTCAAATGGCGGTTCTATCTCCCACATTATGTCCATGGTAGAAATCTATCTTTAAAAAAAATTCTTCCAACCATGTTTTTTTATTGCTATTTTTATTCTATGTAATGTTTATCTAGGATGTAAAAATTTTATGAGAATTTCTACATGTTGAAACTCTCGTATAAATTCTTCTCACTCATACCAATTAATATTGACTCGTCATTAAATTGATCCTTTTATTTGTTGTCATAGAAATGAAAAATCATTGGAGAGTTTTTTTTTTGCATGCAATTTTTATATAGAAACTCTATCAACTATGATCTTTTATTTGTTGCCACGTAGGTGGAATTGGAGAATGGTTGAAGAGTTTTTTTTGTATGTGTAATTTTTATATACAATTTTTACCAAAGGATATAATTTTTTTTAAAGTACAATGACAAGTATGATAGAAACACAATTTTAGAAATCACCATTGGAGATGGCCAAAGATGACCATGATAATTTTAGAAAGACAACACATAGCTTGCATCACAATTTTTCCTCTCCAACTACCATACAAAAATTTATAAATTTTTTATGACACTTGGGTATTGTTTGGGAAGAGAAAAAAATAGAGGAAAGAAAAATGTTGAGAGAAAAATTAAAAGTAGTGATGTTGGGAAGGGGAATGAAAAATATAAGGAAGAGAAATGTGGAAGAAAAATTCATGTGGCTCCCACCAAAAATGAATTCTCCCAAAAGTGAGAGGAAAAAAAGGAGAGAATTGAGAGTATTGTAGAAAAAGTTACTCAACTACCCTTAAATAAAGTGAGTATTATTTATGGTTTGAAAAAAAATTAAGGACTAAATGGTAATTATATTTTTTTTTTCCATAAACAAACAAAATATTATTTTTTTTTAAAAATATTATTTTTTATCTAAACAAGTAAAAACAAAAAAAATTAATTTTACCTTCATTTTCTTCTCCTCTATTTTCTTTTTCCGTAATTTTTCTCTCTCCTCAGAAAAGTTTCCAAACACATTATTAGCTTATACGAGGAAATTAAAGTATTAACAATCTAAAAGACCCTATGGATGAAGACCAAGCAAGCACGTCGCCGTCTTCTCTCACATTATTAATACAACTGCAATTTTCTAAAGATTTATCACATTCACCATTTTATTTTGTGTAGTAATACATTTTCATAGGATAAAGTACAAAAAAAACCTTCCTTGGATCTATATTTTTGCATTTAAAGATCTATTATTTTAAAAAAAAATCACATTTTTATTTTGGTTCAGTTTATACCAATATCGTTAACAGACAATAAAATACGTCTAAAATGATAATTTTATTCCTCCCTCCACTCTCCCTCCCCCCTCTATCTCCGGTGGTGGGGGCGGGTCGTGCAGGGCCGACCAGAGGAGAGGGAAGGGTGGCCGGCCAGCAGAGGGAGGAGAGAATGGGTCGAGGGGGGCTGACCATCGGAGGGAGGAGGGGAGACGGGTCTAGGGGCCGGCCAGAGGAGGGAAGAGGGGGGATCGAGGGGGGCTGGCTGGCGGAGGGAGGGGGGAGGGACGGACGGGTCATGTTTCCAGCCGGCGGAGGGAGGAGGGGGGTTGACAACCGCTGGTAGGGAAGGGAGGACATTTGGATGATTTTTTATTTTTGTAAAAGTCATCAACAGTTATTTCTAACGGATAATAGACGGTATGATTTTTTTTGCTGATGTAAAAAAATCTAAGGAGTAGTTTTCCAACAAATCGTATTTTACTTCCGAAGCAAATCTAAATTTTTCTTTTTAACACTTTACCCTATTTTTATACAATTTAATAGAGGACGGAGAAGAATCCGGCACATAAAAATATCTGTCAACCATTGATGTCTAACAAAAAAAAAAAAAAAATCTGTCAAATGCTGTCAATCATTGATGTCTAACAAATTTAAGAATAAAAGCTGCATAATCATTTCAGAAGCCTATTATGATTTGAGGACTGTTCTTCTGTTGTTACCACTCCAGTTTGAGATTTTTAATAAAGGCCATTTAATCAAAAAAAAAAAAGAAAAAAAAAGCCTATTATGATTTATGACTCCTGGTCATCTCATACGCAACTGTCCATCACTATCCTCAATAGAGGTCTCCACTTTGTGTTCGGTTGTTCATAGTTGCACCATTAGAATCAACGTCACAAAAATTTCTGTACAGAAATAAATTTCAGACCGTATAGTTTTTATAAATTTTTTAAATCAACCAAAACGTCCGGCACTTTTTTAACGGATTTTCAGTATTTTTTCTAATCAGTGGTCTGAATTTTTACAACCATTAAACTTCAACGTTCACATCTATTGAGCTATAACTTGTGAGGACTTTTAGTTGTTTTATCATATTAGTTACTACTTGGCTATTTTAAAAATCACATTATCTAATTTTTATCTCCGTTCGAGCTCTCTAGCCTAGTGGTATTAGAGCGTGTTGTAAAAATTTTCTTTATTCTTTGATTTCTGCAAACTTGAAACAAGAAAATAAAATAAATTAGAACAAGGTTACCGGCCTATGGGGAAGTCGCGCTGAACGCACTGCCCTAAGAGTTGATCCGAGGTCTTATGTGCAGACTTTTCTCAGATTCTCCTAGTGGTAAAACCCCCGATATCACCGGCTTCTCGCTGTCGCATACAACGTCGAGAGATCGACCCGAACTTAGCCTTGCCCAGACGCGGAGGGAAAAGTACACTGGAGAGGAGAACAACAGAGCGAGAGAGAAGAGAAAGTTTTTTCTTCTGTGTATTTCTCTGAGAAAGGAAGCCGGAATATATAGGCATCAAAGACCAACCACCATTGGTAATTCCATGGACGTGCACAAATGGGGGGCTAAAGAATAGGTGTGTACAAGAAAATGTGTGGATGGAATTAGTCAAAGAAAAACTTGAGGAATTGGTTTTGCAAAAGTACTGCTGTGTGTGAAAACACACATAGAGCCAACAATCCCCCCCCCAAAACCAAGATCCGAAGTCAAAGATAACAACTACAAGAATTAGTGATAGAGAAATCTGGGCAAGAGTATACTATGCATAAATGAGATGGACCGCAGCCTTGAATCTCACGTAGTGACTAATCCTTTATCTGAAGAAGTGCTTGATGGACTATGCCTTGAATCAGACTTCTTGAACCAGATTCAGAGATTAGCACACATAGTACGCTAGAGGTTCTTGGGTCTATCGGGTGGCGCTTTGAATGGCCATGCGCACTTATACCAAATTCATAAGAGTTGTCTGAGATCGCCCTGTCTCATAGTCGCGGCCTTCACGACCTCTTATATAGGTAAGTCCTCCAAGGGTTGGTGATCGGAGTCAACCCCGCAAAATAATGCTTGGACCTATTAAGAGTTTTAAAACTCATCCTAACCAGATCACACTGGAACACTGTCACCATAGGGATGGGATATCATTGTACAACCTCGTACAGCCACCTGGGCATTAGTTTATGAGAATTTAATCTCTAGGTCAGTGTTCCATAAAAGTCACCGAATTTCAGCTTGTTTCTACCCATTGAACCGGCTTCTTGGGATCTCCAGTCAGGCTCGGTTGGGTTGCCACTGCTGGTGACTTATTTATGGGCTTAATCCCATCCCCCTCGATGATTCTAGGATCAATGTCCTAGACAGACCCTTTGTCAAGTGGTCTGCAAGGTTCTTTTCTGACTTTATATAGTCAAGAACCACATATTTGCCTAATAGGCTCTTGATTGACTTGAAGCGCAGCTGCAGGTGCCTGTTCATCTTAGCATTCACAGAATCATGCTTTAGTAGTTCTATAACAGATTTATTATCACAGTTTATTGAAATAGCAGGAACATAAATAACAGAAACAGGTATATGCATAATCAAATTTCTGAGCCATTCAGCTTCTGTACAAGTAGTATCCAGAGCTATCATTTCAGAGTCCATAGTACTCCTAGCTATGATAGTTTGTTTACAAGATTCCCAAGATATCGCAGCTCCTCCTAGGGTAAAAACATATCCAGTTGTGGATTTTACATCATGGGAGTCAGTAACCCAGTTTGCATCTGAATAACCTTCTATGATACCAGGGTGTCTAGAATAATGAAGTTTATAATCTATAGTACCCTTAAGATATCTAAATACTCTTTCTAATGCAGTCCAATGAGATCGATTTGGGTTAGAAGTATATCTACTAAGTCTTCCAACAGCAAATGCAATATCAGGTCTGGTTCTATTTGTTATATACATAAGAGAACCTATCATCTGAGAGTATCTATGTTGTTCTACAGGTGAACCTTCGTTCTTCTTGAGAATAATACTACTGTCAAAGGGAGTAGGAGCATGCTTCTTATCAAAGTAATCAAATTTCCTTAGCATTTTCTCAATAGAATGTACTAAGGATAAAGTATAGCCCTCTTTGGATCTGGATACTTGCATTCCTAGAATCAGGTTGGCTTCACCTAGGTCTTTCATGTCAAATTTGCTAGATAAATAATCTTTAGTGTTATTTATCAACTCAAGTGTCGAACCTAAAATGAGAATATCATCTACATACAAGCATAAAATGACACAACTTCCACCAGAGTTTTTAGAGTATATACATTTGTCATACTCATTTGGTAAGAAACCATATTCTACAATCACTTTATCAAATTTGCTGTGCCATTGCTTGGGAGCTTGCTTTAGGCCATAAAAAGATTTTACTAATCTGCAAACTTTGTTTTCTTGACCTTTAGCAATAAAGCCTTCCGGTTGCACCATGTAGATTTCTTCTTCTAGATCACCATTCAAAAAAGCTGTCTTTACGTCCATTTGGTGAATCAGCATGTTATGAATGGAAGCTAAGGCTAGAAGGGTTCTAATAGAAGTAATTCTAGCTACAGGAGAATAGGTGTCAAAATAATCTAGTCCCTTTTTCTGAGTGAAACCCTTGGCTACTAATCTAGCTTTGTATTTTTCTATAGTACCGTCAGCTCTAAGTTTCTTTTTGAAGATCCACTTACAACCTATAGGTTTACTACCCAAAGGTAGGTCTGCTAAATACCAGGTATTGTTCTCCATAATAGAGTTGTATTCATTGATAATGGCTTCTTTCCAGAAAGGAGCATCAGAGGAAGATATTGCTTCTTCATAAGTTGAGGGATCACCCTCTATCAAATATGTGAAGAAGCCTTCCCCCAAATTTCTTTCAAACCTTTCTCTTTTACTCCTTCTAGGTTCTAAGTCTTGTTCAGGTTGGCAGTGGGAACTTGTAGAAGGAGCTGGGAAAGAACTTGAGGGGTTGGAAGAAATTCTATTCTTAAAAGGGAATACATTCTCAAAGTAAACTGCATCTCTAGCTTCTATGATGGTATTGTTGGAGATTTCATTTACTTCAGAATTAGTCACTAGAAATCTATTGGCATTGCTATCTAAGGCATATCCTATGAACACGGCATCTACGGTCTTGGGTCCAATCTTTCTCTTTTTTGGTTCAGGGATTCCAACTTTTGCTAGACATCCCCAAACTTTGAGATAATGGACTCTAGGAGTTCTACCTTTCCATAATTCATAGGGAGTCTTATCCTTAGATTTACTGGAAATCCTATTTAGGATGTAGCAGGCAGTTAATAAAGCTTCTCCCCACAAGTTATCAGGAGCACCTGAGCTGAGAAGCATGGCATTCACCATGTCTAACAGAGTACGATTCTTCCTTTCAGCAACTCCGTTGGACTGTGGTGAATAAGGAGCAGTTACCTCATGAATTATTCCGTGTTCTTCACAGAAGTTGGTCATATCATTTGAGGTATACTCTCCGCCACGATCAGATCTAAGGATCTTAATCTTTTTCTCCAATTGGTTTTCAACCTCTGATTTGTAAACCTTGAACCTATCTAAAACTTCATCTTTGGTTTTGAGAAGGTAGGTATAGCAATACTTCGAACAGTCATCTATAAAAGTGACAAAGTATTTCCTACCGCCTCGAGTCAGAACCATATTTGAATCACAAACATCACTATGAACTAGTTCTAGAATATCAGAATTCCTTTCTACAGATTTGAAAGGTAGTCTAGAATGTTTGGCTTGAACACAAGTCTCACACTTGTCTTTATTATCCATAGGAGATTTGGGAATAAGATTTAGGTTCATCATCCTTCTAAGGGAACCCAGGTTCACATGCCCTAATCTACCATGCCAAACATTAGAAGATTCTACATTGGAAACAACAGGAGAAGGGTCTGACATTTTATTAATAGTACTGAGAATAAAAAGACCATCCTTTACAAATCCTTTTCCAACAAAGGACTCATTCTTAGAAATAACAACTTTATTGGCTTCCATAACAATCTTGTATCCAGATGCTACAAGAAGGGAGCCACTAACTAAATTCCTTCTAACAGTCGGCACATGAAGAACATCATGAAGAGGCAGAATTTTTCCTGATGTCATCTTCAGATCTATTCTCCCTCTTCCTACAATCTGTGCCGTAGAGCCATCTCCTAGGGTTATGCCTCCTCCACATGATTCCTGATAGTTTGAAAAACAGGAGCGATCAAATGAAACATGAACATTAGCTCCAGAATCCAACCACCAGTCATCAGAATGGTAAGAAATATTAACTAAAGGTTGGTAAGTCACAGACCTGAAGGAAACAGAAGATCCATCTAGAATCATATTGGCTTCAGGTTTGGCTGGACCTTTCCCCTTATAGGGAGTCTTGATAGGTTCCTTCTTCCTCTGGAAACAGTTGAAGGATAGATGGTTTGTCCTACCACACACCAAACAAAATTTCTGTTGATCCTGAGTCTGACTGACATTTCTAGGTCTGTGGTTTTGCTGTTGGTGACGGTTCTTGTGGTTCTGCTGAAAGTTAAGCTTCTTCTTGACGAAGTTCTTCTTGGGTTTGATGGGATTACTAGGCTTAGGTTTATGAGGGGGTGACTCTACTAGGTTTACCTTAGCCTTAGTCTCAGTCTTAGGGTTAGACCTTAGCCTAAGCTGTTCTTCAGTTCTAATTTTCTTCAAGACTTCAACAAAAGTAAGGTCACCTTGGGTATGAGTGAGATCCCTTTTTATATCAGACCAAGAAGGAGGGAGCTTATCTATTAGGCAAGCTATCTTATGTTCAGCAGAGAAGGTGGTACCTTTGGCTTGAATATGCCTCACATATTTTTGGAATTCATGAATTTGTTCATTCATGGGTTTGTCATCTACCATGAAGTACCTATTAAATGCTGAAGAAGTGAATCTTTCAATTCCAGCATCATCACAGGCATATTCATCTTCTAAAGCATCCCAAAGTTCTTTAGCGCTTTTATATTCAAAGAATATATCATAAAGTGAATCAGATAAAGCGCTTAGAATTCGATGGAAGCAATGAAAGTCTATATCCTTAGGGGTTTTTGGTTTGGATGTACCGGAGGATTTGGACATTCCTATGTCAGACTCAGTGTCGTCAGAATCATTGATGATGGGTGTGGAGCCATCAATGGCTGACATCAGCCCTAAAGTGGTGAGCCAGAATCTCATCTGACTCTGCCACCTCTTAAAGTGGGTGCCATCAAACTTGGCTGGCTTAGCAGTAGAAGACTCGTCTTTTCCAGTCATGGTGACAAGTATAGCAGTCTAAAGTCTGCAAGAATAATAATGCAACTACTCAAAAAATGTGACAGGGGCTCTAGAGATAATGGTTCAAAGAACTATCCCTTGAAGATACCAAGTTTTCTAACTAAGCATTCGACAGAGGTGTCAATTGGTAATAGATCTAGCAAAGTAACGGAACAATATAATGACCAATAATTTGTAGCTTGACTGTTAAAGAAAACTTTTGTAACACATTACCAATAACTGAACAATTTTTTTTTTCCTTGAAAGTGTGTTACCAGAACAAAAATTTGCTTAACAGAACCTTAAAGAGAACCAAAAAATTTGCTTAACAAAAAATTTACTTAACAAAGAATTTGCTTAACAAAAAATTTGCTTAACAGAACAAAAATTTACTAATAAGGTAAAACAACAGCTAACCCATCATAAAGAGTCAAATATGTAGTCGAATGCTTAACAGAAGATTCTAATAACAGGAGTAGGTCACCTTAGAACATGGTATATGAAATCAATAAATTTACTACTGCCATAAATTTACTATGATAAGAATAATTTCCAACAATTTACTATGATAACAAAAATTTGCTTAACAGAACAAATGTTTTTTTTTTTCCGTTAACAGAACAGAACAAATGTTTTTTTTTTTTTTTAGGAAATACTAGAAAAGATTTCTTGCGTTAACAGAAGAAAAAACTAGTAAAGATTTCTTGCGTTAACAGAACCAAGATTTCTTAACAGAACCAAGATTTCGTGAGTTAATTGAACAGAAAAGATTAAATTGTTTTGTTGCAGAAATAAAGTAAAGAAAACGGTTCAACGGTTCAACTCTTAGATTGTTGTAAAAATTTCCTTTATTCTTTGATTTCTGCAAACTTGAAACAAGAAAATAAAATAAATTAGAACAAGGTTACCGGCCTATGGGGAAGTCGCGCTGAACGCACTGCCCTAAGAGTTGATCCGAGGTCTTATGTGCAGACTTTTCTCAGATTCTCCTAGTGGTAAAACCTTCGGTATCACCGGCTTCTCGCTGTCGCACACAACGTCGAGAGATCGACCCGAACTTAGCCTTGCCCAGACGCGGAGGGAAAAGTACACCGGAGAGGAGAACAACAGAGCGAGAGAGAAGAGATAGTTTTTTCTTCTGTGTATTTCTCTGAGAAAGGAAGCCGGAATATATAGGCATCAAAGACCAACCACCATTGGTAATTCCATGGACGTGCACAAATGGGGGGCTAAAGAATAGGTGTGTACAAGAAAATGTGTGGATGGAATTAGTCAAAGAAAAACTTGAGGAATTGGTTTTGCAAAAGTACTGCTGTGTGTGAAAACACACATAGAGCCAACAGAGTGGACATCCGGAGGAGCCGGCAAGGTTTGAGCCCCCCAATTGTGTGTGTGCGTGTGATTTCAATTTTTTTTTTATCTCCCACAAGTTCTATTTTTTCGGTTCTTTCCATTATTTTATGGATCAAAGCAAGAATATTATGTTAGAATTATTCAATAATATGGACCACACATGTAAAATTAATTGTGTTGGACTATCTAAATAATTAAGCTAAATTAAAGTAGTCAATTTGAAAAATTGGCTTAAGGGTATAATTGTCATGGAATTATTGTGTAGATACCGGAGATAAATCTAATTTGATGATGGGTCAAATTAGAAATATCACTACATATAAATATATGTATTCATTAAGGTTATGATCCCCAACTTATACGGCCACCAAAAGAGAGGTTTTCTCTTTTTTTCTCTTCTGCATCCCCATCAACTAAAAAGAGGGACAAAGAATTTGGATTCATCTTTGTCATTAAGGACACCATAAAAGGACGACCGCTTCAAGATCCATCAATCCTAACAATGGATTCAGGTACGCTTCCGCAATTTAATTTATGTTTTTCATCTCATGAATCGACAGGGTACAATAAATTCAAACAAGTGGTATCAGAGTCTATTTGTTTGATTTATGAGATCGAAGTTTTAAAATTTTTTTTGTTTGATTCAGGAACCCTAGATTGTTCCATCTAATTTAATTTAGGGTTCCGATTGTTCGATCAAAGTTTTATAATATCATAAATCTCATAAAAAAATTTGAGTTTTCCATAAAATTATTTTTGTCTTAATACTTTATCAGTCGGAATAATAGGAGAGGTTTCGGCAAATAAATTCATATGATATTGTGGAAAGTTTCGGTCGGCAATTTTTTTTTTCTATTTGCTATTGTTAAATACATTCATCTAATATAACGGGAAGTTTCAGTCGGTAGAGTAGGAGATGTTTCGACAAATATTGAGTTTGTTAAATTTATTTGAGATTTGATAAGATGATTTTCAATTTGATTATTGTTGCGCCTCCATATATTTTGAATGTTGTGCGGCTCCATATACTCGGAATACTTCTCCACACCAGATTAAGGTTATGGTTCGAAAGGGCAAGCATCCAAACATCTTCTGCTTTAGTCCATGAATGGCCTCCAATGTTCCATCCCATTATAATATATACATGATTTGTTGTTCTCTAGTCCATCGACGGACATTTAATTTGACCCTTTATATTGTATACATTATTTTTCGTATTTATTTTGGCTGATAGTTGGTGCTTAATTTTGGTCTTAATTTTGATCGATAATTATCGTGTTTCCAAACACTGGTTCGGATTCTTTTAAATTTGGTATCTTACTGTTCGTGGTAGTAAAATTCTGAAATTGTTGTTATCAGAAAATATGTTTCCATATGTTCTTTTTGAAGCCATTAAATATGATAAATAGAGCATCAACTAGCTATTTTTGGTTCTAGGAATCATAACCCATGCATAATATGTACATATATATAAGAAGTAAGTATTGCCATGGAATATTCATTTGGAATTTGCTTGCATATGCATATAGGATGCTTACATTGTGCTTCTATATAGGGTTATACAGTGAGGTGTTTGTGGTGAAAATTGATTTCGAAGGATTTGTTTCCTATAGCATTTTGGAAATTTTAAGTTAGTTGACAATGTGATACGCTGAAGATATGCAGGCACCAAAATAATATTTTGCTATTATCTATTGTTTTACATTGTATAAAATAGATTTAGCACCTTTTTAATGATTCTTTATGGTATTGTTATTGATTTGAATTTAGAAATTTAGTTTCCGATAAATTCATACAAAAGGATTCACATATTTATGATTATTTTATGATGTAATATTTTGATGCATATGTCCAGTACAATCAAATCTGTTGATTATTGATTATTTAAATTTAAATATACATGTACATAAAGTTTTGGACATGATTCAGTTTTGTAAATTTAGTCAACATTCAAATTTTTGGTGCCTTTTGTGACTAGCAATAGTTGTCTAATATTCTAAGTAGACTCATTGAAACAAGATATCGCCAAAGTGACCTCTCTTGTGTAGATAGCCTATGAGGGATGTCGGATGTTTGTGTGTGTATATTCATACGGATATTAGTCGGCCCAAAGGAAGGTTAATACTTGGACGAATTGCACACATACTTGTAGTGATAAATGTGTGACAATTGTAAAGTTTACATGTGAATAATAACCCGACCCAAAGATAGGCTTATTATTTGACATGATTTATTGTCAACGTTTGATCATTACACCAAGAGTACCACTTGAAGTTAATATCACTGTCCAAAGACTTGATATTAATGATGTACTAGGTATCTTGAGATGGGGTTCACCATTATTTGAATTTGTTTGACTAAATTTTACTCTTTGGTTATTAATTAGAGCATGTCATTTTTTCTTATTTTGTTCTCTTTACAGTTAATGTTGCTAGAATATCTGCCAATAAGAATTTAACTTTTATGTTTAATGGGATAAACTTTAAGGGCAAAAAATAAAAGGAATATAGTAGCTGCTAAGGATCCAGCTCAAATGAAACAATAATATAAAGCTAAAGGTTATTTCTTTTGTGACAAGTCGGGACACATAAAGAAGAAATGTACAAAGTACCACGTATGGCATATAAAGAAAAGTATATTTCTAAATTTGGTCTCTTTTGAGGTTAATTTAGCTTTAGTACCAAGAAACTAATAGTAGTTAGATTCTGATGGGACTACCCACATTAGTATTCTAGGCAAGGTTGCCTGAGTTACCGAAAGTCAAATGATAGTGAAAGATACATCTAATGTGGATGACGACAATTCAGTAGAAATGGAAGCAATAGTATATTTTAGGTTATTATTAGAAATCGATTATTATTTGGATTTGATAGATACTTTTATTATACCGTCTTTTAGATGAAATTCAGTTTTGGTTTCATTATTGGACAAATATGGTTATCATTGTTCATTTAGAAATAATAGGTTTAGTATATCTTCAAATTCAAATATTATTGGTAACGGTTCCCTTAAGGTTTATGATAACCTATATTCAATTGAAACTATTACATCTTATAATGAAAACTTGCAAGTGAAGTCATGTGGTATTAAACGCAAAATTAACAATATTTTTTTAGCCTCATTATGACGTAAGCATTAGGTCACTTCTCGAGAAATAGAGTTGAACGATTTGTGTCTGATGAGATTTGGATTCCATTGACTTTATAGACTTTAATGTTTATATTGAATGTGTAATGGGAGGACATATCAAAGTTAAATTATAAGCAGCTACTTTATTGGTTATGCTACAGATCAAGGGGTTGATAATTATACAATCCCACAATAAAAAAAATTTTGAGTCGAGAAGTGTAATATTTTTTGAGGATATTGAGTTTGGGGGAGAAATAAAGTCAAGATCATTGTCTTTGAGAAGGAATCAATTACGATTTCTTACTATCACTTTTGACGATGTGCAAGATTCTATACTTGTCATTAATGAAGAAGTGAATTCGGAGCCTCAATAAGACAATGTCGAATTACCTCTATAAGTCGTTGTTGAGATACCTTAACAACGACAACGTAGCGGCACCCCATTCAAGATAAGGTAACTATTCCTAAGGAACAAACTCAACAACCTCAAGGACCAATAATATTAAGATAGTCCACAGACAAAGAAGAAATATAATTTCGGATAATATTGTCATATTTCTCTAGGAACGTGAGGAAGACTGTGGATACTGGAAGATGATCTAATCAACTTCCGCCAGGCCATCTAAAGTTCCAGTTCTCAAAGTGGATTGATATAATAAATAAGCAGTATAAGTCATGCAAGACAATAAAGTTTAAGAACTTGTCCCATTACCACAAGGTATGAAGCCCATTGGTTACAAATAGACATTTAGAACCAAGAAGGATTCGAAGGGTCATGTGGAGAGGTATAAAGTACGTCTTGTAGCTAGTCACTTTACTCAAAATTTTGGGATTGATTTTAAAGAGTTTTTCTTTTCGATATCTTTGAAAAACTCCTTTAAAACAATCATAACATATGTTGCACATTTTGATCTTGAATTACATTAAATGGATGTCAAAACGACATTTTTCAATGGTAATATTGATGAAACAGTTTATATGGTGCAACCAGAAAACTTTGTGTCGAAAGACCCAAAGAATATGGTTTGTAAATTGACAAAATCTATTTATGAACTCAAGCAAGCTTCTCATCAAAGGTACTTTAAGTGATTATCTCGTTTGGTTTTAAGATGAACACTGTTGAAGATTGTGTGTATCACAAGTTCAGTGAGAGTAGGAATAATTTTTTGGTTTTATATATTGATTAAAGTATTCAATGCAAACTAGGTGACACCTCTCGTTAAAGAAGACAAATTCGGTCTCAATCAAGTGCCCTAAGGTTAGCCTTAAAATTAAGAAAATACAATAGATTTTTTTCTTCATGATCAGTTGTAGGGAGTCTAATGTATGCTCAAGTATGTACGCATCAGGATATTTCATACATATTAGGATGTTATGCAGATATTTAAGCAAATATGGATGGATCATTGGGTAGCAGCCAAACTACTTAAGTAATTAATAGAGAACAAGAAATTATATGCTCTTTGTAGGAGATCGAATAATTCTAGAGATCATAAGCTATTTCGACTCCGATTTTGTTGGATGCCAACACAGCAGGAGATCCACATCAGATTATGCTGACTAATGGAGATATATTTTGGATGAGTGTCAAACATGCACTCATAATTTATTTCACCATGGTAGTAAGGTTTATAACATGTTGTGGGGTATCTATTCATGGAATATGGTTGTAAAATTTTGTCACAAGGCTGCGCCTACAGTACGGTGTTAAAAGACCATATAAATTATAGTATGACAATAAATCAGCAGTACTATATTCTAATAACAATAAGAACTTGTATAAGTCAAAGGATGTTGACATAAAATTTCTAGTTGTGAAAGAAAGAATTCAGAATGGTAAAAGTGTCCATATAGCACATTAGGACAAACTCCATGTTAGCGGATCCGCTCACAAAAGCGTTATCACCCAAGGTCTTTCATGAGCATACCGCTCATATGGGTGTTATCTTAATTAAGAATATGGCAATATAGTGGGAGTTTGTATTTTATGTATTTGGGTGCTATTTGGTTTTGGACACATTTATGTATTAAAGTATTTTGGATATTTATCTGGTCAGATATATGGAAAATTTAGTTCATGTTGTTTTCATTATGTTAAAGTATTTGATCTCACTAAAGTGAAGGAGGACCAGTTGGAAATAGACATGTATTGATCACATTGCATGTAATTTCCATGCTACACATCCATGATTGATCTATGTCGTTTAGCTATATTGGTATATGTGACCATTGATGGTTTAGTTACGCTATATGTGACGAATATCGCTTTGATCCTATGTTGATATGGTTAATGGACGAGATTGTCCGGATATACCCTAAGGATTAAGATAGCAATTTATGAGCTCATTAAGGTTAACACGATTATAAGGTTACATATGTGGCCCAGTAGGAGATTGTTGGAATTATTCAATAATATGGACCACACATGTAATATTAATTATGTTGGGCTATCTAAATAATTAAGCCAAATTAAAGTGGTCTATTTGAAAAATTGGCTTAAGGGTATAATTGTCATAGAATTAATGTGTAGATACCGGAGATAAATCTAATTTGATGAGGGGCCAATTTAGAAATATCACTACATATAAATATATGTATTCATTAGGGTTATGGTTCCCAACTTATACGACCACCAAAAGAGAGGTTTTTTTCTTCTTTTTTTCTCTTCTTCATCCCCATCAACGGAAATAGAGGGACAAAGAATTTGGATTCATCTTTGTCATTAAGGGTCGTAGCAAGTTGGAAGATCGAACCCCATAAAAGGACGACCGCTTCAAGATCCATCAATCCTAGCAATGGATTCAGGTACTCTTCCGCAATTTAATTTATGTTCTTCATCTCATGAATCGACAAGGTATAATAAATTCAAACATATTATACTCGCATTGGAGATTACTAAATGAGTTATCTTACGGAGAAAGTCTATCCTAACTTCTTTTAACGCATTGGAATACTAACTTTGCTGATTTACGCAATCTTATTATCGATCATTTTTATCCGATATGAATTGATATTAATTTTTTTGTTAAAAGTAATTTACATGCATTCAACATATATAAATATTTACGTTCCATCATTACCAAACTTTGACACAAATATTATTTTAAGTGGTCAACATTTTTCTAATAACCAAAGTTTTAATATTGGTCCTAGTTCTACAATCCAAATGGTTACATTTATTGAAGAGAAAAGTCTATTAAATCAAGAAGTTAATGATTAAATTAGTTATAGTTTATAATTTAGATGATAATATCGAAAATAATTTCATTGTCAGTACTCCAAAAATATTTGGCAAAAATATATTAGAGACTTGTCTTAATTTTGAAATTTTATAAGTGATATAGCAATTGAATATAATTTTACTTGTTCAACTAGTATAAATAATGTTCGAAAAATTGCATATCCTTTAGATGAACCAATTGTTGTTGGAGAGAATATGCTAAAGCTATTGGTGAAGGTGGCATATTTGTTATTTGTGAATTAGAAACTCGACATTCTTATTTAGATGGACTTACAAAGGAGGTCATCTATTAGCTACTATTGAATGGTTTAAACATAAAATAATGAGCGAATTATTTTAAAGCTAGCCGGGTGGTTTCATATTATGGAACCAAGTTATTTACAACCGTTGTATTTATATTGCAAGACAGAAATTAAAATGTGAGGGTATATACATAAATGATACATGTGTAATCTCAGTCTTACAATCCAACTTCAATGGTTGTAACATATGGTTCCATAATATGAAACAAATATATATATATATATATATATATATATATATATATATATATATATATATATATATATATATACATACGACCCTGCGGTGGTACTGGTACTCCGTCCCAGCCCAGTCGGTCGTGCCCCACTGGCACTCATCTGTCCCCGGAGGAGCCGCAGCGTCGCCGTGGGGGGTTGTACCCCTACTTTTAGCCCAGCCTCCGCCTAGGGCCCTCGGTCGGCGCTCGCGCAGTCAGCGCCCTCCTCCTCCTGCCGGACGCAGGCCTAGGCGCGCCCTAGCCGCAGCCGCCCGCGGTCGTGCCCCTCCCCGTGGTCGTGTCCCTCTGAGCCCCCTCGCCGTGGTCCCTCCCCTCCGGCTAGCCGTGGCCCCCTTCTCGGCAGTAGCGCCTTGAGCGTCACCCCCTCTCCTTCCTAGTTCCCTCTCCCCGTGGCTACTCCTTGCCGCGACTGGCCGGTAGCCGTGCCCCTCCCTCCTGCTCTACCGGGACCACCCCTTCTCCTCTTTCCCCTGCCTCCTCCTAGCACCTCCTAGCTCCCCCTCCCCTCGGGATTCGCTCTTCCTCGTCCCTCGCCATGGCTCCCCGTCGTGGAGCCGCCCCCCCGGTGGCACGCGCGTGGGGATTCCCGAGTCCCCTCGGGCCGCGCCCCCCATCGGGCCCCGCGCCCGGAGCAGTCCCCCCTCGGGCCCTGCGTCTTTCTGCCACGTGCCCCCCCGGGCAGCGTGTGGCTTTCAATTTTTGAATTTTGGTCTTTTGCGTGGGCCCTGCTCTTTTGTCCTGTGTAGTTCGTTTCCAGTTTTCAATAAAATTTCCTTATTCCACAACATATATATATATATATATATATATATATATATATATATAATGTATTAAAATATATATATATATATATATATATATATATATATATATATATATATAAAATG
Organism: Iris pallida; assembly: GCA_029216955.1. NCBI lineage: Eukaryota > Viridiplantae > Streptophyta > Magnoliopsida > Asparagales > Iridaceae > Iris > Iris pallida. The sequence goes on from JANAVB010016600.1 coordinate 915,894, forward strand.
TATTAATAAAAGCTTGAAAAATCCAAAAAACTACATTAGTTGAAATTAATGATAGTTATGTTGATGCATATGGTAGTCTTAAAAAATATTACTTTACAATTGTGGAAACAAATCATGTGAGAAAATATGTTATAAAGACTGAAGCAAATAATAACTTTCAAATAATATTTATATGTTTCAAGACATGTATGGATAATTTTTAAGCGATTTTTCGCATTTGATTAGTATGATGCTACTTCTATTAAATTTAGATATTAAGATAATTTATTTATTTTTTGTTCTCTCGACTCTAATTACCATTTTATATTCAATTACTTATGTTGTTTTTGAAAATATAATCATGGATATGATTTTTGAAAATATCTTTTGAAGTTTTTTTTTATTGATGGGATACTACTTCATTTATATCAAATAAACAAAAAAGATTAATATCAGTAAAACTTTTCTAAACTCGTCATATTTTTTTGTATTTAACATTTAAAATAACATTTGAAAAATATATTAACCGAACTAAAATAATATCAAGTATGATTAGATAAACGCACAAGATCATAAATGAGGTGGATTCTAGTAGTTAGTTGAAAAAGAACAAAAGTACATATAATTGCATTGTCGGTGCAAATGATGTGAATCGTTATTTTTCACATAGGATAACATCTTATGATCTATGATCTTGATTTAATATTGTAAGACTCGTCTCACAGTATCGGTATTTGTATACGGATACATGATTTTACTGTTCATTTGAGTTTTCTCGATTTCCATGATTGTGGTATCTTGTGATACTCCTGATTTATTGAGTTTTGTTGTTCATGCTCATTTTTAGATTGCCCGAGACTATTAAAATACATGTTGTCCTTGCCATAGACTTGTGTAGGAAACACTTGTAGAATGGAGAACCCATGAATTTCTCTAAGTGGAGAATTTTTCTTTCTGGCAGAAAATCCGTCATAGATCCACGGCATACCGCCGGGTCTTCCATGTGGGATTTTTCCCGAAGGCAAATACTTGATGTTACAATTCCAATTTTCGAGGGAGATCCGTAAAAATCTACCGAAAAATCCGTCCGTAGGAAAAATGAGATATTTTGATGAATAATGTCTTGATATTTTAATGAATAGTATTAATACGTTCTTTTGTCCAATGGTTTTTTATTTTTCATATATTCTTTTATCCAGTGGTTTTTTGGTTTCTTTCGTGAGCGGTTGAAATTAATCCTGATCGAGTCGCGGATCGCAATTCGATGGTCACGATTAATTCACCCTTTCTATATATAGTCGTCTGATTCTTTTCGAAATTTCTTTTTTACTTTCTCTCTATGCTCTTCTTCTCTCTTCGTTTTCTCTCTATTTTTCTCGTGATATAGGATCTTGGTCTCGAGACCTCAGACTGTGGTTTCTGAACCCTCTTGGTGGTGGAGTTAAAGAGTTAGACGAGAGCAATTATAGCCAAGTACATGTTGTCGAACTACTAGATAAATATTGCTTTATAGTTGTTTTAATTTATGCAGTCTTGATAGTCTAGTATTTCCTAGAATTTGCTTTACTAAAGATTTTCTCTTGAGATTCTCGTCATTTTGACCATCTCAGATTTTGGTTTGAGCTAGATTTTATTTTCCTACGATGTCCCAATATTTTTATGGTTGGAAAACTCTGTATCCAAAGTGACATAAAAATTTCTATCTTTAGGCTTAGTCTATATGCTATATGAGACTTACCCATAGTATTGGTGATAGCTGGATTTGACTTGGGCAATATTTGGGACCGGATTCTGGCCCAGAAATTTGTTCCTACTTTTATTGAGATTTTTATAAAGTTTCAGAAATCTTTCAAAAATCTGTGACAATCTGCTGGATTTTCCATGTGGCGCTTTTTTTGGAATTTAAATTTGTTGTGAGAATCCGGATGATCCTTCAAAAATCTGTGACAATTCGTCGGATCTTCCGAATGGACTAGTTCCCATCTTCTGTGATTTTATCTTAGTTTATTGGTTTTCTCTTGGCAGTAGATTTATGTATACGTCATACCATGTTTTCTCCTATATACTGCTATGTTTGCCTGTATTCTTGTACATGTATTGCCTTGCCTGATAGTGGCCCATCATGGTGCACTCTTGATTCTTGTACATGAGTTTGCCTGATATTGGTCTGTCGTGGTACACTCCTAATTCCTTTACTTTTTTTTTGGAAAAAAGGTTATTTTTATTTCATTCAATAGCAAAAGGTACACCATTTATGATGCCCTGCAACAATTTTAAGAATCAAAACCCATACTATGTACATCCCTAGCAATATTATGTTGAATACCCGGAAGAGAATTTTGGACTCCTTCAAAAATGTGATTGTTCCTTTCCTTCCAAACATGCCAAATTGATGGTGCGAGTCTAGTACGAGCCATATTGAACCAACCCGGTCCATGTCCATTCGCATCACATATGTCTGCCACAATGTCCAACCATGCTAGAGAAGGTGCGACCAACATATTTAAAACAATCCCCTGAGCTTTCCAGATCTTCCTAGAGACCCGGCAATCAAAGAATAGTTGATCCATAGGATACGACCCGTGATTGACACAGATGATTCCTGATACCTGTGCTAGATTTCCTGATACCAGTAGGTTAAGATTGGTGGTTGTCATTTTATTTTTATTTTAGATGTATCATAGGATTTGCTGTCTAGATAGAGGTCAGAACGGTAAGTTATGGACGCAGCTTATTGATTCTTGAGAGTTGAGGAAGATTACTACTTGTGCGGGCCATGCTGTGAACTACACTTTATATTATGTATTTATATTTATTCGGAGAGAATACATGTTTCCTCTGATCCATGTTTCTCTTTTATTTACCGTTGAGACTCCAGTACCAGTGCTACGCCAATATGTACGCCAGATCCGAATGTATTTTACTTTAGAAATTCCTATGCTTGTGAATGTTGTCCTCAAAGCGTCACGTCAGTTTGGTTTCGTTACCCGAGATATTTCATTAGCTGCACTTTAGCTTGTATATTATGTGCCTTGCTATGTGTCCTGAGGAGCTGGTTATTTCCCAGACATAGCTGACGAGATCTTTCCTGAGGAGTACATGCGAGGGAGTATATTCGTCTTTTGCACCAGTTGAGGAAGACGAGGTTGCACCGGACTTTGTTATTTCTATTTTATAACTTATCAGAGCTGTGGACTTGTAGTAGTTTTTTTTTACATTTCATTAAGACTTGTATCATTCATTTTATTTTGCTGAAACTTGTATCCATAGGTTTTTCTCCTTGTGACTATTTTATTTCTATTTGACATTATTTTAGTTTCCTTTATTTAGTACAATGATGTCATGTTTCTTGTTATTTCATATTTGTATCTGTGGATGAGTATAGATGTATGTGACTGCCATGATTGTAATTATATTTTATGGCTTAAGATACTTTCCATTTGGTCCATTAAATTGGGTACACCTATGGAGTGTCTCTACTGGCATGCCACGTATTCTAGTCCTTATGGATTTTGGGACTGGCGCATGACAATTTTGCCATAGACTATCGACTTGATGTCATAGGAGGCACGGTCCCACAGTTTTATAGCTTGTTATAGACACACAGTTCCATGTGTAAACCCCCCTAAAATAATTTTATTTATTTATTGTAATTAATGTTTATTTAGTTAATTTTTGTATATTATTCTTAGTTAAATAACTAATATTTTATAGGTACAATATATATATATATATATATATATATATATATATATATATATATATATATATATATATATATATATATATATATATATATATATATATATATACTCCCCTAAACAGCCTGCCCTACCGTATAAATTATTCGCCGACGCCCTCACTAGCTCGGTCGGGCGTCCGGAACCGGGTCCTACAATTAGGCCTCGTTTGGTTGGCGGAATCTCCCGGTTGGGAAAGGAAAGTGATTACTTTCCTATGTTTGGACGTCCAAGGAATTGAGGAGGAAAGGAAAGTGATTCCCAATGGAAGGAAAATTAGGAGGAAAGTGATTCCATCCATCCAAGGAAGGAATCACTTTCCCACATTGAAGTATTCACTTTCCTTTCCAAATTCCTTGACATTACCAAACATCGGAAAGAAAAATCAATAGGAATTAAAGTTTCCCAAAGGAAAGGAAATGACAAGGAATTGATTTCCTTTCCCTTCCATTCCGCGAACCAAACGAGGCCTTAAGGAACGAGTCCCCTCCTCATTTCAAGGCGCCCCTGCGGTTCAGTTCGACGATGACGACGAGGCGGGCGCTTTTTCCCCCTTCGACTTGTGTTGAATGGGAAATTTTCCAGATCCAGACCCTCGGTGGATGCCATCCGCCGTGCGTTCCTATTGTTCGGCTTTCCCGGCAAGGTTCATGTGGGCGTTCTTGATGCTCGCCATGTCCTGATTAGACCGGAACGCGACGAAGATTTCCTCAGGCTGCACTCGAAGGAGCTCTGGTTCGTGGTCAAAGCCCCGATAAGACTCTTTAAATGGACCCTAAATTTTCTCTATCTAGGGAAACTCTGTTGATCCCAATCTGGGTGTCTTTACCAGATCTTCCTCTACATTTGTTAGCGAAGACAGCTTCATTTCATATCACCAGAGGCTTCAGGGCTCCCTTGAAGATTGATAAACCCACTCAGGAGCTTTCAAAATCGAGCACTGCGAGAGTGTTCGTGGAAATGGATACTAGCAAGCCATTACCGGACCATATCTGCATTCAGTTGCCGGGAGGTTGGAGCATTTAGGAACCGCTTCAGTTCGAGCCTCATCCCCTCTATTGCTAGAGATGCTACCACCAGGGACATTTAAAGGGTCATTGCAAACTGAAACAGGCACAGGACCCCAACTCTAAGGCACCGGAGATCTCTTCCTTTCCCTCGGGAGTGAGTCGGTCCCAGGGTCAGAACCTGTCAAGAAGGGTGTCTTCTGGGGACGTTCCTTCTTTTTTCTCCTTATTTTTCTTTTTTTCCTCCTCCTTAGGGCTGGCCGCCCCTTTGCTTCCCCTTCGCCCGGCTGCTATGCCGGCTGTAACTAACACATTTCTAAAATTGGAATATTTTTTCCATTTCTTATTATTTTCTCTAGTGGATATATTTTTATTTTAATTAAATATGATTGTGGCATTTATTATTTGACTAACCTATTTATTGGACCTTAACCTGTGAACCCAACTAGACTATACATAACCACTTGAGCCCACAACCTAGGATGAACACAATAGCCTCATTTAAGTCATGTTAGACTTGGTTTAGACTAGATTTTAATCCCACACTTAGTGCACATTTAACCCATTAATTAGGAGATTGTTCATGATGACTTGAGAAGGTAAAATAGATATTTTAGAAAGGTTTTAGGGCTTCCATACTTGGTTGGTTATAATGAGCCATTAAACCATCTTCTTCTTCATTTGGAAGCCTCCATAAACCCTAGAAGAGACCTACTTCAAGCCCCCTTCCATTCCATTCAATTCCACCATCAAAACACTCCCAAATTCTTCCAAATCCTTCCTAAACCTACATTCTACACGGTTAGAAGCTTGTAGACCAAGGAGCTCATAAGGAGGAGTCATAAGGAGGAGGAATTTGTGTCCAACTTGACACAAGAGCATTCATAGAAGACTCCATTGGGAAATCAACCACCCAATAGGTAAAACCCTTGTATTTTGATAGTTTTAAGCTCATTCTTCATGCATGACACATGTAGGATCATCCACATTGGTTAGGGAAGGGAGGTGAGCAAGGCTCTAAATCTCATTTTTGTGCATTTTATTTGGGACTTTTGTGCCCTCCTTGGAGAAATTCGAGGAGAGCCCACCAAGTGTTTGTCAAAATGACAAAGTGGTTATATTGGACTTGGTTTTCAGTTTTGATTATAGGGATGGCTTGGTTTTTCTTTGTATAGGCATCTTAGTTGATTTCCTAGTATTTTCCTTTATATATATATATATATATATATATATATATATATATATATATATATATATATATATAAAAAATATATATATATATATATATATATATATATATATATATATATATATATATATATATATATATAAATCCAGCACGTGCGAGCTCAGTTAAATCGTGTGTCTTCCCGTACCCGATTTCTAGCCGGTCGTCATGTCGCTTCGGACTCTTCGTGTGGATCCTGTCCGCAATAGATTTTTCATCATTGTCCGACAGGTACGCCTCGCGCACTCCGCGCACTCCAGAGCCTCATGGGACGACCGACATCTTTCGATGCTAGCAACTCAATGCCTCGCTTAGCCCACGACGTCGAAGGCGCCCCCGACGTCTTTACGATGCCTACGACAGCTGGTTCCGCCCAGCCACCCATTCTATGTGTACGACTCCCTTACGACGTCTTCCCGACGCCCATTGGACGCCACACGACGGGCCGCATGGTCAGTAGTCATTTATACCCATGGTAGATTGGTGTCGGTCCTCGACCGCCCGTACGACGCCCTAGCAGATGAGTTTTCATGCACGGGGCACCCCATTCTGTCCCACGCCAGCTTAGATCGTGGCTATTTTCGTCAGTCCTCTGACGTTGTGGATGCCCCGCATCGCACAGGCCAGGCTCATCATCGCCATATATATATTATATTATTAATATCATATATATATATATAGGTGCTACACTATTGAATGTTATATATAAATATGTGCACATTGTTTTGGGTTTGTGTTAGATTTGTTGTTCACTGTCAAGTGAACAAAATAGAGGATTACTTGTGCATTGCCTAAGGAAGAATTGGCCCTGTCATTGACAGAAATTATGAGAGGTTTTGGACTGCACTTGGCAGTAGTATAGCTCAGGCCATTAAGCCAGTGGGCATGTATGGCAGCAAAGATGGCACTAGGCAGCATGCAGCAGTGGCATTTGGCCACTGGCTTTAGTAGTTTGGCCACTTTGGCTTGGGGTCGAGTTTTGGCCTTGGGCTTTGAAGAATCATGGTTTATGTTTGGGTTGGTGAAATAGGAATTCGATTATGATAAAGAGTTGTTAGTTTAGAGGTTAGTGTAGGATATGAGTTATAAATTGTGATGTATCCTAGTACATTGTGTCTGTGAGAGAGTGAGTGAGTGAGATGTGTCCAGATAAGTATACTATGTCATTGACAGTAAGTATCATAAGGGTATCAAAAGGGATATGTTAGGATGGACTGTTAGTACTTTGGGTTAGGATATTGAGTGAATTAGAGTTTTGATGTGTGTTTTAGATGTGAAATTACCTATTGAGTGGATGGCAGGCTTTGCAGCTTTGCTCGGCTTTGGCTCAAGCCTTTACATTTGCAGCAATGCAAAGCCCAGACAATAGCAACATGCTTAAGCAGCAGAGCATTGCTTGCATTGGAGGGCTGTACAGCAACATGTTTGAGCAGCAGCAGCATGGGGCAGTGCAGGGGATCCCTTCCTGTTTGGTCGAGTGCCTTAGCTTGGCCATCTAGTTTTGGTATGTGTGTCCAAGTATGAGGGGTCAATTGTTAGTGAGATTTGAGGGTAGTAATGTGTTGGATTAGTGAGTATCCTAAACAGTGAATATATATCTAGATCAATTAATGTATGTGAGGAGTGTATGTAGGGAGCATCGGTTGGTATCAGTAGTGTCATAGGTGTTTGCTTGCATTACAGACCTGCTTTGGCCATGGGGGTGCCTGCAATGAGCAGCATGGCCTACTGTGGGCAGAGCCCAGGTCGGGTCAGGCTAGTATTGGCCTGTGTTTGGCCAACATACCATAGACCATGGTATGGGTAATATATGGCATATGTGAGTTAAACATTGTGGTGTAGAGATATATATGGGTGTTTCAGATATGGGCATTTGGGTCTCAGATAATAGGACTTGATTTCTAGGGCTTAGGATTTAATATCAGAGTTTAGGGTAGTATCTGAGGGTAAGTATCTTAGGAGTCTTGCTTGGAATGGTCGGGCAAATAGCCAACGTAATGTGTATAGAGAGGGGTTAGCTGATTTTACATGTATAATATATATGTATATGTTAGTGTCTAAATAATCTTGGCTATTTCCTTGTAGGTTAGTTGTTAGTATCAGATGGCTTAATATAGGACATCTATGTATACGTTAGGGAGTTAGATGTTAGTTTCAGGAAATTTCAGAGGTTGTTTAGAGTTAGTTGGTATTTTGAGTAGTTGGGTGTAGAGATTTGAGGGTGTGGGGTTGCCTTATGGCAGAGCCTTATTGGACAAGCCTCTGCAGGCCAAATGCCAAGCTAGCAGTAGCAGCAATAGCAGCAAGCCTTGAGGCTTTTCTTTGCAATGCAGAGCAATTACAGCATTGCCTGTATAGCAAGCAGCAAGCAGCAGAGCAAGCTAGCTGCAGTATGCAGTGGTAACAAGAATGGGCCACTTGGCCATGTTGCAGTAGGAGATGGGACTACTGTAGGCAGCATTAGTTGGCTATTGGCCTTGACAGTTGGCTTTTGGCCATTGGCACATGAGTCTTGGTGTCATATTTGTGTTAAGTGTATCAGAAGATATGTGAGAGGCCAATGAGTAGTAGCAGGGGCTTACTGTCTTGTGTTTGGTGCTAGTATAGGATAAATGGGAGTTTGGATATGGTTAAGTCAGTTAGGATTTTGGGGATTTGAATGATAGGGTATCAAAGATTGTTAGGTATTGTGTGTGTATGTGATCTTGGTAGTATAATTTCCCAACTGATATAGTATTAGAGCATGCTTGACTTGCATTTGCAAGTTATGGCATATAGCAGCAGCTTGGCAAGGGCATTTGGGCAGTAGGAGAGGATTGGTCATGGGGTGGTTAGGCCACATTTATCTTAATGTGAAGCTTGGTTCACATTTGAGTTTGTTTTGGGAGTGTAGAGAGGATGTCTATATATGTAGTATAGGATATTATCTATATGTATTGTATGAGATGTTACCTATAGCCTAAGGTATTGGAGTACTACCTACTCTAACGTAGAGGTAAGTGTTACCTATGATAAGTATGAGTATATTCCATATGTTTATATAAAGTAACAATAGGCTAAAAGGGTAACCAATTGGGGAGGTAAGGACTTATTAGAGGTTAACCTAACCATGGTTGACCAATGTTGACTTATCTGACTGAAAGTCAACCTTGAGTCAACATTTTATCCTAGACTTGACTTAGGGTTGACCAGGGTTGACCAGTTGACCAAGCCAACAATTGACCTAGTTTAACCTTGATTGTATATCACATGATAGAAAACCATGTCTAACACTGTTAAACCTTATTTAACACTTGTATATCTCATCTAAAGCTCTTGTGACCCCACTTTGAGCCTCGTTTCACATTCATTGCTCTGGACGACATGCGAGTACATTTTCTGATAGTTTCTATTATTTAATTTCTACTATGATTCTCGTATTTAGCGATACTATATTTGATTCTTGACATGTTGGTCACACGGATTGGTATTTCTGGATCCCGTCATGAGATGTTACCATGGTTATTGTATTGACATCGTACATGATATGTTCATTAGACATTGTACATGATAGTATCATAAAATATTGCTCGTGTATCGTAACGTGTCATGGTTGGATCCATTGTACGAGTTGAGGCGAGGGAAATCCTAGTAAGAGATGTGATCAAATTCCTATTGTAATTGTAGACATTGTAAGTGTTAATCGTACAATTCACGCATGATTAACCAGGCCACCTAGCAATTGTACACGTTCCCAAGCCGATCACATCTCGAAACTAGTATTTCAAACACATTGTATGTATAGTATTTATTGTTTCCATTATATTTTCTGGACTGTACTTACATGTTGACTATTTATTTCCATTCTTGAACATTTTACCCTTTATATCGTTCATTCTTCATAGTACCATTGTCAGGTTATGATTACATATTGGTAGCTCTATTTCTCATCATTTATCGTACTCTCTACTTACAGTTTTATAACTTTTATCAATTAATTGGAACTGTTGTTAGTTTATGTACTTCGCTCCAATCTTGACTGGATAACCAACATTTTTCAGATATTTTGGATGACTGTCCTACCCACTATTGAGCAAGGGAACATACGAGAGATGCACACAGGAGTCTGAGGAGGATCCTGCTCAGTAGAGAGTGCCCTAGATATAGTTTATAGTTTTTAGTATTCATATTGTATCGGATTGTTCCGATTGTAGGATTTTAGACTTATTTTATATTCAGGACATATACTTATGTGTCTTGGACTTACTCATGTGTTAATGACTTTATTATTTATTCAGTTATTCACCTTTATCTTCTATTCAAATATCGTGCTCTATCTTCCTTTAGATTTGTGATTGAGATTATGTACTTGGTATGTCATACTATTCTTCCGTGCGGAGATGACATGTTTATCTTCATTATTGTTAGATGTTAGATGGTATAGATGACCTATACAACATTCTACCGCCGACACTGCCGCGTAGGTTGTACGCACCCACGTCCTTGTGACCCTAAACTGGGTGCGGCTCGTGACATATTTTTGTGGTGGCCCATGCAGGTCAGAGTCACAACTAGTGCAGTTTCGTAGTGGCGCTCGACTTAGAGCGCTACTACGAGCCTACTATTAGGATATAGGTTATAGGCTATATAGAGAGTTACTCAATCACAATTAGAAAACTTCCAAATCTTCTGATTTCAATCCTTCATTGCAATTTTTTCAAATCAATTACCCTTCCTTGATAATATCTCATATTGTGCCATATTGATTTCTTTTGTCGATCTGTCTTTAGGATGCCGGAGACTAGATCGCAACGCGCTGGAGCCGTTGCAATGACGGAGAGGTCCGCTACTTCAGAGCCTCCTCTTCCAGCTGTAGGAGCTGCAGTTTAGGGACTTGCACCCACTGTTTCAGCAGCTCCTGGAGGTGTTCCTCCACCGGTCCAGAGGATCGTCATCGTGCAGCCAGGGCCTCTTCCTACACCTCCACCACCGACTGATACCATGCAGATGTTTGCATTGTTCCAGCAGATGATGGAGGCGCAGAGGGCTCAGGTCGATGCGCAACAGCGACAGGCTGATGTGTTGCGCCAGAGCATTGAAAGTGCCCACCAGTTGGCACTTACTGCAGTTGAGAGGGTGGCTACTGCTCTGCCTCAGGGTGCTCCTACCGGAGAGCAACAGCAGGCGAAGCAGGGTTCTATCAAAGACTTTAAGAAGATTTCCCCTCAAGAGTTCAAGGGGACAGAGGGGATCCTTTATGCCAATGACTGGCTAGAGGATGTAGAAAGGAGTTTGGAGTTGGCCAGATTTCGGAGGGGCTGCGGGTAGCAGCATCAGCTAGTCAGCTCTTCGATATCGCTCGGACGTGGTGTCGTACTGATCCCCGACTGATAGTGGCGGGACTGATGTGGACTACTTTCAAGAGGCTATTCAAGGAGAAATTCTTCCATGACATGGCTCTTACTGCACTGGAGGGACAATTCGTAGAGTTAGTACAGGGGAACTCGTCTGTTGACGAGTATACAACTGAGTTTTTTTGTCTGATCCGGTTCGCCAAGGGCATCGTTCAGGATGCTGGAGAGAAGGCCCGCAAGTTCAGGAGGGGCCTGAACCACGGGATCAGATCTCGCACGTCATGGCGTCGCACAGCGATATTCGAGGATATTCTGATAGATGACTAGATTGCGGAGGAGAATTTGGACCTCAGGCCCAAGAGAGGCAGTGACGTCGTGGGTGGTGCTAGCAGTAGTGCAGGACCGATAAAGCGTCCCTAATTTATGTATCAATTACTCCAGTTGCCACAGCAACAATTTTAGGATCTAGCTAGGGCTCAGGTTCAGCAGTTTTGTGTACCAGAGCGAGCCCTAGTACAGTAGGATCAGCTGCAGCATCAGAGGAAGACCCAACAGTACAATTTATGCAAGAAGCTGGATCATCTTTGGGATAGTTGTAGAGTGAGTTTGGGACTTTATTTGCACTGTGGCACTGCGGGACATCGAATGAAGGATTGTCTCCTAGCTCCTTATATTCCCGGACATTGCGTAGGTCCAAACCAAAGGGGTCCAGCTAGGCTACCAGTGGAACCGCAGATTGCACAGTACCGGCAGTGGGATATACCCCGTCAAGGCAGGGCTTTCAAAATGGCGGTCGAGGAGACCAACACAGCAGGTGATGGGCTAGAAGGTTAGATTATGTTCATTCTTCCTTCCTATTTCATTCCATCCATTGATTACTTGATTGCTTTCTTAGTACCTTTAGCTTGCATATGTGATTTTCATACTAGATTGATAGTGAACCCCCAATGGAGACTACAATAACATAACACTGTAGAGGCTATAATTGTTTTATTTCCTTTTATATGTTGTATAACTTTAGATAGGATTTTGTAGACTTTGATTGTTGGGGGTTTGACCTAGAGAAGAGTATAACCAACTTAAATTTTGAGGACGAAATTTTTTAGGGGGGTGGGATTGTAACTACCACATTTCTAAAATAGGGATATTTTTATCATTTTGTATTATTTCTCTAGTGGGTATTTTTTAATTAAATATGATTGTGGCATTTATTAGTTGACTAACCTATTTATTTGACCTTAACCTGTGAACCCAACTAGACTAAACATGACTTCTTGAGCACACAACCTAGGATGAACACATCTAGCCTCATTTAAGTCATGTTAGACTTGGTTTAGACTAGATTTTTAATCCCACACTTAGTGCACATTTAACCCATTAATTAGAAGATTGTTCATGATGACTTGAGATGGTAAATTAGACATTTTAGAAGGGTTTTAGGGCTTCCATACTTGGCTGGTTATAATGAGCCATTAAACCATCTTCTTCTTTGTAACGTCTCAGTCCCAAAATACTTAGGACTAGGTACATATCCGTGCCAGCTGCATACATACGAAGTATACTCCAATATATGGAAACCTCGTATGAATACATAAGCTATAAAATGCAGTAAACCAAGAGTAATCTAATCTCATCCACAAATGAAGAATAAAAGATATCATAAAATCAACTGTAATAAGTCTGTGTACAATACGTTGGGCGAAGAAAAATCTACTACCAACAAGTAAGAAAAAATATACATGAAACTGAAATGAATTGGCGAGAGTAGCAAAGGAAGACCCAAGACACGTCATCTCCGAATGAATAGAGAAGATCGCGACCTCGGCTAGAACACCTGCAATATCACAAAAGTACACACACCTGGAGAGATAACCAGGTCCTCAGAGGGACGTGACAAGATACATGAAGAACATGCCATATGAACTGAATATAAATGCACCATAAAATAAATTAAAAGTGTCCAAACCATAACACGGCTCAATATCCCATCATCGAAACAGTAGGCTACCCCTACAACCAAACAAGGACAAAGGGTAACTTACTATTCCACGATGTGACATTTTTCCATGCCATGATTGGAACATGAAATTTGCTAAGGTCTCCTAACCTTTCTAGTAGGCAATTTAGAAGACATATCGATGTATGAGCAGGTGAAGGCTGACTCCCCCAGGACAAGGTAATAACTCACAACACGCACACGTTAAGTACCAATACTATCAGCCGACATAACTCGAGGCTAGCGGCCCACGTGACCCATCAGTCCACATAGCTCGAGGCTAGTGACCCTCGCGACTCGACTACCGTAGTATGCAGTTACTACGGCCTTTGGTTTTGGGTAGCCCATACATCAAACTGTCTTCACCCTCCCAAGGTTCACTAACAAAAGGTAGTCCACTAGAACTAGGTCCACATGCATTTTAAAAGACAAGAAAGAGAAATACTGAAAGTAAACAAGAAACTATGAAAAATAAATCATGGATCCAACTAAAAGAAATAGATAATAAATTTGCACCAAATAAATAAATAAGGATGCATCTAATTATAAACAGTAAATAAGGCAAGGTATCTTGCCTGAGGGTGGTGCAAGAAGCAACAAAATCCAACAATCAGAATCGTCAACAGGAAAGTCAAAATCCACAAGAAGCTCCGGATGCTGAAACAAACATCACGAACGTGTTTGGAATAAAAGATATGCCTAGGAAACGCCTGTCCAAAAGTCAAATTCTGGAACAGGGGCAATTTCGTAATTTTGGGTCAAAATGATGTCCGCCATTGGACCCGCTTTGCATCGAAATGCGCGCCAGAACCTACGGTCTCTAAAGTCGTCAAACTACATGTCTACGAATTTATTTTGATGAGACGAACCTGTCACGACCCGCACCCGATTTTCGGACGCGAGCTCGTGAGCAAGCCAGCTACGTATCGAGCGGACTCCAGCCCGACTCGAGTACGTATAAGCTGTCAAGGTCATGGGTATCATGTCTAATCTAAACTGTATCTCAATCCACAAGAATCAAATAAAACAAGAATGAACAATTATGGGTCATGGTCTGCAGCCCATTAGCATATTATTCGATTTGACTCCAAGAATGATATGAGTCTATAAATAAGCAGAGTATATCATGGTACTGAATATAAAGCACGAAAAGATAATAAAGAGATATCACAAGCAAATACCTATATCATGCATCGCAATCCTCTACCATCCCGCTTTGCTAACTAACTCCATACTATCGCTAAACCTGAAGAGATCATCAGGTCCTCAGAGGACTGCAAGATATATAAAACATGCCTATCTAACAGTTTAATCATGTAATAATATAAACAGGGTGTAAACAGGAACTAGACAGGAGACTAACCTGTGGCTACTGACAGATAGCTATGAACACGGATACGGGATCAAGTATGCATAAATGAACTGTTGGTAGATCAATGGATACCAAACCTCGCCCCGAATGTGGACTTGCAGGTCAGTTTCAAGACAAGTCACCCTCGTCCCGTATGTGGACTCGCAGGTGCAAAGGACAACCCTCGCCCCGTGTGTGGACTCGCAGGTTGTGGAAACGAAAAAGGAATAGCAGTTCACTCACACATACTTGCAGACACGACTCAGTCAAGACCCAGGTGAAGACACGGTACAACTCAGTCATGACACAGGTAAGGACAACTCTGGCATGATCCATGACGTAAACAAGCATGGTATAACTACACTATCAAGTCATGAAATACTGATATACAAACAAGACAATAAACGAGTAAACATGGTATCACATAAATCTATAGCAACTAAGGTAACTCAAGATGACAAACTAAGACAGGTGTACTATAAGCATAAAAATAAACTGTAGAGCGAGGCAAGGTATACTTGCCTGGAGGTTGCACGCAGATCCAATAAAAATACAGTCAACTGCCAAGCCATGAAGTCCAAGTCCTCACAACTGTCTCTGAAAGCTGAAACAGACATCGCCAATATTCTCAGAATAGTCAAATTAGCTAGAATTGCCTGTCCTTAAGTCCAATTCTGGACATAGGGGCAAAACGATAAATTCGGACAAAAACGATGTCCGCCGTTGGACCCGCTTTGCACCAAAAAACGTGCCAGAGTTAATGGTCTCTAAAGTCGTCAAACTATATGTCTACGGATCCGGTTTTCCGATACAAACCCAACCATATGTCTAAAGTTGGATTTCGGCGGACCGTGCACAAAATCACCCGTTGAGTCGGACCGTGGGGCCCGTAAAATGGCAATTTTATCAACTGTCTCAGAATTGGTCCAAACTTGGCATACAGGACCAAAAAAATGATACGGTCCTGTTGGTGCAAGTTTCGTCTCGATCTGATAAACGTGTACGAAGTAATTGGGAAATTTGCACATAGGCCGATACGGTGAATTTTGACGGATACACATCAAATTCGTCGCGTACACGCGACCAATTTGAATTCCGTCAAAGCCCACATGTCCACAATATCCGTACGCGCCTTTCGATGCTTACGGTGCGCGACCACGTCGCCCAAATTGGCAGGACACACGTCGTATCGAGAGATTTTTATAGTTTTTAAAACAGGTTTTTGTCAAACTTCGGGATCCGATTTCTTGGCGCGTAGTCGATGAAATCGACTTCTACGAATTGGGTTGTGGAGCCCTACATGTTGTCAATAAACTGCTTCAAATAGATTTTCGAAATTCCTAATATTGGGTTCAGAATTTTACTTCGAACACAGGAGTTGGGGCCGGGTTTACTGTTCCATTTTGGATAGTTTTTCGGGTTTTTGTGATTCGATTACACAAGGTTTTTGGCACGATTTGACCTAAACTAGTTAATATGATTTGTAGGTGGTTAAGTTGTGATTCAAATGGGCCAACTAGTTCAAATTTCTATCATGAGATGGGGGAGAACCATACCTCTGAAATCAGGATCGGGTCTGTTGACTCCGCCGCGGTTCTGTCCGCGATTCCGGCACGCGTCGGGCAATACGGCGGCTCAGGCCGGCCTCCGGTGGCCCTGTGGTGGCGCGTGGCTGTGCCTGGTCGCCGGGGGTCACCAGGGTTCGGGAGGAAGGCGGCTGGGTTTAGGGTTTTCTCGATCTCCCATACATATGTATGTTCGGTTTCTCACGAATTCTGCTATAGGGTCGCTCGGGTTGGCGTGAATATTTGGCTGATTCAGTTTAAATGGGAAGAAGCTCCCATTGTTGGGCTTCCCTCCATGCTGGGCCTTGCTTCGGGTGTGTGTGTTGGGCTGGGTGTCAATTGCTTTTAATTCTTTTTTTTCTATTTCTTATATCTAGTATATACATATATACGTATACATATACGCTCATGTATATATACGTATACATACATGCCTGATTATATATATTTATATAGACATAAACATACACACCTATATATATATACGTAACATATACACATATATATTTATATATACAACCCATATACACCTATATATATAATATATTCATATATGCATACACATGTACACATATATTCATATCTATGCATAAATAATATTCCAATAAAAATTCTAAGTTCCTAAATACCATTTTCTAGTGTATGACCTATTTATAAAATATGAATATATATATGTTATAACATTCATTTGACAGAAATAATATAGCCAATAATAATATTATTATTATATAACAATATCCTCAATAAAATAATAATGATAATAATAACGAAGTTCGACAAACCAATAATGGTGTATATACCATTTTGCACCGTCTAATAATCCTAAAAATGTACAGGGCCTATTTTATACAAATATTGTTGAATATTAACTAGTAGAAATATTTATAATATTTAATTAACAAATATTTAGAAGATATTCATTAGACAATCAAAATGAACTACAACACAATCATACTAAAATACACCAATACGAATGCCGTTGGACGTACCGCATGACTACATGGACTTGGCTCAATTCGGGTCCAGTCCAGACTGGTTTGGCACAACCGGATCTTCCACAAGTCAATAAAGCTTAATAATAAATAATTAATTAATAAATAAATAAAATCTTCGGTAAGGGTTAAGTCGCAACTTGGCCTAGTTTTCCTAGTTAGGAGATCACTATGGCTCGGTGTAATGCCTGTGGTTCGTATTATGTATTCTTGGAATACGTGTACGTATTTATTCTTGTATTGCATGATTTTCTTGCTTAATTTCCTCCCTGGGCTTGGTTTATTCTTGGTTGGGTTGGCTTGGTTCGGTTTGGGATTGCTCTTGGTTCATCATGAACCAAGAGGTGAACCCCCTACCTACCACCACCTTTGATATTTATTGCCCTTTCTTTTTCTCTCTCATTCATTACCCATCTTCTTCTTCTTCATTTACTTCCTTACCTACCAGAGAGAGGAGAGAGAGGTCTAGGCAAGTGCATCTTGCTTCATGGAGGAACTCCAATTTTATTGTTTCATTCTCTTCCTTGTAGCATTTTAACACTCTTTAGTACTTGACATTTTCCGTTTCCATGGCTAGATTCTTGTAGATCTAAGTTTATTTTAATTTCGGATTTTCTGGGTTTTGATCTATTTAACATTGTTACTTTCAAGTTTTGTTGGTTTCATGCTGTAGAGTAGCTCGTTCTACCCCATTTTGACCTATGGAAGTTCGGATTTGGGCTCCGAATGATGGAGTTATGGAGCTTGAGGACTTGGCTCTCATGGTGTTCTCTTCTCTGAAATTTTGAAGAAGATGAATAGTGCTTGACTTGACCGCATGAATACTTCATACGGCAAGTGTTCTATTCAGCCGCATGACTGGAAGTTCTTGAGCCGCATGAGAGTCGAACCTATTTCAGCCGCATAACTCGCTCCATTCCCAGCCGTATAAGTTCTGAACTCCCTTAGCCGCATGCAGCCCCTTTATTTCCTGGCCGCATAGGCCCGTGACCAGTCTGGCCGCATAGGCATTGCTTCCCGAGCCGCATATGCGCCCATCTTCTTGAGCCGCATGAACTTGCACTCATTTTCCTAGCCGCATGAGCTTGCCCCCCCAGCCGCATGAAGCCATTCTTCCGCTGGCCGCATGAGGCCCAACATCTTGGAGCCGTATGACCGCATGTGCCTCATTTCTTCCTGGCCGTATGGGGATTGGTTTCCTGGCCGCATGTGCCCTTGCACTTCCAGCCGCATAGACTTTTCCTAGCCTAGCCGCATGGGTTGTTCACCTTCCCGCTAGCCGCATGAGATCCAGCGGCCCTGGCCGCATGCGCTCTCATATTTGAGCCGCATGTGTCTTATTCTCTCCTGGCCGCATATGCCTTAGCCGTATGGCTCTTCTATGGCCCTGTATATTGATATTTTATTAGATATTTTACGTCTATTTTATATCCTTACGCCTTTTGTCCTGAACTTGAAAATCATGAATTCATTTGTATGTTTGGAATTGATAATTGAACACGACGTGATAGTGACCCGTAGTGGTGCACTCCTGACATGATAACCTGGCATGACCTGATAGTGGCCCATCGTGGCGCACTCCTGACAAAGTACACCTGACATGATAACCTAACATGATTTCTCGAATGGCTGTTGCGACGGCTACCTGACATGACATGACCTGTATAATTGATCCTGACACCGTGGGCGATTGTGCTTGTACAAATAATCCAGTCCTGTCTTGCATCATGTCTAGGAGGGGACTCCTGAGTACCACGGTCAGGAGTACCTACTGAAATGGACTAAGGTTAATGACTAGTATAATTCACTAGACATGAAGAGATGTTCCCCAGTTACAGGCGATCCCGTTATCCCGGCCGCAAATGTTTGGACTTGTAGCCTGCCGACGAGTAGGGCACATTTCCAGCCCACTGTCATGTGGGACACTCTTGATTGTCACTTTAATGATTGAACTCTATTGTCTCTCTAATGTATTGTACTCTCTTGATTGTCACTATAATGATTGCCTAGATAACCTGGATATCTGCAGGGCCTGTGACTACTTGGAGCATCTCATTGCATCTTGCTAGTAATTAGGATTGTGATAACCCTAGTTAGTTAATGTAGAAAGCCGTAGGCAATAATTGGCCGTGATTGCTTGGATGGAGTCTAGTCCAGTATAGTATTGTCTTGAATTGATTAATTGTAAGATTGTACCAGAATGATTGAATGATTGTCACTCCAGATTGTCACTATAATGATTGTCGCTCCAGATTGTCACTATAATGATTGTCACTCCGGATTGTCACTATAATGATTGTCACTCCAGAATGTTACTTGACCTGATTTCTTATATTTATCTTGCCGATAAATGGTGAGAGAAACCAAGTTCCGTTCAGACGAAGGGTTACAACCTCGGTCCTTGTTTGGTTTACGGGTTGTAACCTGGCTATCTGAATAGTCCCTTGGTTATCTCATCGTATATCATCCTGTCATGCTTTATTTCCATATGTCCTGTCTTTTAGTAATTCTATACAAGATTGTCTTTTATAATTATCCATCATGTTTTTTTCTTAACTACTGCCTTTATTATGTAATTATACTCTTGTGCTAATTGCTGGTTTTAGTTCTTAAGTGAAGCCTCCTTTGTGGCACTTGCTCTTTCTGGGGTCTGACCCAGCTAGTTTTGTATGGCCAGATACCGGAGCAGCACCAAAGGATCTTCCTGCTTTTCAGCCCGATGGTGGTCACCAGGCGTAACCAGGGCAACGAGTGGGTTTATTTTTGCTCTCCCACTCTATTGTAAAATTATTCTTTTGAGGCGTTTAGCCGCCGAGCAAGTGTTAGCTCGTTTGCAACTTTATTTACTGTCTGCCTACGGGCTGTAAGCATGATTGGCAACTCGAGGTTGATCATGTATGACTTAAACTCTTGCTAGTCCTTACATTTTGTATGACTAGCTTCATGATCATCTGGATATGTAATGTTTGGGAGGCCTTACAATTGTATATTTGGTGATCTGATATCTTGTGATTGTTATTAGTTGGTTGAGATTGAGACAATAGGATAATTTTATGACCTTAAGAGACTGATGGATTGTAGTGAAACCCTCACATATCTAGACAGCCGTGACCGTATAGCGGTGTGGATTCCATTCCGTTATACGTAGCTGGCTATGTCTGCCCCCGCTCTCCAGTATTCTGGTTCTGGGGCGTGACATGGTTTAAGTGGTGGCCCATGCAGGTTTTGTTAATCAAGATATGTGAGGGTTTACCGAATAGATGTCTCAATCAGTATTCGTCCTTGATCTCTGCTCGTATCCTCTTGATTCCTGAAAATTCTTGTCCTGATCACATGCTTGTAATCGTTGATCTATCCTGGTCCTTCTTTATTGTTCCCATGTCGTTTTCTTTAGCGGCATTGAACCTGGACCTGCCGATCAGTAAGGCGGATCACCTCCCGTGGACCAGCAGCAACCAGAAGATCAGGCCCAACACTCAGGAGCAGCCTCCCGAGTCGTACCTACTGGAGAAGAGCCGCCAGTTCAGCCAGTCCAGCCTGCAGATCCTGATGATGGCACTTTGGTGGGTCTCATCAGATCATTGTTAGCTTCCCAAGATCGTCAGGGAGATGCCCTGCATCAAGCGGTACAAGATGCTCTGAATAGAAGTGGTCCTCGAGGGAACAGTGCGGTCAACAGTTTCAAGCGCCTGAACCCTCCATTCTTCGATGGCAGCGAGGATGCCATTGCTGCCGATGCTTGGCTACAAGATATAGAGGTGATTCTCGAAGCCGCGAAGACTCCAGAAGACGAGAAGGTGGCTGTGGTGCGCCTACAGTTATTGGATCTAGCCCGCAGTTGGTGGGCCACACAAGCAGCAGGATTGGCAACACCGGTCTCCTAGGCAGTGTTCAGCGAGAAGTTCCAGACCAAGTATTATGATGCAGTGGCTCGATATGACTTGCAGACCAGGTTCAGTAATCTTAAGCAGATAGGGAGGACGGTCGACGGATATGCGACCGAGTTTTCCAGACTTAGTCGGTTTGCTCCCACCTTGGTGGCAACCGAGTATGACAGAGCGCAGAGGTTCCAGCAGGGACTTCATTTAGAGATTATATTGGCAGTAGAACAGTTCGAGCATCAGACCTATGATGCGGCGTTGCGAGCAGCAAGGAGGCACGAGTATACCTCCCAGAGAATAGTGGACAGGACTGGAGGTCGGAAGCGGTCCCATAGTCAGATGAATCAGTCTTCAGTACCAGCCCCGACAGCTAGGGCTTTGACTATTGGAACTCCGAGACAAGCAACCTCAGTTACGTCGGTTCAGTACTCAACCCCGACGTACCCTCAGCAGAAACAGAAGCAAGCACAGTCTTCCGCCGCAGGCTGTTCTTATTGTGGGAAGCCTGGACACGTGGTAGCGGAGTGTCGCAAGGCGTTGGGATTATGTTTATTGTGTGGAGCACCGGATCATAGGGTGGGGTCCTGTCCTTTCAGAGTTGATTCAGCATCGACAGTATCTAGTCCCTCGGTTAGGGGACCAGCACCAGCACCAGCACTAGCACCAGTACCAGCTCCAGTCCAGCAGCAACAGCAGTTCCCGTTTCCGAGGCCCTTGCCGACTCAGGCCCAGACTTTCCAGTAACAGAATCTACGGCAGTTTGCCCTAGCCCAGGCTCAGGTTCATAATCGATCGAGAGGTATATGTGTCCTCGCATCTTGCTTTTCTACCATCATTATGCGGGGTGCATGACGTATTTCATGTATCCTAATTACAACGGTACATTCCGGGCCCGAGCCATTTCCTAGATCATTCGAAAAGGTTGGTACCAATAGCCTTTAACCTTTTCGTATGAGGAGAGGCCCGTGTCCATGTTTGACCAAGGGGAGAGACCTCAAGCGCAAGACTATCAGTTTAGTTCATGTTGCTTGAGTTCATCGCTCCTTGGGAGATTCAAACGTGGGAGTGTGAGGATGATATCCGATCACGTTATCCCGACTTGTTTGACTCGTGAGGTATAATGTCTTTCTTATGCCTCATGCCATCGATTCCTTGCTTGAATGAGTGATTGTCTGCCTAGTTATAGCTTGCATGTGATTAATGTAGCTTGTCATTGCTCCTCTAGCCTCTTGATTAAATTCCGAGGACGGAATTCTTTTAAGGTGGATAGAGTTGTAATGCCTGTGGTTCGTATTATGTATTCTTGGAATACGTGTACGTATTTATTCTTGTATTGCATGATTTTCTTGCTTAATTTTCTCCCTGGGCTTGGTTTATTCTTGGTTGGGTTGGCTTGGTTCGGTTTGGGATTGCTCTTGGTTCATCATGAACCAAGAGGTAAACCCCCTACCTACCACCACCTTTGATATTTATTGCCCTTTCTTTTTCTCTCTCATTCATTACCCATCTTCTTCTTCCTCAGTTACTTCCTTACCTACCAGAGAGAAGAGAGAGAGGTCTAGGCAAGTGCATCTTGATTCATGGAGGAACTCTAATTTTATTGTTTCATTCTCTTCCTTGTAGCATTTTAACACTCTTTAGTACTTGACATTTTCCGTTTCCATGGCTAGATTCTTGTAGATCTAAGTTTATTTTAATTTCAGATTTTCTGGGTTTTGATCTATTTAACATTGTTACTTTCAAGTTTTGTTGGTTTCATGCTGTAGAGTAGCTCGTTCTACCCCATTTTGACCTATGGAAGTTCGGATTTGGGCTCCGAATGATGGAGTTATGGAGCTTGAGGACTTGGCTCTCATGGTGTTCTCTTCTCTGAAATTTTGAAGAAGATGAACAGTACTTGACTTGACCGCATGAATACTTCATGCGGCAAGTGTTCTATTCAGCCGCACGACTGGAAGTTCTTGAGCCGCATGAGAGTCGAACCTATTTCAGCCGCATAACTCGCTCCATTCCCAGCCGCATAAGTTCTGAACTCCCTTAGCCGCATGCAGCCCCTTTATTTCCTGGCCGCATAGGCCCGTGACCAGTCTGGCCGCATAGGCATTGCTTCCCGAGCCGCATATGCGCCCATCTTCTTGAGCCGCATGAACTTGCACTCATTTTCCTAGCCGCATGAGCTTGCCCCCCCAGCCGCATGAAGCCACTCTTCCGCTGGCCGCATGAGGCCCAATATCTTGGAGCCGCATGCGCCATCACCTCTCTGACCGCATGTGCCTCATTTTTTCCTGGCCGTATGGGGATTGGTTTCCTGGCCGCATGTGCCCTTGCACTTCCAGCCGCATAGACTTTTCCTAGCCTAGCCGCATGAGTTGTTCACCTTCCCGCTAGCCGCATGAGATCCAGCGGCCCTGGCCGCATGCGCTCTCATATTTGAGCCGCATGTGTCTTATTCTCTCCTGGCCGCATATGCCTTAGCCGTATGGCTCTTCTATGGCCCTGTATATTGATATTTTATTAGATATTTTACGTCTATTTTATATCCTTACGCCTTTTGTCCTGAACTTGAAAATCATGAATTCATTTGTATGTTTGGAATTGATAATTGAATACGACGTGATAGTGACCCGTGGTGGTGCACTCCTGACATGATAACCTGGCATGACCTGATAGTGGCCCGTCGTGGCGCACTCCTGACAAAGTACACCTGACATGATAACCTGACATGATTTCTCGAATGGCTGTTGCGACGGCTACCTGACATGACATGACCTGTATAATTGATCCTGACACCGTGGGCGATTGTGCTTGTACAAATAATCCAGTCCTGTCTTGCATCATGTCTAGGAGGGGACTCCTGAGTACCACGGTCAGGAGTACCTACTGAAATGGACTAAGGTTAATGACTAGTATAATTCACTAGACATGAAGAGATGTTCCCCAGTTACAGGCGATCCCGTTATCCCGGCCGCAAATGTTTGGACTTGTAGCCTGCCGACGAGTAGGGCACATTTCCAGCCCACTGTCATGTGGGACACTCTTGATTGTCACTTTAATGATTGAACTCTATTGTCTCTCTAATGTATTGTACTCTCTTGATTGTCACTATAATGATTGCCTGGATAACCTGGATAGCTGCAGGGCCTGTGACTACTTGGAGCATCTCATTGCATCTTGCTAGTAATTAGGATTGTGATAACCCTAGTTAGTTAATGTAGAAAGCCGTAGGCAATGATTGGCCGTGATTGCTTGGATGGAGTCTAGTCCAGTATAGTATTGTCTTGAATTGATTAATTGTAAGATTGTACCAGAATGATTGAATGATTGTCACTCCAGATTGTCACTATAATGATTGTCGCTCCAGATTGTCACTATAATGATTGTCACTCCGGATTGTCACTATAATGATTGTCACTCCAGAATGTTACTTGACCTGATTTCTTATATTTATCTTGCCGATAAATGGTGAGAGAAACCAAGTTCCGTTCAGACGAAGGGTTACAATCTCGGTCCTTGTTTGGTTTACGGGTTGTAACCTGGCTATCTGAATAGTCCCATGGTTATCTCATCGTATATCATCCTGTCATGCTTTATTTCCATATGTCCTGTCTTTTAGTAATTCTATACAAGATTGTCTTTTATAATTACCCATCATGTTTTTTTCTTAACTACTGCCTTTATTATGTAATTATACTCTTGTGCTAATTGCTGGTTTTAGTTCTTAAGTGAAGCCTCCTTTGTGGCACTTGCTCTTTCTGGGGTCTGACCCAGCTGGTTTTGTATGGCCAGATACCGGAGCAGCACCAAAGGATCTTCCTGCTTTTCAGCCCGATGGTGGTCACCAGGCGTAACCAGGGCAACGAGTGGGTTTATTTTTGCTCTCCCACTCTATTGTAAAATTATTCTTTTGAGGCGTTTAGCCGCCGAGCAAGTGTTAGCTCGTTTGCAACTTTATTTACTGTCTGCCTACGGGCTGTAAGCATGATTGGCAACTCGAGGTTGATCATGTATGACTTAAACTCTTGCTAGTCCTTACATTTTGTACGACTAGCTTCATGATCATCTGGATATGTAATGTTTGGGAGGCCTTACAATTATATATTTGGTGATCTGATATCTTGTGATTGTTATTAGTTGGTTGAGATTGAGACAATAGGATAATTTTATGACCTTAAGAGACTGATGGATTGTAGTAAAACCCTCACATATCTAGACAGCCGTGACCGTATAGCGGTGTGGATTCCATTCCGTTATACGTAGCTGGCTATGTCTGCCCCCGCTCTCCAGTATTCTGGTTCTGGGGCGTGACATGGTTTAAGTGGTGGCCCATGCAGGTCTTGTTAATCAAGATATGTGAGGGTTTACCGAATAGATGTCTCAATCAGTATTCGTCCTTGATCTCTGCTCGTATCCTCTTGATTCCTGAAAATTCTTGTCCTGATCACATGCTTGTAATCGTTGATCTATCCTGGTCCTTCCTTATTGTTCCCATGTCGTTTTCTTCAGCGGCATTGAACCTGGACCTGCCGATCAGTAAGGCGGATCACCTCCCGTGGACCAGCAGCAACCAGAAGATCAGGCCCAGCACTCAGGAGCAGCCTCCCGAGTCGTACCTACTGGAGAAGAGCCGCCAGTTCAGCCAGTCCAGCCTGCAGATCCTGATGATGGCACTTTGGTGGGTCTCATCAGATCATTGTTAGCTTCCCAAGATCGTCAGGGAGATGCCCTGCACCAAGCGGTACAAGATGCTCTGAATAGAAGTGGTCCTCGAGGAAACAGTACGGTCAACAGTTTCAAGCGCCTGAACCCTCCATTCTTCGATGGCAGCGAGGATGCCATTGCTGCCGATGCTTGGCTACAAGATATAGAGGTGATTCTCGAAGCCGCGAAGACTCCAGAAGACGAGAAGGTGGCTGTGGTGCGCCTACAGTTATTGGATCTAGCCCGCAGTTGGTGGGCCGCACAAGCAGTAGGATTGGCAACACCGGTCTCCTAGGCAGTATTCAGCGAGAAGTTCCAGACCAAGTATTATGATGCAGTGGCTCGATATGACTTGCAGACCAGGTTCAGTAATCTTAAGCAGATAGGGAGGACGGTCGACGGATATGCAACCGAGTTTTCCAGACTTAGTCGGTTTGCTCCCACCTTGGTGGCAACCGAGTATGACAGAGTGCAGAGGTTCCAGCAGGGACTTCATTTAGATATTATATTGGCAGTAGAACAGTTCGAGCATCAGACCTATGATGCGGTGTTGCGAGCAGCAAGGAGGCACGAGTATACCTCCCAGAGAATAGTGGACAGGACTGGAGGTCGGAAGCGGTCCCATAGTCAGATAAATCAGTCTTCAGTACCAGCCCCGACAGCTAGCGCTTTGACTATTGGAACTCCGAGACAAGCAACCTCAGTTACGTCGGTTCAGTACTCAACCCCGACGTACCCTCAGCAGAAATAGAAGCAAGCACAGTCTTCCGCCGCAGGCTGTTCTTATTGTGGGAAGCCTGGACACGTGGTAGCGGAGTGTCGTAAGGCGTTGGGATTATGTTTATTGTGTGGAGCACCGGATCATAGGGTGGGGTCCTGCCCTTTTATAGTTGATTCAGCATCGACAGTATCTAGTCCCTCGGTTAGGGGACCAGCACCAGTACTAGCACCAGTACCAGCTCCAGTCCAGCAGCAACAGCAGTTCCCGTTCCCGAGGCCCTTGCCGACTCAGGCCCAGACTTTCCAGTAACAGAATCCACGACAGTTTGCCCTAGCCCAGGCTCAGGTTCAGAATCGATCGAGAGGTATATGTGTCCTCGCATCTTGCTTTTCTACCGTCATTATGCGGGGTGCATGACGTATTTCATGTATCCTAATTACAACGGTACATTCCGGGCCCGAGCCATTTCCTAGATCATTCGAAAAGGTTGGTACCAATAGCCTTTAACCTTTTCGTATGAGGAGAGGCCCGTGTCCATGTTTGACCAAGGGGAGAGACCTCAAGCGCAAGACTATCAGTTTAGTTCATGTTGCTTGAGTTCATCGCTCCTTGGGAGATTCAAACGTGGGAGTGTGAGGATGATATCCGATCACGTTATCCCGACTTGTTTGACTCGTGAGGTATAATGTCTTTCTTATGCCTCATGCCATCGATTCCTTGCTTGAATGAGTGATTGTCTGCCTAGTTATAGCTTGCATGTGATTAATGTAGCTTGTCATTGCTCCTCTAGCCTCTTGATTAAATTTCGAGGACGGAATTCTTTTAAGGTGGATAGAGTTGTAATGCCTGTGGTTCGTATTATGTATTCTTGGAATACGTGTACGTATTTATTCTTGTATTGCATGATTTTCTTGCTTAATTTCCTCTCTGGGCTTGGTTTATTCTTGGTTGGGTTGGCTTGGTTCGGTTTGGGATTGCTCTTGGTTCATCATGAACCAAGAGGTGAACCCCCTACCTACCACCACCTTTGATATTTATTGCCCTTTCTTTTTCTCTCTCATTCATTACCCATCTTCTTCTTCCTCAGTTACTTCCTTACCTACCAGAGAGAGGAGAGAGAGGTCTAGGCAAGTGCATCTTGCTTCATGGAGGAACTCCAATTTTATTGTTTCATTCTCTTCCTTGTAGCATTTTAACACTCTTTAGTACTTGACATTTTCCGTTTCCATGGCTAGATTCTTGTAGATCTAAGTTTATTTTAATTTCAGATTTTCTGGGTTTTGATCTATTTAACATTGTTACTTTCAAGTTTTGTTGGTTTTATGCTGTAGAGTAGCTCGTTCTACCCCATTTTGACCTATGGAAGTTCGGATTTGGGCTCCGAATGATGGAGTTATGGAGCTTG
The DNA here is from genome assembly GCA_029216955.1 of Iris pallida. Taxonomy (NCBI): domain Eukaryota; kingdom Viridiplantae; phylum Streptophyta; class Magnoliopsida; order Asparagales; family Iridaceae; genus Iris; species Iris pallida. The sequence goes on from JANAVB010016600.1 coordinate 943,790, forward strand.
AGGACTTGGCTCTCATGGTGTTCTCTTCTCTGAAATTTTGAAGAAGATGAACAGTGCTTGACTTGACCGCATGAATACTTCATGCGGCAAGTGTTCTATTCAGCCGCACGACTGGAAGTTCTTGAGCCGCATGAGAGTCGAACCTATTTCAGCCGCATAACTCGCTCCATTTCCAGCCGCATAAGTTTCGAACTCCCTTAGCCGCATGCAGCCCCTTTATTTCCTGGCCGCATAGGCCCGTAACCAGTCTGGCCGCATAGGCATTGCTTCCCGAGCCGCATATGCGCCCATCTTCTTGAGCCGCATGAACTTGCACTCATTTTCCTAGCCGCATGAGCTTGCCCCCCCCAGCCGCATGAAGCCACTCTTCCGCTGGCCGCATGAGGCCCAATATCTTGGAGCCGCATGCGCCATCACCTCTCTGACCGCATGTGCCTCATTTTTTCCTGGCCGTATGGGGATTGGTTTCCTGGCCGCATGTGCCCTTGCACTTCCAGCCGCATTGACTTTTCCTAGCCTAGCCGCATGAGTTGTTCACCTTTCCGCTAGCCGCATGAGATCCAGCGGCCCTGGCCGCATGCGCTCTCATATTTGAGCCGCATGTGTCTTATTCTCTCCTGGCCGCATATGCCTTAGCCGTATGGCTCTTCTATGGCCCTGTATATTGATATTTTATTAGATATTTTACGTCTATTTTATATCCTTACGTCTTTTGTCCTGAACTTGAAAATTATGAATTCATTTGTATGTTTGGAATTGATAATTGAACACGACGTGATAGTGACCCGTAGTGGTGCACTCCTGACATGATAACCTGGCATGACCTGATAGTGGCCCGTCGTGGCGCACTCCTGACAAAGTATACCTGACATGATAACCTGACATGATTTCTCGAATGGCTGTTGCGACGGCTACCTGACATGACATGACCTGTATAATTGATCCTGACATCGTGGGCGATTGTGCTTGTACAAATAATCCAGTCCTGTCTTGCATCATGTCTAGGAGGGGACTCCTGAGTACCACGGTCAGGAGTACCTACTGAAATGGACTAAGGTTAATGACTAGTATAATTCACTAGACATGAAGAGATGTTCCCCAGTTACAGGCGATCCCGTTATCCCGGCCGCAAATGTTTGGACTTGTAGCCTGCCGACGAGTAGGGCACATTTCCAGCCCACTGTCATGTGGGACACTCTTGATTGTCACTTTAATGATTGAACTCTATTGTCTCTCTAATGTATTGTACTCTCTTGATTGTCACTATAATGATTGCCTGGATAACCTGGATAGTTGCAGGGCCTGTGACTACTTGGAGCATCTCATTGTATCTTGCTAGTAATTAGGATTGTGATAACCCTAGTTAGTTAATGTAGAAAGCCGTAGGCAATGATTGGCCGTGATTGCTTGGATGGAGTCTAGTCCAGTATAGTATTGTCTTGAATTGATTAATTGTAAGATTGTACCAGAATGATTGAATGATTGTCACTCCAGATTGTCACTATAATGATTGTCGCTCCAGATTGTCACTATAATGATTGTCACTCCGGATTGTCACTATAATGATTGTCACTCCAGAATGTTACTTGACCTGATTTCTTATATTTATCTTGCTGATAAATGGTGAGAGAAACCAAGTTCCGTTCAGACGAAGGGTTACAACCTCGGTCCTTGTTTGGTTTACGGGTTGTAACCTGGCTATCTGAATAGTCCCATGGTTATCTCATCGTATATCATCCTGTCATGCTTTCTTTCCATATGTCCTGTCTTTTAGTAATTCTATACAAGATTGTCTTTTATAATTACCCATCATGTTTTTTTTCTTAACTACTGCCTTTATTATGTAATTATACTCTTGTGCTAATTGCTGGTTTTAGTTCTTAAGTGAAGCCTCCTTTGTGGCACTTGCTCTTTCTGGGGTCTGACCCAGCTGGTTTTGTATGGCCAGATACCGGAGCAGCACTAAAGGATCTCCCTTTTTTCAGCCCGATGGTGGTCACCAGGCGTAACCAGGGCAACGAGTGGGTTTATTTTTGCTCTCCCACTCTATTGTAAAATTATTCTTTTGAGGCGTTTAGCCGCCGAACAAGTGTTAGCTCGTTTGCAACTTTATTTACTGTCTGCCTACGGGCTGTAAGCATGATTGGCAACTCGAGGTTGATCATGTATGACTTAAACTCTTGCTAGTCCTTACATTTTGTACGACTAGCTTCATGATCATATGGATATGTAATGTTTGGGACGCCTTACAATTGTATATTTGGTGATCTGATATCTTGTGATTGTTATTAGTTGGTTGAGATTGAGACAATAGGATAATTTTATGACCTTAAGAGACTGATGGATTGTAGTGAAACCCTCACATATCTAGACAGCCGTGACCGTATAGCGGTGTGGATTCCATTCCGTTATACGTAGCTGGCTATGTCTGCCCCCGCTCTCCAGTATTCTGGTTCTGGGGTATGACATGGTTTAAGTGGTGGCCCATGCAGGTCTTGTTAATCAAGATATGTGAGGGTTTACCGAATAGATGTCTCAATCAGTATTCGTCCTTGATCTCTGCTCGTATCCTCTTGATTCCTGAAAATTCTTGTCCTGATCACATGCTTGTAATCGTTGATCTATCCTGGTCCTTCCTTATTGTTCCCATGTCGTTTTCTTCAGCGGCATTGAACCTGGACCTGCCGATCAGCAAGGCGGATCACCTCCCGTGGACCAGCAGCAATTAGAAGATCAGGCCCAGCACTCAGGAGCAGCCTCCCGAGTCGTACCTACTGGAGAAGAGCCGCCAGTTCAGCCAGTCCAGCCTGCAGATCCTGATGATGGCACTTTGGTGGGTCTCATCAGATCATTGTTAGCTTCCCAAGATCGTCAGGGAGATGCCCTGCACCAAGCGGTACAAGATGCTCTGAATAGAAGTGGTCCTCGAGGGAACAGTGCGGTCAACAGTTTCAAGCACCTGAACCCTCCATTCTTCGATGGCAGCGAGGATGCCATTGCTGTCGATGCTTGGCTACAAGATATAGAGCGGATTCTCGAAGCCGCGAAGACTCCAGAAGACGAGAAGGTGGCTGTGGTGCGCCTACAGTTATTGGATCTAGCCCGCAGTTGGTGGGCCGCACAAGCAGTAGGATTGGCAACACCGGTCTCCTGGGCAGTGTTCAGCGAGAAGTTCCAGACCAAGTATTATGATGCAGTGGCTCGATATGACTTGCAGACCAGGTTCAGTAATATTAAGCAGATAGGGAGGACGGTCGACGGATATGCGGCCGAGTTTTCCAGACTTAGTCGGTTTGCTCCCACCTTGGTGGCAACCGAGTATGACAGAGCGCAGAGGTTCCAGCAGGGACTTCATTTAGAGATTATATTGGCAGTAGAACAGTTCGAGCATCAGACCTATGATGCGGTGTTGCGAGCAGCAAGGAGGCACGAGTATACCTCCCAGAGAATAGTGGACAGGACTGGAGGTCGGAAGCGGTCCCATAGTCAGATGAATCAGTCTTCAGTACCAGCCCCGGCAGCTAGGGCTTTGACTATTAGAACTCCGAGACAAGCAACCTCAGTTACATCGGTTCAGTACTCAACCCCGACGTACCCTCAGCAGAAACAGAAGCAAGCACAGTCTTTCGCCGCAGGCTGTTCTTATTGTGGGAAGCCTGGACACGTGGTAGCGGAGTGTCGCAAGGCGTTGGGATTATGTTTATTGTGTGGAGCACCGGATCATAGGGTAGGGTCCTGCCCTTTCAGAGTTGATTCAGCATCGACAGTATCTAGTCCCTCGGTTAGGGGACCAGCACCAGCACCAGCACTAGCACCTGTACCAGCTCCAGTCCAGCAGCAACAGCAGTTCCCGTTCCCGAGGCCCTTGCCGACTCAGGCCCAGACTTTCCAGTAACAGAATCCACGGCAGTTCAGGTTCAGAATCGATCGAGAGGTATATGTGTCCTCTCATCTTGCTTTTCTACCGTCATTATGCGGGGTGCATGATGTATTTCATGTATCCTAATTACAACGGTACATCCCGGGCCCGAGCCATTTCCTAGATCATTCGAAAAGGTTGGTACCAATAGCCTTTAACCTTTTCGTATGAGGAGAGGCCCGTGTCCATGTTTGACCAAGGGGAGAGACCTCAAGCGCAAGACTATCAGTTTAGTTCATGTTGCTTGAGTTCATCGCTCCTTGGGAGATTCAAACGTGGGAGTGTGAGGATGATATCCGATCACGTTATCCCGACTTGTTTGACTCGTGAGGTATAATGTCTTTCTTATGCCTCATGCCTTCGATTCCTTGCTTGAATGAGTGATTGTCTGCCTAGTTATAGCTTGCATGTGATTAATGTAGCTTGTCATTGCTCCTCTAGCCTCTTGATTAAATTTCGAGGACGGAATTCTTTTAAGGTGGATAGAGTTGTAATGCCTGTGGTTCGTATTATGTATTCTTGGAATACGTGTATGTATTTATTCTTGTATTGCATGATTTTCTTGCTTAATTTCCTCCCTGGGCTTGGTTTATTCTTGGTTGGGCTGGCTTGGTTCGGTTTGGGATTGCTCTTGGTTTATCATGAACCAAGAGGTAAACCCCCTACCTACCACCACCTTTGATATTTATTGCCCTTTCTTTTTCTCTCTCATTCATTACCCATCTTCTTCTTCCTCAGTTACTTCCTTACCTACCAGAGAGAGGAGAGAGAGGTCTAGGCAAGTGCATCTTGCTTCATGGAGGAACTCCAATTTTATTGTTTCATTCTCTTCCTTGTAGCATTTTAACACTCTTTAGTACTTGACATTTTCCGTTTCCATGGCTAGATTCTTGTAGATCTAAGTTTATTTTAATTTTAGATTTTCTGGGTTTTGATCTATTTAACATTGTTACTTTCAAGTTTTGTTGATTTTATGCTGTAGAGTAGCTCGTTCTACCCCATTTTGACCTATGGAAGTTCAGATTTGGGCTCCGAATGATGGAGTTATGGAGCTTGAGGACTTGGCTCTCATGGTGTTCTCTTCTCTGAAATTTTGAAGAAGATGAACAGTGCTTGACTTGACCGCATGAATACTTCATGCAGCAAGTGTTCTATTCAGCCGCATGACTGGAAGTTCTTGAGCCGCATGAGAGTCGAACCTATTTCAGCCGCATAACTCGCTCCATTCCCAGCCGCATAAGTTCTGAACTCCCTTAGCCGCATGCAGCCCCTTTATTTCCTGACCGCATAGGCCCGTGACCAGTCTGGCCGCATAGGCATTGCTTCCCGAGCCGCATATGCGCCCATCTTCTTGAGCCGCATGAACTTGCACTCATTTTTTTAGCCGCATGAGCTTGCCCCCCCCAGCCGCATGAAGCCACTCTTCCGCTGGCCGCATGAGGCCCAATATCTTGGAGCCGCATGCGCCATCACCTCTCTGACCGCATGTGCCTCATTTCTTCCTGGCCGTATGGGGATTGGTTTCCTGGCCGCATGTGCCCTTGCACTTCCAGCCGCATAGACTTTTCCTAGCCTAGCCGTATGGGTTGTTCACCTTCCCGCTAGCCGCATGAGATCCAGCGGCCCTGGCCGCATGCGCTCTCATATTTGAGCCGCATGTGTCTTATTCTCTCCTGGCCGCATATGCCTTAGCCGTATGGCTCTTCTATGGCCCTGGCCGCATGCGCTCTCATATTTGAGCCGCATGTGTCTTATTCTCTCCTGAACTTGAAAATCATGAATTCATTTGTATGTTTGGAATTGATAATTGAACACGACGTGATAGTGACCCGTAGTGGTGCACTCCTGACATGATAACCTGGCATGACCTGATAGTGGCCCGTCGTGGCGCACTCCTGACAAAGTACACCTGACATGATAACCTGACATGATTTCTCGAATGGCTGTTGCGACGGCTACCTGACATGACATGACCTGTATAATTGATCCTGACACCGTGGGCGATTGTGCTTGTACAAATAATCCAGTCCTGTCTTGCATCATGTCTAGGAGGGGACTCCTGAGTACCACAGTCAGGAGTACCTACTGAAATGGACTAAGGTTAATGACTAGTATAATTCACTAGACATGAAGAGATGTTCCCCAGTTACAGGCGATCCCGTTATCCCGGCCGCAAATGTTTGGACTTGTAGCCTGCCGACGAGTAGGGCACATTTCCAGCCCACTGTCATGTGGGACACTCTTGATTGTCACTTTAATGATTGAACTCTATTGTCTCTCTAATGTATTGTACTCTCTTGATTGTCACTATAATGATTGCCTGGATAACCTGGATAGCTGCAGGGCCTGTGACTACTTGGAGCATCTCATTGCATCTTGCTAGTAATTAGGATTGTGATGACCCTAGTTAGTTAATGTAGAAAGCCGTAGGCAATGATTGGCCGTGATTGCTTGGATGGAGTCTAGTCCAGTATAGTATTGTCTTGAATTGATTAATTGTAAGATTGTACCAGAATGATTGAATGATTGTCACTCCAGATTGTCACTATAATGATTGTCGCTCCAGATTGTCACTATAATGATTGTCACTCCGGATTGTCACTATAATGATTGTCACTCCAGAATGTTACTTGACCTGATTTCTTATATTTATCTTGCCGATAAATGGTGAGAGAAACCAAGTTCCGTTCAGACGAAGGATTACAACCTCGGTCCTTGTTTGGTTTACGGGTTGTAACCTGGCTATCTGAATAGTCCCATGGTTATCTCATCGTATATCATCCTGTCATGCTTTCTTTCCATATGTCCTGTCTTTTAGTAATTCTATACAAGATTGTCTTTTATAATTACCCATCATATTTTTTTCTTAACTACTGCCTTTATTATGTAATTATACTCTTGTGCTAATTGCTGGTTTTAGTTCTTAAGTGAAGCCTCCTTTGTGGCACTTGCTCTTTCTGGGGTCTGACCCAGCTGGTTTTGTATGGCCAGATACCGGAGCAGCACCAAAGGATCTCTCTGCTTTTCAGCCCGATGGTGGTCACCAGGCGTAACCAGGGCAACGAGTGGGTTTATTTTTGCTTTCCCACTCTATTGTAAAATTATTCTTTTGAGGCGTTTAGCCGCCGAGCAAGTGTTAGCTCGTTTGCAACTTTATTTACTGTCTGCCTACGGGCTGTAAGCATGATTGGCAACTCGAGGTTGATCATGTATGACTTAAACTCTTGCTAGTCCTTACATTTTGTACGACTAGCTTCATGATCATCTAGATATGTAATGTTTGGGACGCCTTACAATTGTATATTTGGTGATCTGATATCTTGTGATTGTTATTAGTTGGTTGAGATTGAGACAATAGGATAATTTTATGACCTTAAGAGACTGATGGATTGTAGTGAAACCCTCACATATCTAGACAGCCGTGACCGTATAGCGGTGTGGATTCCATTCCGTTATACGTAGCTGGCTATGTCTGCCCCCGCTCTCCAGTATTCTGGTTCTGGGCGTGACACTCGGCCTTCCTAGGCATGGCTAATACACTAGTCAAGGCACGCCACTGCACTATCCGTGCCATGATTCCTAGTCGTCTTGTACTTCAAAACTCTACCTTGGCTAAAGTCATCTACCGTAATAATTAACTAAATAATTATTTATAAAACAAATATAAAATCACCATTTAAGTCAAATAAAAATAAAAATAAAAATATTTCAAAATTTTGGGAAGGGAAGTTACAAATCTACCCACCTTAAAATAATTTTGTCCTCAAAATTCTAATTCATAACTAACTCCATACAATCGCTAAACCTGAAGAGATCATCAGGTCCTCAGAGGACTAGCAAGATACATAAAACATGCCTATCTAAAAGTTTAATCATGTAATAATATAAAAAGGGTGTAAACAGGAACTAGACATGAGACTAACCTGTGGCTACTGACAGATAGCTATGAACACGGATACGGGATCAAGTATGCATAAATGAACTGTTGGTAGATCAATGGATACCAACCCTCGCCCTGAATATGGACTCGCAGTTCAGTTTCAAGACAAGTCACTCTCGCCCCGTGTGTGGACTCGCTGGTTGTGGGAAAGACAAAGGAATAGCAGTTCACTCACACATACTTACAGATACGACTCAGTCAAGACACAGGTGAAGACACGGTATAACTCATTCATGACACAGGTAAGGACAACTCTGGCATGATCCATGACGTAAACAAGCCTGGTATAACTACACTATCAAGTCATGAAACACTGATATACAAACAAGACAATAAACTAGCAAACATGGTATCACATAAATCTATAGCAACTAAGGTAACTCAAGATGATATACTAAGATAGGTGTACTATAAGCATGAAAATAAACTGTAGAGGGAGGCAAGGTATACTTGCCTGGAGGTTGCACGCAGATCCACTAAAAATACAGTCAACTGCCAAGCCATGAAGTCCAAGTCCTCACAACTGTCTTCGAAAACTGAAACAGACATCGCCAACATTCTCAGAATAGTCAAATTAGCTAGGATTGCCTGTCCTTAAGTCCAATTCTGGACATAGGGGCAAAACGGTAAATTCGGGCAAAAATGATGTCCGCCGTTGGACCCATTTTGCACCGAAAAATATGCCAGAATCAATGGTCTCTAAAGTCGTCAAACTATATGTTTACAGATCTAATTTTTCGATATGAACCCAACCATATATCCAAAGTTGGATTCCGGCGGACCGTGCACAAAATTACCCATTGAGTCGTACCGTGGGGACCGCAAAACGGCGATTTTATCAACTGTCTCAGAATTGGACCAAACTTGGCATACAGGACCAAAAAAATGATACGGTACTGTTGGCATAATTTTTGTCTCGATCTGATGAACGTGTACGAAGTAATTGGGAAATTTGCACAGAGGCCGATACGGTGAATTTCGACGGATACGCATCAAATTCGTCGCGCACACGCGACCAATTTGAATTCCGTCAAAGCCCACACGTCCGCAATATCTGTATGCGCCTTTCGATGCTTACGGTATGCGACCACGTCGCCCGGATTGGTGGGACGCACGTCGGATCGAGAGATTTTTATAGTTTTTAAAACAGGTTTTTGTCAAACTTCGGGATCCGATTTCTCGACGCATAGTCGATGAAATCGACTTCTACGAATTGGGTCGTGGAGCCCTACATGTTGTCAATAAACTGCTTCAAATAGATTTTTGAAATTCCTAATATTGGGTTCAAAATTTTACTTCGAACACAGGAGTTGGGACCGATTTTACTGTTCCGTTTTGGACAGTTTTTCGGGTTTTTGTGATTCGATTACACAAGGTTTTTGGCACGGTTTGACCTAAACTAGTTAATAGGATTTGTAGGTGGTTAAGTTGTGATTCAAATGGGCCAACTAGTTCGAGTTTCTATCGTGAGATGGGGGAGAACCATACCTCTAAAATCAGGATCGGGACTGTTGACTCCGCCGCGGTTCTATACGCGATTCCGACGCGTGTCGGGCAATACGGCGGCTCAGGCCGGCCTCCGATGGCCCTGTGGTGGTGCGCGGCTGCGCCTGGTCGTCTGGGGTCACCAGGGTTCGGGAGGAAGGCGGCTGGGTTTAGGGTTTTCTCGATCTCCCATACATGTGTACGTTCGGTTTCTCACGGATTCTACTATAGGTCGCTCGGGTTGGCATGAATATTTAGCTGATTCAGTTTAAACGGGAAGAAGCTCCCATTGTTGGGCTTCCCTCCATGTTGGGCTTGGCTTCGGGTGTGTGTGTTGGGCTGGGTGTCAATTGCTTTTAATTCTTTTTTTTTTCTATTTCTTATATCTAGTATATACATATATACGTATATATATACGCTCATGTATATATACGTATACATACATGCCTGATTATATATATTTATATAGACATAAACATACACACCTATATATATATATACGTAACATATACACATATATTTATATATACAACCCATATACACCTATATATATAATATATTCATATATGCATACACATGTACACATATATTCATATCTATGCATAAATAATATTCCAATAAAAATTCTAAGTTCCTAAATACCATTTTTTAGTGTATGACCTATTTATAAAATATGAATATATATATGTTATAACATTCATTTGACAGAAATAATATAACCAATAATAATATTATTATTATATAAAAATATCCTCAATAAAATAATAATGATAATAATAATAATAACGAAGTTCGACAAACCAATAATGGTGTATATACCATTTTGCACCGTCTAATAATCCCAAAAATGTACAGGGCCTATTTTATACAAATATTATTGAATATTAACTAGTAGCAATATTTATAATATTTAATTAACAAATATTTAGAAGATATTCATTAGATCATCAAAACGAACTACAACACAATCATACCAAAATACACCAATACGAATGCCTTTGGACGTACCGCATAACCACATGGACTTGGGCTCAGTTCGGGTTCAGTCCAGACTGGTTTGGCACAACCGGATCTTCCACAAGTCAATAAAGCTTAATAATAAATAATTAATTAATAAATAAATAAAATCTTCGGTAAGGATTAAGTCGCAACTTGGCCTGGTTTTCCTAGTTAGGAGATCACTATGGCTCGGCCTTCCTAGGCATGGCTAATACACTAGTCAAGGCACGCCACTGCACTATCCGTGCAATGATTCCTAGTTGTCTTGTAATTCAAAACTCTACCTTGGCTAAAGTCATCTACCGTAATAATTAACTAAATAATTATTTATAAAACAAATATAAAATCACCATTTAATTCAAATAAAAATAAAATAAGAATAAAAATATTTCATAATTCCGGGAAGGGAAGCTACAGAAACCAACGGTATGTCCAATTTGGATTCCGGTGGGCTGTGCACAAAATCGCCCGTTGAGTGGAATTGTGGGCCCGCCAAAATAGCGTCCCGATCAACGGTCTCAGAATCGGACCAAACTTGGCTCACAGGACCAAAAAAATATTTCGAGTCCAATGGCGCATTTTATCACGATATGATGAGCGTGCACAAAGTTGTGACTTAATTTGCAAAGGGTCGATACGGGATATCTCGACGGATACGCACTGATTTCGTCGTGCATATGCAACAAAATCGGGTTTCGTCAGTTCCCACACGTCGACAACATCCATACGCGGCTTTCGATGCGTATAGTGCGCGACCACGTCGCCCGGTTTGTCGGGGCGCACGTCGTATCGGGTGTTTTTCCACTTTTTGAAAACAGAACTTACAATTTTTCGTGAAACTTTAACGTGTAACTTTTTACACTCTAGATAAAAAGTGAATCCAGAAGGTGCGTTACAATCTCGGTTATGTTATCATTGACTGCCTTCAATTAGTTTTTATGAAAGTTTAATGGACAACAGAAATGTGGCCGATAAGTTGGTATTTTGAAACAGTTTTTAATATTCCAGAAAAGTTATTTTTCTTCAACTTCGTCTCGATTTTTCGAGCAAGTTGGATGGCCATGTCGAAATCCACCTGGGGAATCTCGAAGAGGGTCATGAGGGCTACGCGTAGAAATTCGTAGATCGAAAAACGATCGAACTATATGGGAGGAAACTAGGAGAGAAGGTGAGTACCTCGCTGTTTCGTTACTGCTGCTGTTGTCGATGGTTCCTTTGTCTTCTTCGCGAGCACGGCTTCGCCATGGTGCGTCCGAGCTTCGCCGTGGAGTGGGAAGGAGGAAGGAGGAGAGGAATAAGGTGGAAGAAATTTTTAGGGTTTGTATATATATATATATATATATATATATATATATATATATATATATATATATATGTTAATAGGAGATTGGGGGTCGGCCTACTTGCTACTGCTTATTCCTTTGGTTAAAGGGGGTTCGGCCCCTCTCCCTTTGTAGCAGCTAAGCTGCTGCTCTTGCATGCATGTGGTCGGCTCCCACATGGTGGGGCCGACCACTTGCATTATATTTTTTTATTTTTTTTTTAACTTTTCTTTTCTTATCTAAACTTCAATATATATATATATATATATATATATATATATATATATATATATATATATATATTTTATATATATATATATATATATATATATATATATATATATATATATATATATATGTATATATCCATAAATACACAAAAAATCTATTTAAAATCCAAATACCATTTAAAAGTCAACTATCCAATTATTTAATATATTTGAGCATATGTACATATATATATATAAATTCAAAAAAAATAATAATATTTAAATAGGAAAACATGTTTATTAAATCTCCACAAAATAAATTTAATAATAATAAATTAATAAGATCGTCCCAATGAGTGCACTTATACTACACACCATTTTTCGGGTCCAAAAATTTGTACAATTATTGGGAACATTATTTAAATAATAAAATACCAATACTTGCACAAATAATTAAATAATTATAAATTGTACGTGAAATTCTAAAATAATTTAGGAAATATTTCTACGTACATAAAATATGTCTACATGGCCACCTTGGTCCCACCACATGCCTACCTGGGCTTAAATTCGATTCGGGCCCAGTTCGGGCTGAATTGGACAAACTGGTTCATCTAAAAATCAATGTATAAAATAATTTAAATAAGTCCATTCACCACTTAGCCTAGTTTTTCTAGTTTGGACATCACCATGGCTAGGCTTCCCCCGGTATGACTGGTACACTAGTCAAGGCACACTGCTACAACTTCCGTGCTAAAAGTTATGGTCGTCTAGTGCTCCAAAACTCAACAATGGCAAAGGTAAAAAAAAATCGTAAATTTTATAAATTCATTTTTAAGTCTAATAAAATAATAAAAAAATATAAATAAAAAATAGGGGTTTTACAACCTACCCAACTTACAAAAATTTTGTCCTCAAAATTTAGGATTAATAGGGTAGATAGGGTTGAGGGATAGGAAGAGTTTATGTTAAGGATATAGCCACAAGAGTTGGTCGGTGGCTATCTACATTTCGTGTATATATAACTGATAGGACAACTAAAGGTGATACCTTAAGTCTATCTATCAAGCACCGTGTGTGGTCTTTCTAAAGTAAGTAAAGTCAACAACAATAAAGTGTTCAAAGACGATGCTATTGAGTACGAAATACGAGGTTCATAGGCGACGAAGATAATTCAAATGAGAGTTGTCAATGCTTGTCGGGATGAGACTCTAAGATAGGTTTAACTATGTCTCCATCCACGTAGAATAATACACGAAAAGCGAACCAAAGTGCAATAGGTTGATCAGACCATCATGTACCGGTTTTGAGCAGACCATATGTTAGTGGGTGCACCCAATAAAATATATCATGATCAAGCTTGATAACGAAATAAGCTTGCAAAACTGAAGCTACATTAGCAGCATGAGATAGTCAAAATATGAGCAAGGGAGGTACTGATGAAGGAAGTTTTAAATAGTCCAAGATCTTTTAAAATCAAGGCTCACCCGAAGTTTGGGCCTATACAGTTGTACTAGTGTTTCTTTATTTATGGCTTGGTAGACTAGATAAGGTAGGGTCCTCTGAATTTAGTCTAAGTGAACTTACCAACGTGGTTCACAAGGAAAAGATTTGTTAGGTGGTGAGGTATTCTACCCAACTTACAAGAGTTAAGCTATTAGTGTGATGGGACAATGGGTCAAGCAATTAAGATAAAGCACAAATTTAAACATTTAAGGAATTAAGTAGAACAAAATCATATATCGGTCGAAAGAATTGAGTCGAGATGGAATCCCTATCCGTGGTCAAAAATATATCGGTATCATGGTAAAGGTTATAGTTTGGCCATTTTGACAATAAGGTCATATCAAAAAATAGAGTACAAGGAAATGGGTTTTGGTGGGACATGATATGTCTACAGGAAGGTGGGCTCGTCTAGGTCTTACATATGAAATTTGTTGGAAGAAAAAGTCTAGTATTGTACACCAACTATCCAAGTCACGGTAAGGGACGCCAAAAGATCAAAAATAGAAAGTGGGAGTTCACGAGGTGATAATTAATACACAAAAATAAAGAAGATCAAGTTAAAGCATGAAATAAAATTAATTAAAGAATCCAGTAAAAATAACTTAGGAACACAATTTCGGAGAGAAGATAGTCTCCTAGATGAATACAGTTAAGGAACCACTAATCATTATTCAAATTGCAAATGGGTTAGAAGGTCGCAATTAAAAGATATAGAATTAAAGGAAGGTCGAGTAAGTCGAGGTAGAAATACAGTCACATAGCTAGGTAGATGACTAACAACACTTGTGTATATACTACTATCATGGTCATGAGTGACATGGCAATTAGTGTGGAATACTTAGTAGGGTTATCTTGGGCCTACCATTAAAATTTTAGCTCAAGTATCCTCCAAAAGTTTCAAAAATAAACTTTCAAAAATATACCACCAAAATTTGTATTCACTCCAAGTCGTTCAAATTTATCATAAAAAAATTTAAATCACTTTCATAAATCTTAAAGCAAATTTTTTTTTTTGTTTTTGTTTTCATGTTACTACTGACTTCTTAAAAAAAATTTACAGTTACCATTCAACTTTCAAACTCAAGAGCTCATAATTCATGAATATATATATAAAATATCCATAATCAATCATAACTTTAAAACTCTACATAAATTAATAGCTCCTCCGATAAAAATTTCTAGCACATACAAAGCAATCTCAAAATTTTTGGTCCATATTTTAATGCACTCATAAATTTTAGCTTCTATTCATCCTAAGTCTTTTCAACATAATCACAACTTGTAAATGATAAACTTTATTTGGTCAATCAAAACAACCTTATCACATCATTAATATATATTTATTATTATTATTATTATTTTTCCAAAATCTTGTAATATTAGCAATCCAACATTAAACTAAACTTTTAAATAATCTTATCAGTCAAAATCTTTTTTTTTACCAAAAATTTAAATAGATTTGTAAATCATCAATCATAGGGCACCATTTAAAATAAAAATTTCTCAAAAATCGTTTTCATAACTTTCAAATATTTTAAACCAAAATTCACCGTCATTACTTCCACTTAAAATTCAAAATTTACTAAACACGAAAATCGCAAGTTGTACAACTCAAATTTAAATAATTTCTATGGCTATTTTTAAAAGCTGAGATCATTTTCAAACCAAATTTATAACTGTTCAAAGATGTATAACTATAATACAATAAATCATAAACTTCAAAACCCAAAAATCAAATAAATTTTATATTTGTTCAAAGATGTATATCTATCACCCAAAACTCATAAATATCACAACTCGAAAAGCAAATCAATTTTATACTTGTGCAAGGATGTATAACTATAACCAAATAAATCATAAATATCAAATATCAAAAAGCCAATCAATTTCTTAAATCAAGGGTATAAAGATTTTAGCTATATATATATATATATATATATATATATATATATTTTCTTCCTGCAGTATCAATCCTATGGGGTTTACTATTTAGAAATCTCAAGATTAAATCTTTCCTTGGCAATATCCTACTCTACAAATTGCTAATCATTAAATCACACTAAAAAAAAGCCTCTTTTTTAACACAATTAGAGTCTTAAATGTATTCCAATTGCCATTATAACCATTCTAGCCATGTGTTTGACCTATGAGCATATACTAGTGTAGTCATCTTTCTAGTTGATACTAAGCACGAAAATAAGAATCAATGGTAGAAAGGAATCAAGGAAGGTGCAATTCAAGGAAGTCGAACGAGAGTTCGATATTTGAAGCCAAGGGAAGAGGTCAAGCTGTATGGATGAGATTTCTAGATTCTAATCCTATGTTGCAGGCTCACATCGGTACAATTACGTAACCAAAGTGATAAACTCGACCTACATGGGTGTCACGACCCGCACCCTAGAGTAAGGGCACGAGAAGTGGGTACGTCCAGCCTACGCCGTAGTGTCGGCGGTAGAACGCTGTCCTAGGTCAATCATCTAACAATATAAAAATACCTGTACAGTTTATACTCTCCGAATGGAGGTGACATAACAATATACATCTTAATCACATCTAGGGTAGAAGAATGAAAGATAGATAGATAGACAGTAACTCAAAGAGAACAGTAGAATAGATGAAAATGTCCAAGTGTCTAGGATAACATAACACCAGAATGTCAACTCATAATACAATAAGTCTAAGAGTCTATATATCTCAACATCTCAAAATACAACTCAGATGTGAGACAAAATGATAATACCGAAAGACTGTCTAGCTAAACTAGCCTAGACTACTGGGGCAACATCTTCAGCTGCAGGTGGATCCTGCTGAGGGTCCACAACATAAGTATCATCTAGTCCTGCTCCATAATAGGTAGTCACCAGGGCCTCATCCTCATCATCTGTAATATTTTCAACAGGTCCAGTCAGGACAGGAACGAGCACAATACATCTCACATAGTTCATAACAGGTTAGGAAATACGATACAGGTAATAGAGTAAGATACAGGAAATGCTGAAAGGAAATATACGCTGTAAAAGAGATAGTTGTAATGAAATATCTACTGTATATAGAGAACTATAAGTGACTAGTGATATAGAGTACAAGATAGGCATGTGAATGGCTAGAATTTATACATGATTACACTACTGAGTTTGCACATGATTACACTACTTTGGAATTATTCACATGTCCACTTCTACTCCTCCGTTATCCCAATCAATACACAAGGATCGAGATAAGTTACGTTATTGTACATGATATCACATGGGGCCCATGAAAGGGTGCACATGATAGTATACATGAGGGCTCTGTGAACATGAGAGTACATGATCACATGAGTGCACATGCATGATGGAAGCATAGGTGTACATGATGAAAGTGAAACACACGTAGCATGAAGTACCCGATGCTCCCGAGGGGGATAACATCTCATGTAAAGATCCATATAGTACCAATCCGTGTTACCAACGTGACAGCATCAAGTAAAGTAATCTAGAGCGAAAAGTAAAGCCTGAACAAGTATGAAACGGTCAGAGAATGTACTCGCCTGATAACTGAATGTCTGAAGAGGATATACTGTCTGAGGAGAGTTGTATGGCTCCTAATCAGAGCAATAAAAGTCACAATGTATCCACAATGGTAAAAATAAAGTATACAATACATACTACATGATTCTAGGTCAATCTGGTCAAAAGTCAACTCTTGGTCAACTCAATAGTCAAACTGGGCACAGGAAGTCATACTAGGTCACAGGGGATCAAACTGAGTCAAATAAAGTCAAACAAGGTCAAACAGGTCAAGGTTAGTCAAATCTAGGTTAAAGTCAACTCTTGGTCAACATTCTAATCAAACTAGTCAAATACTAGTCAACATGATCAATCTGGTTAAAGTCTAGGTCAAACTTAGACCAACTAAGGTTTTGGTCAAACAAAGACTAGTCAGTAAGGTAATTAGGTTAAACAAAGACTAGTCAATAAGGTAATCAGGTCAAACATGGTCAGACTAGTTAAACTAGTCATTTTTAGGTCAATTAGGTCATGGTTTGACCAATAGTTGACTTTGGTCAACAATGGTCAACATTTTGGTCAACCTAGGTCTAGTAGTCCTAATGGTCTATCCTAACTCATTGGCCATAGGCTAATAACTAAGTTCCATAGGCTAATACCATATAGGTATCTATATATATATACAATAGACACATACACTATCTACACCATATATATATATATATACATAGGCCATAATACATATATATACATATCTACAATATATATTTTCAATATACATACCCACTATATATACCATATATAACCAAATATGTAAAATACTATATATATACTCACTATATATAAAAAAATATATATATATACATATACATTTACATATAACAACCACATAGGCCTATAGCCTATGTAATACCCTAGGTATCTATGTATAGACACATTATATATAATGACACACTATATAAACTAATACAATATATATATATATATATCAATATATGCATATATATATATATATATATATATATATATATATATATATATATATATATATATATATATATATATGAAACATATATATACTACATATTTATAGGGAGAGAAGTAAGAGAGAGAATTAGAGAGAGGGAGAGAGGACAGTGAGAGAGAGGGACAGAGAACAGGAAGAAGGGGGAGGGGGTTCCAGTTTTTCCTGGAACAGGAATTCCAGCCCCAACCCACACACACAAATACACACACACCCAAATATACACATACATGTATATACACATGTATATACATGTATACACACCTAAATTCCTCCTCCTACACACACGTACATATATACTACGTATATACAATATATATACCCATAAATATACGTACATATATACATCAAAATCGATTTGAAATTCGTTTTTTAAAAACTGGAAATACAACTTTACTATTCATTACTGAACAATAAGGGGTAATCCCAAATTCACGACCCAAACCGAGCTAAGACCCACAAACAGTGGTTGGTAATCATGTCCCCATATGTATACGTGTCGTGTGTGTCACTGGAAGTCCACCACGACATGACACGGCATGTCCAGTGTCAAAAAACCCAAATCGGGTAAACATAGTGCACTGAGCAGTGCACTGTCTCGTGCACATGTTCGCGTGTGTGTAGGACACGACACACACATCCACGTGTCTCGTGGTCATGCACACGTGTAGCCCACATATAGGTCTACACGTTAGATACACTGCTATGTGTCCACGTGTCCTACAGTGTTGCTACGAGACCCGTATCAGTCGAGGAAACTCGACTGATACGTGCGGTTTGGACCGCGTCGTGCAGAGATGCACACGTCTCGTGGACACGACACGAGCCACGTGGGGCCTCGTGGTCATGCCCACGTGTAGCCCACATGTTGGGCTACACACTCGTGTCACCACGAGGTGTCCACGACTCGTGTCCGTGCGACACGAAGGCCGTGTCAGTGAGGAAAAATGTGCGCGTGCAGTGCAGTGCACGACCAGTGCACGTGTCCTCGTGTCCTCGATAGGACACAAGAGTGTCTCAAACTCGAGGGGGGGCATGACAGAGGTTGCCCCCTCCTCTGTGTCAATTTTCCCGTGGCCACATGTCCTACAGTGTCCGCACTAGGTGTCGAGTAGCAGGGGAGGCTGCACAGTCTCGTGCGCGCGTGTCGAAGGGTCGTGTGCTCCACACGTGGCACGTAGAGTCTTGTGCTCGTGTCAGTGGATAGGTGGGGTGGTTAGGTTCGTGTCTAGGTTTCTGTATCGTGTCCACGACTCGTGTGGACACGACAGGAAGTGTCAAACAATCGGGTTTTTCAGTGTGCACAGTGGGGTTTAACAGTGTGTTCGTGTCCTGTTTTGGACACGAACACAACTCGAAGTGTGCTCAGTCAACTAGGGTTGTGTCCTACATGTCTAGGGCTACCCAAAAATATATTTTGTTTTATATTTTAACAAAAACAATTCCTTTGTTGCATTTCATCAAACAAGGGTTTCTATCTTAGGATACGTGTCCGATACGGACACCAAACCAACTCTAATTCTCACCAAACTTAGCCTACAGTTCCATGGTACCTAGATGCATGTATTTATGAAAAAAATCAGAATATTAACTAGGTTTGAGGGCATTTACCTATTTGTGCAATTTCAATGGAAAATCAAGGTGGGGGGGTGCTTCCTTCCACTTGGTGATGCCCAAAGCTCCACAAATCCTTGATAGCAGGCCCTAACTAGTATCCTCTAGTGTAGGGGAGTCCAATACAAGAAACTAGAGGTGATTTAGATCAAAATTGATCAAGTTATGGTCTTGTGAAGGAAATGGAATTTCTAGGTATAAAATTCATGTAAAATGATCATGAATGAAATTAATGGGATTATATAGGAAGGGGGGTAGTGTTTGTCTGCCATGGGGGTAGGGGAGGGTGTCCTAACACCTTGCAAACTTAGCCCCTAAGTCTTTGACTAAGGGGTTAGATATTTAGGTTCTAAAATATCTAAAAGTGAAATATCTAGATATTTATCTAACTAGATATTTATACATAAAGCTAATATCTAACATTAGTCTTCTAGGTTAGTTGCTAACCTCTAGATTAGTGCTAAACTAGGTTAGGGACTAACATGGCACTAATCAATAATTAAACAATAATAAAAAACACATAAATACAAATAATTCTAAATAAATCCTAGAAAATTACCAAAATACCCTTTAGGCTAAAAATCACTAATTTGGTGTTCTAAGCCTATGGCTAGGCTCACATGATCATGGTTAGTCTCTAGGTTATGAAATCTCTAGGGTTTACACTAGGGTTATACTAGTAAATCACAAAGTCATAAGTTATGACTTAGAAAATGGTTTTAACTTAACTAAAATCACCCAAAAATCATATTATGACTAAAATACCACTAATAAATAATAAAAATATTAAATTTTCAAAATACCCCAATTTCAGAAAACTGGATGTTACAAGTCTACCCACCTTAAAATAATTTTGTCCTCGAAATTTAGGTGGTCGTACTCCTCATAGGTCAAACCTCCAACAATTAGGGATGAAGCTACTACCTAGCAACATACAAGGTCAACAAGCAAAATATGGGTAGTAGACCTATACTGGGTCATGTCCAAAAATTAGCTGGCAGTTTTAGGTCATAAGGTGTCCTCAATCCAAATCGAAATCAAAAGTAACTCCATGGTGTAAATCAGGATGGAGCCTCGGGTCAAGAAAATCGTACTAAGCAAATGAAGCACACGATGGTATGCCTGAGTGGGACACTAAGGTCATGGGTGTAGTATGTCATGTCTAGGTTACGTATGTGAAATTAGTTTTGAGAAAACAACTAGTCTTGTGCTCTTAATTTAAAAGTCACGGTAACGTGTCTACGGTGATCATAATTTAGAGTGGGAAAAGGTCTATGGCCTAAATTGAACCAGAAATTTGTGATGCAAATAGTAACACCAGGGGAACAGGTTAAATGGAATAGTCTGTGGTCTCATCTAGGTGCACTAGTCATTCTAGATCAAGACTGTCCTATGGTATCAAAACGTACAAGCAATCTAAGGTGTCCTAATTGGGAAAGTAAGGGAACGACAATCATCAAGGTTATAGGGCCGTCTTCCATCCTATATGAAAATTGGTCATTAACAAGTGAGAAATCATTAAAGTTACCATTCCATAAAAGAAATTAAAAATTTAGGCACAAACAATCACAAATAGATTTTAGTCTTGACACGATCTAAGTTGATCAATTTCAGGATAATCAAGATTTGGGCAAGATGGGAAATCAATGAAATCAAGTATGAGCATGAGCATCCAATGATGAAGATCCAGGTCATGATTAAATTTAATTCAACTGGATACGAATACGAGGTTCATAGGTGATAAAATAATTCCAAGGAGAATTGTCAAGGCTGTTGCGGATAAGATTCTAGGGCAAGTTTAACTGTGTCTCCATCCACGTAGATTAATATATGAAAAGCGAACCAAAAATGCAATAGGTTGATCAGACCATCATACGCCGGTTCTGATTAGACAATATGTTAGTGGGTGTGCACCCAATAAAATATGTCATGACCAAGCTCGAAAAGGATAAGCTTGTAAAACTAAGGATAAATTTATAGCATAAGATATAAGTAAGGGTGGAAATGATGAAAGAAGATACATAGTCCAAGATCCTTAACCAATCGGGTCAAGCATTCAAGGTTAAGCATTTAAGGGTTCCAACAGAACACCATCACATGCCAAGTCAAAAGAATTGAGCCAAGGTGGATCTCTAATTGAAATAAGAATTAATTTAGTATCATGGTAGAGGTTATAGTTTAGCCATTTGACCAGAAAATCATATTAAGAAAATAGAGTACAAGAGACGGGTTTTAGTAGGACATGGAATACCTACATGAAGGTAGGCTAGTCTAGGTCTTACATGTGAAGTTTGTTGGGAGGTAACAGCTAGTATTATACTCTGAATATCTAAGTCACGGTAAAGGACGTCCAATGATCTAGAATAGGAAGTGGGAGTTCAAGACGTGATAATTGATGCAAAAGTTAAAGAAGATCAAATTAACCCATGGAATAAAATTAATTAGGAATCCAGTAAATAATTTAGGAACACAGTCCTAGGGATAGATAGGCTACTAGATGAATATAGTTAGGGTTCGATCAAATCAAAGGTCAAGGTTAGAAGGTCTCAATAAAGTCTTTATTTGAGAAATGTCGAGTAAGTCAGGTTTGGGATACAGTCACATAGTTTGGTAGAAAGGGTTGAGCAAGATGCAAAAAATAGAGGGACAGTTCATTTCAAGGGAAGCAATTAGCAAGAGAATTAGATGGCAAACAGATGAGTTTTCTCATAAATGTGATTGAGTACCTTAAAATAAAAGATATTAATCTAACACAAAGAAATTAAAATCAACAACTACAAAATTTCAAAATCATCAACTAACACCAGGATTCAAAGTTCTACAGTGAATCCTCCAAAATCAAATTCAATCAAGGGAAAAGGAGTTTAAATCGAAATTTCAATAGATTCTCAAGGGTCATCCCAGGAATCTCTCAAAGTATCCTAACAGTGATTGAGTATCCTCTCTCACTAAGCCTATTCCTCAAATCCTATCACAGGCTGTAGTGATACTCTAGTTCGAATATCACTACATAAACTCGACCTGCATGGGCCACCACTAAAAACGTGTCACGACCCGCACCCTAGAGTAAGGGCACGAGAAGTGGGTACGTCCAGCCTACGCCGCAGTGTCGGCGGTAGAACGCTGTCCTAGGTCAATCATCTAACAATATAAAATACCTGTACAGTTTATACTCTCCGAATGGAGGTGACATAACAATATACATCTCAATCACATCTAGGGTAGAAGAATGAAAGATAGATAGATAGACAGTAACTCAAAGAGAACAGTAGAATAGATGAAAATGTCCAAGTGTCTAGGATAACATAACACCAGAATGTCAACTCATAATACAATAAGTCTAAGAGTCTATATATCTCAACTCTCAAAATACAACTCAGATGTGAGACAAAATGATAATACCGAAAGACTGTCTAGCTAAACTAGCCTAGACTACTGGGGCAACATCCTCAGCTGCAGGTGGATCCTGCTGAGGGTCCACAACATAAGTATCATCTAGTCCTGCTCCATATAGGTAGTCACCAGGGCCTCATCCTCATCCTCTGTAATATTTTCAACAGGTCCAGTCAGGACAGGAACGAGCACAATACATCTCACACAGTTCATAACAGGTTAGGAAATACGATACAGGCAATAGAGTAAGATACAGGAAATGCTGAAAGAAATATACGCTGTAAAGAGATAGCTGTAATGAAATATCTACTGTATATGAGAACTATAAGTGACTAGTGATGTAGAGTACAAGATAGGCATGTGAATGGCTAGAATTTATACATGATTACACTACTGAGTTTGCACATGATTACACTACTTTGGAATTATTCACATGTCCACTTCTACTCCCCCGTTACCCCAATCAATACACAAGGATCGAGACAAGTTACGTTATTATACATGATATCACATGGGGCCCATGAAAGGGTGCACATGATAGTATACATGAGGGCTCTGTGAACATGAAGTACATGATCACATGAGTGCACATGCATGATGGAAGCATAGGTGTACATGATGAAAGTGAAACACACAGCATGAAGTACCCGATGCTCCCGAGGGGGATAACATCTCATGTAAAGATCCATATAGTACCAATCCGTGTTACCAACGTGACAGCATCAAGTAAAGTAATCTAGAGCGAGAAGTAAAGCCTGAACAAGTATGAAACGGTCAGAGAATGTACTCGCCTGATAACTGAATGTCTGAAGAGGATATACTGTCTGAGGAAGGTGTATGGCTCCTAATCAGAGCAATACAAGTCACAATGTATCCACAATGGTAAAAATAAAGTATACAATGCATACTACATGATTCTAGGTCAATCTGGTCAAAAGTCAACTCTTGGTCAACTCAATAGTCAAACTGGGTCACAGGAAGTCATACTAGGTCACAGGGATCAAACTGAGTCAAATAAAGTCAACAAGGTCAAACAAGTCAAGGTTAGTCAAATCTAGGTTAAAGTCAACTCTTGGTCAACATTCTAATCAAACTAGTCAAATACTAGTCAACATGATCAATCTGGGTCAAGTCTAGGTCAAACTTAGACCAACTAAGGTTTTGGTCAAACAAAGACTAGTCAGTAAGGTAATTAGGTTAAACAAAGACTAGTCAATAAGGTAATCAGGTCAAACATGGTCAGACTAGTTAAACTAGTCATTTTTAGGTCAATTAGGTCATGGTTTGACCAATAGTTGACTTTGGTCAACAATGGTCAACATTTTGGTCAACCTAGGTCTAGTAGTCCTAATGGTCTATCCTAACTCATTGGCCATAGGCCATAGGCTAATAACTAAGTTCCATAGGCTAATACCATATAGGTATCTATATATATATACAATAGACACACACTATCTACACCATATATATATATATATATATATATAATATATATATATATATATATAATATATATATATACATTCTACAATATATATACAATACATACCCACTATATATACCATATATAACCAAATATGTAATACATATATATACTCACTATATTACATATATATCTAGATATATATATATATATATATATATATTATATATATTAATATATATACATATACATTTACATATAACAACCACATAGGCCTATAGCCTATGTAATACCCTAGGTATCTATGTAGACACATTATATATATGACACACTATATAACTAATACATATATATATAATATTATATATATGAAACTATATATACTATTATTATAGGGAGAGAAGTAAGAGAGAGAATTAGAGAGAGGGAGAGGACAGTGAGAGAGAGGGACAAGAACAGGAAGAAGGGGGAGGGGGTTCCAGTTTTTCCTGGAACAGGAATTCCAGCCCAACCCACACACACAAATACACACACACACACCCAAATATACACATACATGTATATACACATGTATATACATGTATACACACATAAATTCCTCCTCCTACACACACATACATATATACTACGTATATACAATATATATACCCATAAATATACGTACATATATACATCAAATCGATTTGAAATTCGTTTTTTAAATGGAAATACAACTTTACTGTTCATTACTGAACAATAAGAGGTAATCCCAAATTCACGACCCAAACCGAGCTAAGACCCACAAACAGTGGTTGGTAACGTGTCCCCACATGTATATGTCGTGTGTGTTACTGGAAGTCCCCACGACACGACACGGCGTGTCCAGTGTCAAAAACCCAATCGGGTAAACACAGTGCACTGAGCAGTGCACTGTCTCGTGCAATTTCGCGTGTGTATAGGACACGCACACACATCCACGTGTCTCCTGTCATGCACACGTGTAGCCCACATATAGGGCTACACGTTAGACACACTGTTATGTGTCCCGTGTCCTACAGTGTTGATACGAGACCCGTACCAGTCGAGGAAACTCGACTGATACGCGCGGTTTGGACCGCGTCGTGCAGAGATGCACACGTCTCGTGGACACGACACGAGCCGTGGGACCTCGTGGTCATGCCCACGTGTAGCCCACGTGTTGGGCTACACACTCGTGTCACCACGAGGTCCACGACTCTTGTCCGTGCGACACGAAGGCCGTGTCAGTGAGGAAAAATGCGCGTGCAGTGCAGTGCACGACCATTGCACGTGTCCTCGATAGGACACGAGAGTGTCTCAAAATTGAAGGGGGCATGACAGAGGTTGCCCCTCCTCTGTGTCAATTTTTCGTGTCCACATGTCCTACATGTCCGCACTAGTGTCGAGTAGCAGGGGAGGCTGCACAGTTTCGTGCGCCGTGTCGAAGGGTCGTGTGCTCTATACGTGGCACGTAGAGTCTTATGCTCGTGTCGGTGGATAGGTGGGTGGTTAGGTTCGTGTCTAGGTTTGTATCGTGTCTACGACTCGTGTGGACACGACAGGAAGTGTCAAACAATCGAGTTTTTCAGTGTGCACATGGGGTTTAACATGTGTTCGTGTCCTGTTTTGGACACGGAAACAACTCGAAGTGTGCTCAGTCAACTAGGGTTGTGTCCTACATGTCTAGACTACCCAAAAAATATTTTGTTTTATATTTTAACAAAACAATTCTTTGTGGTATTTCATCAAACAAGGGTTTCTAGCTTAGGATGCGTCCGATACGGACACCAAACCAACTCTAATTCTCACCAAACTTAGCCTACAGTTCCATGGTACCTAGATTCATGCATTTTGAAGAAAATCAGAATATTAACTAGGTTGAGGGCATTTACCTATTTGTGCAATTTCAATGGAAAATCAAGGTGGGGGGGTGCTTCCTTCCACTTGGTGATGCCCAAAGCTCCACAAATCCTTGATAGCAGGCCCTAACTAGTATCTTCTAGTGTAGGGGAGTCCAATACAAGAAACTAGAGGTGATTTAGATCAAAATTATCAAGTTATGGTCTTGTGAAGGAAATGGAATTTCTAGATATAAAATTCATGTAAAATGATCATGAATGAAATTAATGGGATTATATAGGAAGGGGGGGTAGTGTTTGGCTGCCATGGGGGTAGGGGAGGGTGTCCTACCACCTTGCAAACTTAGCCCCTAAGTCTTTGACTAAGGGGTTAGATATTTAGGTTCTAAATATCTAAAAAGTGAAATATCTAGATATTATCTAACTAGATATTTATACATAAAGCTAATATCTAACATTAGTCTTCTAGGTTAGTTGCTAACCTCTAGATTAGTGCTAAACTAGGTTAGGGACTAACATGACACTAATCATAATTAAACAATAATAAAAACACATAAATACATAATTCTAAATAAGTCCTAAAAAATTACCAAAATACCCTTTAGGCTAAAAATCACTAATTTGGTGTTCTAAGCCTATGGTTAGGCTCACATGATCATGGTTAGTCTCTAGGTTATGAAATCTCTAGGGTTTACACTAGGGTTATACTAGTAAATCACAAAGTCATAAGTCATGACTTAGAAAATGGTTTAACTTAACTAAAATCACCCAAAAATCATATTATGACTAAAATACCACTAATAAATAATAAAATAATAAATTTTCAAAAATACCCCAATTTCAGAAAATTGGGTGTTACAATGGGCCACCACAAAAATATGTAACGCCCCAGTCCCAAAATAGTTAGAACTAGGTACGTATCCATGCCAGCTGCATACATACGAAGTATACTCAATATATGGAACCTCGTATACATAAGCTGTAAAATGCAATAAACCAAGAGTAATCTAATCTCATCCACAAATGAAGAATAAAAGATATCATAAAATCAACTGTAATAAGTCTGTATACAATACGTTGGGCGGAGACAAATCTACTACTAACAAGTAAGGAAAAATATACATAAAACTGAAATGAATTGGCGAGAGTAGCAAAGGAAGACCCAAGATACGTCATCTCCGAATGAATAGAGAAGATCACGACCTCGGCTAGAACACCTGCAATATCACAGAAGCACACACACCTGGAGAGATAACCAGGTCCTCAGAGGGACGTAACAAGATACATGAAGAACATGCCATATGAACTGAATATAAATGCACCATAAAATAAAGTAAAAGTGTCCAAACCATAACACGGCTCAATATCCTATCATTGAAACAGTAGGCTACCCCTACAACCAAACAAGGACAAGGGGTAACTTATATTCCATGATGTGACATTTTTCTATGTCATGATTGGAACATAAAATTTGCTAAGGTCTCCTAACCTTTCTAGTAGGCAATTTAGAAGACATATCGATGTATGGGCAGGTGAAGGCTGACTCCCCCAGGATAAGGTAATAAATTACAACATGCACACGTCAAGTACCAATACTATCAGCCGGCATAACTCGAGACTAGCGGCCCACGTGACCCATCAGTCCACATAGCTCGAGGCTAGTGACCCTCGCGACTCGACTACCGTAGTACGTAGTTACTACGGCCTTTGGTTTTGGGTAGCCCATACATCAAACTGTCTTCACCCTCCCAAGGTTCACTAACAAAAGGTATCCCAAGGTTCACTAACAAAAGGTAGTCCACTAAAACTAGGTCCACATGCATTTTAAAAGACAAGAAAGAGAAATACTGAAAGTAAACAAGAAACTATGAAAAACAAATCATGGATCCAACTGAAAGAAATAGACAATAAATTTGCACCAAATAATAAATAAAGATGCATCTAATTATAAACAGTAAATAAGGCAAGGTATCTTGCCTGAGGGTGGTACGAGAAGCAGCAAATCCAACAATCAGAATCGTCAACAGGAAAGTCAAAATCCACAAAAAGCTCCGATGCTGAAACAAACATCACGACCAAGTTTGGAATAAAAGATATGCTCTGGAAACGCCTGTCCAAAAGTCAAATTCTAGAACAGGGCAATTTCATAATTTTGGGTCACAAACGATGTCCGTCGTTGGACCCGCTTTGCACCGAAATGCGTGCCGAACCTGAGCTCTAAAGTCGTCAAACTACATGTCTACAGATTTATTTTGATGAGATGAACCCAACGGTATGTTCCAATTTTGGATTCCGGTGGGCTGTGCACAAAATCGTCCATTGAGTGGGATTGTGGCCCGCCAAATAGCTTCCCGATCAACGGTCTCAGAATCGGACCAAACTTGGCTCACAGGACCAGAAAAATATTTCGAGTCCAATGGCGCAAGTTTTCATCGCGATATGATGAGCGTGCACAGTTGTGACTTAATTTGCAAAGGGTCGATACGGATATCTCGACGGATACGCACTTATTTCGTCGTGCATATGCAACGAAATCGGGTTCCGTCAGTTCCCACAGGTCGACAACATCCATACTCGCCTTTTGATGTGTATAGTGCGTGACTACGTCGTCCAGATTGTCGGGGCGCACACCGTATCGGGTGTTTTTTCACTTTTTGAAAACAGAATTTACAATTTTTTGTGAAACTTTAACGTGTAACTTTTTACACACTATATGAAGAGTGAATCGAGAAGGTGCGTTACAATCTCGGTTATGTTGTCTTTGAATGCCTTCAATTAGTTTTTATGAAAGTTTAATGGACAGTGAGAAAAGTGGCCAACAAGTTGATGTTTTGAAACAGTTTTTAATATTCCAGAAAAGTTGTTTTTCTTCAACTTCGTCTCAATTTTTCGAGCAAGTTGGATGGCCATGTCGAAATCCACCTAGGGAATCTCGAAGAGGGTCATGGGGGCTACGCGTAGAAATTCGTAGATCGAAAAATGATCGAACTAGATGGGAGAAAACTAGGAGAGAAGGTGAGTACCTCGCTATTCCGTTATTGCTGCTGTTGTCGATGGTTCCTTTGTCTTCTTCGCGAGCACGGCTTCGCCATGGTTCGTCCGAGCTTCGCCGTGGAGTGGGGAGGAGGAAGGAGGTGGAAGAAATTTTTAGGGTTTGTATATATATATATATATATATATATATATATATATATATATATATATATATATATATATATATATATATATATATATATGTTAATAGGAGATTGGGGGTCGGCCTACTTGCTACTGCTTATTCCTTTAGTTAAAAGGGGTTCGGCCCCTCTCCCTTTGTAGCAGCTAAGCTGCTACTCTTGCATGCATGTGGTCGGCTCCCACCTGGTGGGGCCGACTACTTGTATTATATATATATATATATATATATATATATATATATATATATATATATATATATTGAAGTTTAGATAAGAAAAGAAAAGCTATATATATATATATATATATATATATATATATATATATATATATAGATAAGAAAAGCTATATATATATATATATAGAGAGAGAGAGAGAGAGAGAGGAGATCTATTCATTGAAGTATATATTGAAGTTTAGATAAGGAACATTTACCTATTTATATATGAAGTATATATTGAAGTTTAGATAAGAAAGAAAGCTATATATATATATATATTATATATATATATATATTAATATAATATATAATATATATACTATATATATATATATATCTATTAATACATTAATACACAAAAAAAATATATCCATTAATACACAAAAAATCTATTTAAAATACAAATACCATTTAAAAGTCAACTATCCAATTATTTAATATATTCGAGCATATGTACATATATATATTATATATATATATAGATAATATATATATATATATATATATATATATATATAAATTCAATCCTTAATAAATCAATTCAAAAAAAAAATAATATTAAATAGGAAAACATGTTTATTAAATATCCACAAAATAAATTTAATAATAATAAATTAATAAGATCGGCCCAATGTGTACTTACACTGCACACCCTTTTCCGGGTCCAAAAATTTGTACAATTATTGGAAACATTATTTAAATAATAAAATACCAATACTTGCACAAATAATTAAATAATTATAAATTGTACGTAAATTCTAAAATAATTTAGGAAATATTTCTACGTACATAAAATATGTCTACATGGCCACCTTTGTCCTACCACATGCCTACCTGGGCTTAAATTCGGTTCGGGCCCAGTTCAGGCTGAATTGGACAAACCGGTTCATCTAAAAATCAATGTATAAAATAATATTTAATTAAAATAATTTAAATAAGTCCATTCACAACTTGGCCTAGTTTTCCTAGTTTGGACATCACCATGGCTAGGCTTCCCCCGGCATGACTTGTACACTAGTCAAGGCACACTGCTACAACTTCCGTGCTAAAAGTCATGGTCGTCTAGTGCTCCAAAACTCAACAATGGCTAAGGTAAAAAAAATTAAATAAAACCATAAATTGTATAAATTCATTTTTAAGTCTAATAAAATAATAAAAAATATAAATAAAAAATAGGGGTTTTACATTCTTCATTTGGAATCCTCCATAAACCCTAGAAGAGACCTACTTCAAGCCCCCCTTCCATTCCATTCAATCCATCCATCAAAACACCCCAAATTCTTCCAAATCCTTTCCAAACCTTCATTCTGCAAGGCTAGAAGCTTGGAGACCAAGGAGCTCATGAGGAGGAGTCCTAAGGAGGAGGAATTTGTGTCAAACTTGACCCAAAGCATCCATAGAAGACTCTATTGGAAAATCAACCACCCAATAGGTAAAACCCATATATTTTGATAGTTTTGAGCTCATTCTTCATGCATGACACATCGCATATAGGATCACCCACATTGGTTAGGGAAGGAAGGTGAGCAAGCTATAAACCTGTAGCTTCCCTTCCCGGAGAATTTTTTCCAAATTATTTTTTTATTATTATTTGATTTAAATAGTGATTTTAGAATTTTATAAATGTTTATTTAGTTAATTATTACGGTGGATTACTTTAGCCATGATGGAGTTTTGAAGTACAAGACGGCTAGGAATCATGGCACGGATAGTGCAGTACCGTGCTTTGACTAGTGTTTAGCTATTGTAGGAGAATGCAAAACTATAGGAGTGTCCTAACTAAGAAAACCAAGCCAAGTTGCGACTTAACCCTACCGAAGATATTATTTATTATTTAATTATATTATTGAGTTTTCGGGAACCCGGTTGTATCGAACCTGTCCAGATTGGATCCAAGTCAAATCCAAGCCCATGTAGTAGGATAGCGAGACCAAAGACGTCTATGTTGGCGTACTTATTGCATTTATTATTTTTGATTATTAATAGGAATTCCGTATATAAGGATTTATATCCATAAATATAATTTATTGTTACTGAATTAATATTCTATTTTAGAAATAGGTCAACACCTTCCTAATTAGTCTTATGCATGTTGGGATATTTAGATTACATATTCTGTCTGTACACTTATTATAGATTTTCCTTATTAGTTATCTTTTTTATTGTTATTTATATTGTTATTAGATTTATAATGATAAAAATATATTATTTAATATTCTAGATTATTTGTGAAATAATATTATATTCTCTATATTGAATTTGAGGTATATAATATATGTATACATGTATATAGGTATGTGTATATAAATGTATATAAAAATATGTGTACATGTTTGTATATAAATAAATAAATTTTTTTTTTTTTTTGTGTACATGTTTGTATATAAATAAATATATATACGTATATAGGTGTATGTATATATATGGATGTGTGTGTATATGCATATATGTATAGGTCACTCTAGAAATATAATAAGATTTTGAAGATTTAATATATAAGTAAATATATATATATATATATATATATATATATATATATATATATATATATATATTATTTATATATATATATATAAATATATATATATATATATATATATATATATATATATATATATATATATATATATATATATATATATATGTACAATAAAAAGAAAAGAGGAATAAAAGAAGAAAGAAACATAGCAGCTTTCCAAAACCAAACCGAGCCCATGGACCCACTCGGCCCAAAACCGCCCAAGCCTGCATAGCCCAGGCCAACCGAGCACAAAAGAAGGCCCAGCAAGTCTCATGTTCCCAGCAGTCAACCCAAGTCCCAGCCGAGTAATTCTCACCCAGCCGAGCGCCAACCCGATTCTGGATATGTATATATACATATCGACTAAGAGGAAAGACTCGAGAACCCTAAACTCCATCCTCTCCCACCCAAGGCGCACCACCAGGCAGCCTGAACCATCGTAAGGATGCCGCCACGAGCCGCCGGCCGACGACGGACGTTCTCGCGCTCGGCAGGACAGAGCACCCTGTTCTGCAACTCGACAGCCAGGTACCGTCTTCGCTGACCAATTTCTTCCCCAATACTTAACCGTTTTAAATTTCGTAAACTGATCTAGGAACCTTATATGACCCCCTAGATATCCTAACAAGTAGAATCTAATCTGGTGGAGCCATCGATTTCCAAAATCGATGCAAAAACCTGACGAGCATTGTCCAAAAAATAGGATATGTAAACAGCAAGAACCCTGTTTAAGAAGGGTATTCCTGAGCCAGATAGTAAGAGTTTTCGAAAACCTATTTGAAACAGTTTTAGTTAATATATACGAGATTGAAACCTATTTTGTAGATCCAGATTTTATCAAGTATGTACAAAGATATTCGAATTCAAAAACCATCAAAAAACCATTTTCAAAAACAATAAACTTTTAGGAAAACCCTCTGGTATGACGTGCGTCCCGCCAATCTGGGCGACGTGGGCACGAACCAAAAGCATCGAAAGGTGCGTAATGGTTTCGTGGCCGTGTGGGCTTTGACGGAATTCAAATTGGTCGCGTGTGCGTGACGAATTTGATGCGTATCCGTCGAAATTCACCGTATCGGCCTCTGTGCAAATTTTCTAATTACTTTGTGCACGCTCGTCAGATCGAGACGAAACTTATGCCAACAGGATCGTATCATTTTTCTGGTTCTGTATGCCAAGTTTGGTCTAATTCTGAGACAGTTGAATCGGAACGCCGTTTTGCGGGCCCACGGTCCGACTCAACGGGTGATTTTGTGCACGGCCTGCCGAAATCCAACTCTGGACATACGGTTGAGTTCGTATCAGAAAACTGGACCTATTAACATCTAGTTTGATGACTTTAGAGGCCATTGACCCTGGCACGATTTTTGTTGCAAAGCGGGTCCAACGGCGGACATCGTTTTTGCCCGAAATTATCGTTTTATTCCTGTATCCAGAATTGGACTTAAGAACAGGCAAACCTAGCTAATTTAACTATTTTAAGAATGTTGGCGATGTCTGTTTCAGCTTTTGG
The DNA here is from genome assembly GCA_029216955.1 of Iris pallida. Classification (NCBI taxonomy): domain Eukaryota; kingdom Viridiplantae; phylum Streptophyta; class Magnoliopsida; order Asparagales; family Iridaceae; genus Iris; species Iris pallida. The sequence goes on from JANAVB010016600.1 coordinate 977,396, forward strand.
AGACAATTATGGATTTTAGACTTTATGGCGTACCAGTTGACGGTATCTTATTGGTTCTTCGCGCTGCCACCAGGCAAGTATACCTTGCCTCCCTCTACAGTTTACTTACATGCATATTTCTATTTTATATAGTTTTACTAGTTGGTTATTACTTGTGACTTGTATATCATGCATGCTAGTATAGCTATAGTCCTTGTACATGGTTAGCCTTGTAGTTCATATTGGATTGGTTCTCTCGTGTATCGTGATTGGGTCGTGTCGTGTCTTCACCTGTATCTTGACTGAATCGTGTTTGCAAGTATGTTTGAGTGAACTGCTATTCCTTTGTCTTTTCCATAACCTGCGAGTCCACACACGGGGCGAGGGTTGTCCTTTGCACCTGCGAGTCCACATACGGGGCGAGGGTAACTTGTCTTAAAACTGACCTGCGAGTCCACATTTGGAGCGAGGGTTGGTATCCATTGATCTACCAGCAGTTCATTTATACATACTTGATCCAGTATCCGTGTTCATAGCTCCCTGTTAGTAGCCACATGTCAGTCTCATGTCTAGTTCGTATTTATACCCTAGTTATATTATTGCATGATTAAACTGTTAGATAGGCATATTTTATGTATCTTGCTAGTCCTCTGAGGACCTGATGATCTCTTCAGGTTTAGCGACTACATGGAGTTAGTTAGCAGAGCAGGATGGTAGATGATTGCGATGTATGATACAGGTATTTGCTTGTGATATTTTTTATTATCTTCTCGTGCTTTATATTCCATGTCATGATATACTCTGCTTATTTATAGACTCACACCATTCCTCGAGTCTAATCGAACAATATGTTAATGGGCTGCAGACCATGACCCATATTTGTTCATTCTTGTTTATATGATTCATGTGGATTGAGATATAGTTTAGATTAGACATGATACCCACGACCTTGACAGCTTATACGTACTCGAGTCGGGCTGGAGTCCACTCGATACGTAGCTGTCTTGTTCACGAGCTCGTGTCCGAAAATCGGGTGCGGGTCGTGACAAGTTTTTGTGGTGGCCCATGCAGGTCAGAGCATATCGTATCGGTTACGTAACTGTACTGATACGAGCCTGCGTATCTGACTAAACCATTAGAAATCTCAATCCACTATGCCTTGAAAAATTCTCCTAGAAATTCTCTACGTCCTTGAAAATTCCATGTTTGCTCTCGATTATACTTCCTTGCTTTCCGTACCGTTGATTCTCGTCCCTTCCTATTTTGGAGTGACGAACGATCGTGCTGTCTAGAATTCATTAGTAATCCTTAAATTATAGTATATATTACTTGACTACTGAATATTGGTTGTTTATATATATGAGGGATTATATATACCATATGTTCTAGATATTTATGGTAGAATTATTAGCCACTAGTTAGATGATTATAAGAATTTAGTGACCTATGTTTCAATGGAGTAGTGTGACCAAAGGTGGGTAGAAGTCCTCGAGATTTTATAAATACCAAATGACTAGAGAAGGTCATGAAATATTTTGAGGAATTAAATTTAAGGAAATACTAGACTTTGAATTTTAAGGAATAGTCATGAATTAGAATTTTGAGGACGAAATTATTTTTAAGGTGGGTAGATTTGTAGCTTCCCTTCCCGGAGAATTTTTTCCAAATTGCTTTTTTATTTATTTAATTTAAATAGTGATTTTAAAATTTTATAAATGTTTATTTAGTTAATTATTACGGTAGATTACTTTAGCCATGATGGAGTTTTGAAGTACAAGACGGCTAGGAATTATGGCACGGATAGTGCAGTAGCGTGCTTTGACTAGTGTTTAGCCATTGTAGGATAATGCAAAACTATAGAAGTGTCCTAACTAAGAAAACCAGGCCAAGTTGTGACTTAACCCTACCGAAGATATTATTTATTATTTAATTATATTATTGAGTTTTCGGGAACCCGGTTGTACCGAACCTGTCCAGATTGGATACAAGTCAAATCCAAGCCCATGTAATAGGATAGAGAGACCAAAGACGTCTATGTTGACGTACTTATTGCATTTATTATTTTGATTGTTAATAGGCATTCCGTATATAAAGGATTTATATCCATAAATATAATTTTTTGTTATTGAATTAATATTCTATTTTAGAAATAGGTCAGCACCTTCCTAATTACTCTTATGCATGTTGGGATATTTAGATTACATATTATGTCTGTACACTTATTATAGATTTCCCTTATTAGTTATCTTTATTATTGTTATTTATATTGTTATTAGATTTATAATGATAAAAATATATTATTTAATATTCTAGATTATTTGTGAAATAAATATTATATTCTCTATATTGAATTTGAGGTATATAATATAAATGTATACATGTATATAGGTATGTGTATATAAATGTATATAAAAATATGTGTACGTGTATGTATAAAAATAAATATGTATACGTATATAGGTGTATGTATATATATGGATGTGTGTGTATATGCATATATATAGGTCACTCTAGAAATATAATAAGATTTTGGAGATTTATTATATAAGTAAATATATGAGTATATATATATATATATATATATATATATATATATATATATATATATATATATATATATATATAAATGTACAATAATAAGAAAAGAGGAATAAAAGAAGAAAGAAACATAGTAGCTTTCCAAAACCAAACCGAGCCCATGGACCCACTCGGCCCAAAACCGCACAAGCCTGCATAGCCCAGGCCAACCGAGCACAAAAGAAGGCCCAGCAAGTCTTATGTTCCCAGCTGTCAACCCAAGTCCCAGCCGAGTAATTCTCACCCAGCCGAGCGCCAACCCGATTCTGGATATGTATATATACATATCGACTAAGAGGAAAGGCTCGAGAACCCTAAACCTCCATCCTTTTCCACCCTAGGCGCACCACCAGGCGGCCTGAACTGCCGCAAGGACGCTGCCACGAGCCGTCGGCCGACGACGGACGTCCTCGCGCTCGACAGGACAGAGCACCCTGTTCTGCAACTCGACAGCCAGGTACCGTCTTCGCTGACCAATTTCTTCTCCAATACTTAACCGTTTTAAATTTCATAAATTGATCTAGGAACCTTATATGACCCCCTAGATATCCTAACAAGTAGAATCTAATCTGGTCGAGCCATCGATTCCCAAAATCGATACGAAAACCTGACGAGCATTGTCCAAAAAACAGGATATATAAACAGCAAGAACCCTGTTTTAGAAGGGTATTCCCGAGCCAGATAGTAAGAGTTTTCGAAAACCTATTTGAAACAGTTTTAGTTAATATATACGAGATTGAAACCTATTTTGTAGATCCAGATCTTATCAAGTATGTACAAAGATATTCGAATTCAAAAACCATCAAAAACTATTTTCAAAAATAATAAACTTTTAGAAAAAACCCTCCGGTACGACGTGCGTCCCGCCAATATGGGCGACGTGGGTGCGAACCGAATGCATCGAAAGGTGCGTAATTGTTTCGTGGTCGTGTGGGCTTTGACGGAATTCAAATTGGTCGCGTGTGCACGACGAATTTGATGCGTATTCGTCGAAATTCACCGTATCGGCCTCTGTGCAAATTTCCTAATTACTTTGTGCACGCTCGTCAGATCGAGACAAAACTTATGCCAACAGGACCGTATCATTTTTCTGGTCCTCTATGCCAAGTTTGGTCCAATTCTGAGACAGTTGAATCGGAACGCCGTTTTGCGGGCCCCACGGTCCGACTCAACGGGTGATTTTGTGCACGGCCCACCAGAATCCAACTCTGGACATACGGTTGGGTTCATATCGGAAAACCGGACCTGTTGACATGTAGTTTGATGAATTTAGAGACCATTGACTCTGGCACAATTTTTGGTACAAAGCAGGTCCAACGACGGACATCATTTTTGCCCGAAATTACGGTTTTGTCCCTGTGTCCAGAATTGGACTTAAGAACAGACAATCCTAGCTAATTTGACTATTTTTAGAATGTTGGCGATGTATGTTTCAGCTCCCTGCAACCTGCTAGTCCACACACGGGGCGAGGGTTGTCCTTTGCACTTGCGAGTCCACATACAGGGCGAGGGTGACTTATCTTGAAACTGACCTGTGAGTCCACATTCGGGGCGAGGGTTGGTATCCATTGATCTACCAGCAGTTCATTTATACATACTTGATCCAGTATTCGTGTTCATAGCTCCCTGTCAGTAGCCACATGTCAGTCTCATGTCTAGTTCGTGTTTATACCCTGGTTATATTATTGCATGATTAAACTGTTAGATAGACATGTTTTATGTATCTTGCTAGTCCTCTGAAGACCTGATGATCTCTTCAGGTTTAGCGACTACATGGAGTTAGTTAGCAGAGCAGGATGGTAGAGGATTGCGATGTATGATACAGGTATTTGCTTGTGATATTTCTTTATTATCTTCTCGTGCTTTATATTCCATGTCATGATATACTCTGCTTATATTTATAGACTCACATCATTCCTCGAGTCTAATCGAACAAGATGTTAATGGGCTGCAGACCATGACCCATACTTGTTCATTCTTGTTTATATGATTCATGTGGATTGAGATATAGTTTAGATTAGACATGATACCCATGACCTTGACAGCTTATACGTACTCGAGTCGGACTGGAGTTCGCTCGATACGTAGCTGGCTTGTTCACGAGCTCGCGTCCAAAAATTGGGTGCGGGTCGTGACAAAACATAATTTTTGTGCATTTTATTTGGGATTTTTGTGCCCTCCTTGGAAAAATCCGAGGCGAGCCCACCAAGTGTTTGTCAAAACGACAAAGTGGTCATATTGGACTTGGTTTTCAGTTTTAATTATAGGGATAGCTTGGTTTTTCTTTATATAGGCATCCTAGTTGATTTTCTAGTATTTTCCTTTTTGTTTATATATATATATATATATATATATATATATATATATATATATATATATATATATATATATATAGGTGTTACACTATTGAATGTTATATATAAATATGTGCACATTGTTTTAGGTTTGTGTTAGATTTGTTGTTCATTGTCAAGTTAACTGAATAGAGGATTACTTATGCATTGCCTAGGGAAGACTTGGCCATGTCATTGACAGAGATGATGAGAGGTTTTGGACTGCACTTGGGAGTAGTGTGGCTCAGGCCATTAGGCTAGTGGGCATGCGGCAGCAAGGGTGGCACTAGGCAGCATGCAGCAGTGGTATTTGGCCACTGGGCTTAGAAGTTTGGCCACTTTGGCTTAGGGTCAAGTTTTGGCCTTGGGCTTTGAGGAATCATGGTGTATGTTTGGGTTGGTGAAATAGGAATTCGATTATGATAAAGAGTTGTTAGTTTAGAGGTTAGTGTAGGATATGAGTTATGAATTGTGATGTATCCTAGTACCTTGTGTCTGAAAGAGAGTGAGTGAGTGAGATGTGTCCAGATAAGTATACTCTGTCATTGACAGTAAGTATCATGAGGGTATCAAGAGGGATATGTTAGGATGGACTGTTAGTACTTTGGGTTAGGATATTGATTGAATTAGAGTTTTGGTGTGTGTGTTTTGGTAATAAAATTACCTATTGAGTGGATGGCAGGCTTTGCTGCTTTGCTCGGCTTTGGCTCAAGCCTTTGCATTTGTAGCAATGCAAAGGCTAGACAGCAGCAACATGCTTGAGCAGCAGAGCATTGCTTGTATTGGAGGGCTGTGCAGCAACATGCCTGAGTAGCAGCAGCATAGGGTAGTAGCACGGGATCCCTTCCCTATTTGGTCGAGTGCCTTGGCTTGGCCATCTAGTTTAGGTATGTGTGTTTCCAAGTATGAGGGGTCAATTGTAAGTGAGATTTGAGGGTAGTAATGAGTTGGATTAGTGAGTATCCTAAACAGTGAATATATATATATATATATATATATATATATATATATATATATATATATATATATATATATATATATATATATTTTTAAACAGTGAATATATATATATATATATATATATATATATATATATATATATATATATTATATATATATATATATATATATATATATATATATATATATATGGATCAATGAATGTATGTGACAAGTGTATGTAGGGAGCATCAGTTGGTATCAGTAGTGTCATAGGTGTTTACTTGCATTACAGACCTGCTTTGGCTATAGGGGTGCCTGCAATGAGTAGCATGGCCTGTTGTAGGCAGAGCCCAGGTCGGGTCAGGCCAGTATTGGCCTGTGTTTGGCCAACATACCATAGACCATGGTATGGGTAGTATATGGCATATGTGAGTTAAGCATTATGGTGTAGAGATTTGTATGGGTGATTGTATGGGTGTTTAAGATATGGGCATTTGGGTATCAGATATTAGGACTTGATTTCTAGGTCTTAGGATTTGATATCAGAGTTTAGGGTAGCATCTAAGAGTAAGTATCTTAGGAGTCTTGCTTGGAATGGTCGAGCAAATAGACAATATAATGTGTATAGAGAAGGGATAGGTGATTTACATGTATAATATATATATATATATATATATATATATATATATATATATATATATATATATATATATATATATATATTAGTGTCTAAATTATCTTGGCCATTTCCTTGTAGGTTAGTTGTTAGTATCAGATGGCTTAATATAGGACATCTATGTATATGTTAGTGAGTTAGATGTTAGTTTCAGGAAATTTCAGAGGTTATTTAGAGTTAGTTGGTATTTTGAGTAGTTGGGTGTAGAGATTTAAGGGTATGGGGTTGCCTTGCGGCAGAGCCTTGTTGGGTAAGCCTCTGCAGGGCAAATGCCAAGCTAGCAGTAGCAGTAGTAGCAGCAAGCATTGAGGCATTTCCTTGCAATGCACATTAATTGTAGTATTGCTTGCATAGCAAGCAGCAAGCAGCAGAGCAAGATAGCTGCATTATTAAGTGGCAACAAGAATGGGCCACTTGGCCATGTTACAGTGGGGATGGGACTGCTGCAAGCAGCATTAGTTGGCCATTGGCCTTGACAGTTGGCTTTTGGCCATTGGCACATGAATCTTTGTGTCATATTTTTGTTGAGTGTATCAGAAGATATGTGAGAGGCCAGTGAGCAGTAGCAGGGGCCTACTGCCTTGTGTTTGGTGCTAGTACGTATAGGATATATGAGAGTTAGGATATGGTTAAGCCAGTTAGGATTTTGGGGATTTGAATGATTGGGTATCAGAGATTGTTAGGGTATTTCGTGTGTGTGTGATCTTGGTAGTATAATTTTCCAACTGATATGGTGGTAAAGCATACTTGACTTGCATTTGCAAGTTATGGCATATAGCAGCAGCTTGGCAAAGGCATTTGGGCAGCAGAGGAGGATTGGTCATGGGGTGGTTAGGCCACAGTTATCTTGATGTGAAGCTTGGTTCACATTTGAGTTTGTTTTGGGAGTGTAGAGAGGATGTCTATATATGTAGTATAGGATGCTATCTATATGTACTATATGAGATGTTACCTATAGCCTAAGGTATTGGAGTACTACCTACTCTAAGGTAGAGGTAAGTGTTACCTAAGATAAGTATGGGTATATCCCATATGTTTATATAAAGTAACAACGGGCAAAAGGGGTAACCAATTGGGTAGGTAAGGACTTATTAGAGGTTAACCTAACCATGGCTGACCAATGTTGACTTTTCCAATTGAAAGTCAACCCTGAGTCAACATTTGACCAAGACTTGACTAGGGGTTGACCAGGGTTGACTAGTTGACCAAGTCAACTGTGAGTCAATACTTGATCTAGTTTGACCTAGATTATATATCACATACTTGAAAACCATGTCTAACACTGTTAAACCTCATTTAACACATGTATATCTTATCTATAGGTCTTGTGACTCCACTTTGAGTCTCGTTTCACATTCATTTCTCTGGACGACAGGCGAGTACATTCTCTGATTGTTTTCATTATTTGATTTCTACTATGATTCTCGTATTTAGCGATGCTATATTTGATTCTTGACACATTGGTCACACGGATTGGTATTTCTAGATCCCATCATGAGATGTTGCCATGGTTAGCATATTGACAGCGTACACGACATGTTCATTAGACATTGTACATGATAGTAGCATAAAACATTGCTCGTGTATCGTAACGTGTCATGGTTGGATCCACTGTACTAGTTGGGGCAGAAGAAATCCTAGTAAGAGATGTGATGAAATCCCTATTGTAATTGTAGACATTGTAAGTGTTAGTCATACAACTCACGCATGATTAACCAGGCCATCTAGCTATTGTACAAGTTCCCAAGCTGATCACATCTCGAAACTAGTATTTCAGACACATAGTATGTATAGTATTTATTGTTCCCGTCATATTTTCTGGACTGTACTTACATGTTGTCTATTTATTTCTATTCTCGTACGTTATACCCTTCACATCGTTTATTCTTCATAGTACTATTGTCAGGTTATGATTACATATTTGTAGCTCTATTTTTCATCATTTATCGTACTCTCTACTTATAGTTTTATAACTTTTGTCAATTAATTGGAACTGCTGTTAGTTTATGTACTTTGCTCCAATCCTGACTGGATAACCAATATTTTTAGATAAATTGGATGACTATCCTACCTACTATTGAGCAAGGCGACATACGAGGGATGCACATAGAAGTCTGAGGAGGATCCTGCTCAGTAGAGAGTGCCCTAGATATAGTTTATATTTTTTTAGTATTTATATTGTATCGGATTTTTTCGATTGTCGAATTTTAAACTTATTGTTATATTCAGGTCATGTACTTATTTGTCTTGGACTTCTAGACTCATGTGCTAACGACTTTATTATTTATTCAGTTATTCTCCTTTATCTTCTATTCAAATATCGTGCTCTATCTTCCTTTAGATTTGTGATTGAGATTACATACTTGGTATGTCATACTATTCTTCCATACGGAGATGACAGGTTTATCTTCATTATTGTTAGATGTTATAGATGACCTATACAGCGTTCTACCGCCGTCACTACGATGTAGGCTGGACATACCCACATCCTCCTAAACAGGGTGCGGGTCGTGACACCGGGCATTCGCCGGCCTCCTGCTCCCGACCTACCACTTCATTTCTAGTCCTCTCCCACCCACTCTCCCCCTCCCTCTCTTCCACCTCTCTTCTCCTCTCAATAGCCCTCCCTACCGCACAAATCGTTCGCCGATGCCCTCACTAGCTCGATCGGCCGTCCGGACCCGGGTCCTACCATTAAGGAACGGGTCCCCTCCTCCTTTCAAGGCACCCCTACGGTTTAGTTCGACGACGACGATGAGGCAGTCCTCTTGCTCTCCCTCTAATTTGTGTTGATTGGGAAATTTCCCAGATCCAGACCCTCGGTGGATGCCATCAGTCATGTGTTCCTATTGTTCAGCTTTCTCGGCAAGGTTCATGTAGGCGTTCTTGATGCTCGTCCTGTCCTGAATAGGCCAGGACGCGACGAAGATTTCCTCAGGCTGTGCTCGAAGGAGCTCTGGTTCGTTCTCAAAGCCCCGATGAGGCTCTTTAAATGGACCCCAGATTTTTTTCCATCTAGGGAAACTCCGTTGGTCCCAATCTGGGTGTCTTTACCAGATCTTCCTCTACATTTGTTAGAGAAGACAACTTTATTTCATATCACCAGAGGCTTCGGGTCTCCCCTGAAGATTGATAAACCCACTCAAGAGCTTTCAAGACCGAGCACTGCGAAAGTGTTCGTGGAAATGGATACTAGCAAGCCATTATCAGACCGTGTCCGCATTCAGATGTCGGGTGGTCGGAGCATTTGGCAACCGCTTTAGTTCGAGTCTTATCCCCTCTATTGCCAAAGATGCTACAGTTGGGACATTTAGAGGGTCATTGCAAACTGAACCAGGCACAAGACCCCAACTCCAAGGCGTCGAAGATATCTTCCTTCCCCCTGAAGTGAGTGAGTCCCAGGGTCAGAACCTATCGAGAAGGGTGTTTGCTGGGGACGTTCCTTCCGCGAGTAGGGGTCCCGAGGACCCCATCATCCCTATTGTTGCTGTTGGACTCACGTCCCCAGTCTCTTCTAGGCCCTCCATAATTCAGGGGCTCGAGGACCCCTCCCTTATTTCTGGCTCTATAGCTCTGTCAAGGATTTTGAATCAAGTGAATGGGGAATTCGTTACTTCTGTGAATGTAGCATATCACAGATGCAGTCCGAACAAGCCCAGCAACCCCCGGTGCTATCCCAATATGTCCAGCGACCAGGAAATAGAGAGCAGTGTAGGGGGTTCTAGTATCCCTGATCACAATAGTATCCCCCGCGATCCCCTCCAGGGGGAGGTTCTGCAGAACACGGCATATGCCCAGGCCCAGTCTCAGCATGTCTTGAGTAGCAGCAGGGCGTGCGACGACAATAGTCTGTTTCTCCGATCAATCATCATACAGTTGATGCAAGTAATCAGTGACAGCACTCTACTCAATAGAATCCCGTATCCTTAATCAAAACGGGAATAGAAATGAGCAATCAGAAGAACAAAAAAAGCAGTTCTAGCAACCAAGACAGCCTGCGTCAATTCTCCTTAAATCGACAGCGAGGCTGCAAACTTCTTCCCTTAATGTATAAGTTCCTTCTATCGAACAAGAGGGGGACAGGTCAACAAGCTACTATCAATCGTATCAAGGCCTTATACAAAATGAATGACATCACTGTGCTCGCACTTTTTGAACCTAAGGTGGCAAAGTCTAAAATTACCTCATTTCAACTGATGTGGGGTTTCAACTTTGCATACTCGAATGAGAAGGCGAATATCTGGATAATGCATCCGGACATCATTAGGTCGGTGATCAAAGATTCTTACGATCAGGCGATCACGATTGCATTCACCTATCCCGACTCTGGCCACGAGGCTATGTTATCTGTTGTACATGGCAACAACGACAGACGGGAAAGACTCATTTGTAGGAGAGACTTCTCACCTTATAGCAAGCATATCTGGGCCCATGGTTGTGTGGGGGAGACTTCAACTCCATTGCTCAGAGAGATGAACGAAGGGGAGGTCGGCCCCCGACCTTGCAGCGATTCATGACTTCAACAACTTCCAGACCGAGGCGGGTGTAGGACCGTTAAGCACCTCTAGAGGAGGGGTGAATAGAGTAAGTACGAGTGCAGCAGAGAATAATCACTAATTAAAAATTAAATAGATAACTATGGCAGTAAGTAAGAGACAGTAAATAAATATAGCAAGAGATAGAGAGATAGATGACTAATCCAGTCTCGAGTACGCTTGCTCGATGTTAATCCACTAAGGCACAAGCTAATTGAGAGCTTGCAGTCTCTTACAACATCGTGCTTGGTGACGAGCGCACGACCAGCTCCACAACAGAGATAATTTTGATACTTTGAACAACCTCTTTACAACTCTTGAAAACCAAAAGACTCTAGATCGAAATAGATATTACTGGCTTTTGGCTAAGAAGAGTGTAGGTGTGATATGAAAACTTTTGATCGGGTGAAAACACTTATTGAATAGAAAAGAGAAGATGAAGAATGAATGAGTGATTTGAAATAAAAAACTCTCTTCTATTTATAGGTGTTTTTTAGAACCGAACTCGGGCAGAGTTCTGGCAGAGTTCTGATGCAAAGATTTCGCATGTGAACGTTGCGTGCAGATTTGGAGGCAACAAATATTTAAATTTAAACTGACCAAACTTGGGCAGAGTTCGGGCCGAACTCGGTTTGAGTTCTGTCTAGGAAAAATATTAAACATTTGTCAAATTCTGTTGCAAAAATGGAATTGAACTTTTTGGTGGATGGAATATGAATAGGTAGGCTTTATAGAAAAGTGGACTAAGATTAACCTAAGCCAGTATTACCAAGTCGATCTTACAATTTATATCCTAGACTCAATAAAGATAAAATACATAATAAATTATAAAATGACTCGGACTGGATTCCAATGAAAGTAAGCTTCAGACTGATGATTTACGTGCTTGATGATGCAGTAGTACGCTTGTTGATATTGATTTCACAATTCCTGAAATGATTAGCAGCAGTTCGTATATTTTGTGTATTGACTTAAGTTCATGTCGATTATTAAAATCGGGTGTGACCATGGAATGGGCCAACAACGGGGACTGTGGCACTTCCCTATTTGGGTTATCCCTTTACCTGGTTTAATTCTTATGAGGGGGGTAGAAGACAATGATCGCGGCTTGACAGAGCTTTGGTCAATCAACCTTGGCTGGATCTAGCGGCGTCCTCCTCGATGGAGCATCTCAACCTCGCAGAGTCGGACCATGCACCGCTGCTGATCAATGTGCATGCTTCTTCCTCTTCGGTCGGAGGCGGCTTCAAATTTCTCTCGTTCTGGAAGACCCATTCATCATTCCTGTCGACCTTAGAGGCTGCCTGGCGCTCAAAGACCCACAAGAACAGCTTGGTCAGATTGGGCGTAAGACTGGCTGCGACGAGAAAGGCTCTATCAGCTTAGAGTTTTCAAACATTTGGCAACATTTTTGAAGAGGTTAAATCGGCCGAGCGTGCCGTTACTTTGGCGGAACAGTTATTCGACGAGGATTTGAATGGCGACGATGAGGCTCATCTCGTGGAAGCTCAAGACCACCTCAAACAAAGGTTGGAGATTGAAACCGAGTATTGGCGCCAAAAGGCGAGAGTGAAATAGGAGAATGAAGGGGACAAAAACACTGTATTCTTTCATTATGCGTGAAAAGTAAGCGTCACAAGCTCCACATTCAGCAGATTTGCAAGGATGACTACGAGATTCTCACCGATCCCACTGCGATCAAAGACGAAGCTGTCAGATACTTCTCCGCCCTCTTCCAAAAGGGTCATGTCAAGTTGATGAGGGATTTTTTGCTTTCATTCCTAGGTTGATCACCGATGAGGATACCTATCGCCTCGTTGCCGCTCCGACGATGGAGGAACTGGCCGGGTTCACCAAAGGCCTCGACAACGGTAGCTCGATCGATCTTGACAGGTTCTCCGGAGACTTTTTCACGCACTGTTGGGAGCTGGTAAAAGACGATCTATTGGAGGCGGCCCAACTTTTTTTCGACGGACAGCAATATCCTAAAATAATATCCAGTACTAGCATCGCTCTCATCCCTAAAACTGATAATCCCACCTCCTTCGCGGATTATCGGCCAATAAGTCTCTGCAATTTCACCAACAAGGTATTCTCTAAACTTATTACGAATAAGCTTGCTACCATTCTTTCCAATATCAACTCTCCATAACAGTGCGGATTTGTGAAAGGCCGCAAAATCTCGGACAACATCATTCTGGCACAGGAACTTATGGAGGACCTTGGGAATAAACAAAGGGGTGGCAACATCGTAGTGAAGCTCGACTTGACCAAATCCTACGATCGGCTAGACTGGCAGTTCTTCATCTGGGTTTTGAGGCGGTTCGGCTTCAACAACAAATTTGTGGATCTCATCTACCACTCGATAAGCAACTGTTGATTCTCTCCTATTATCAATGGAGTACCTTATGGATTTTTTAATTCTTCTCGTGGCATCAGGCAAGGAGACTCGCTATCCCCGGCCATTTTCATCATTGTGGCAGCACTTAGTAGAAACCTGTAAATCTTTGCTTCGAATCCTGTCAACGCCTACTCAACTCATAGTGGTTGTCCGATAATATCTCACTTGGGATATGCAGACGACACACTCGTCTTTTGTCTGGCCAGAAGTGCTCCGTTCATCATATGAGGGGCACCCTGACAGCTTTTGAGCAAATGTCGGGCCTAGCAGTGAGTAAGGCTAAGAGTAGGGTCATCATCGATCCGACGCTATCCATAGAGAAGAGACACATGATATCAGAGATCATTGGTTTCAATATTCAAGTCCCTCCATTTGACTACTTTTGCATCCCAAACTCCGGCGGGCGTCGCACAGCAGCGATGTACGAGTCGTTAATCAACAAGATATTAGCACATCTGTCGGGCTGGCACTACAGGTTTCTTTCGATAGGCGGAGGACTTACGCTCATACGACATGTCCTATCTTCGATTCCTATCTATATTTGCAACATGTTCTTCGTCAATCTACGTGTAGTCAAGAATTGAAATAATGTTTTCTTATTTTCTCTGGGGATCGAAGGAGGGAACTGATCGCAGAATTTGGGCTAGCTGGCACACTGTGGCTAGACAGATCGACGAAGGAGGCTTGGGCGTTTGACGACTCCAGGATATCTATGTTGCTTTCTCCCTTAAATTTTGGTGGACGTTTACAACCATCGGAGCGCTATGGGTTGGTGCTTTCTTTACATGGAGAGAGCTTGCTCTCAACATGTCTTGTAAAAGTTTAGTCCCACATCGAAAATGCACCATGAGTTATCTCAACATATATACTTGGTTGTGTTGTTGAGAGATGCACATGGGGTGGTGACCCTAAGGAGGAAACCATGTGGGTAATTTTACTAGGAGGTAAGAATAAGGCTCCAAGGATTAAGCATTAATGCTTTTGTCATTCTCTTGGATTAATTCCATTTGGAGCTAAGCCCCAAAGGGGCTTAGTGACTCGGGCTCATGGGATCATGGACTCGCACCAGGGTGACTGTGCAGACTACAAGTCAGTTATGGAAAGACTGATTCAATGCGATTAATTCAGATCCACTTTTTGTGGGATTTAATTCAATCTTTCCATAAGATTTGAATTAATTTCGTTGCCATCTTTGTGGGATTTAATTCAATCTTTCCATAAGATTTGAATTAATTTCGTTGCCATCTTTGTGGGACTTAATTCAATCTTTCCACAAGATTTGAATTAATTTCATTGCTATCTTTGTGGGATTTAATTCAATCTTTCCATAACTGAAAAGGCGGTTAGGGTTTCCACCCTCTCTCTATATATACTCTCTTCTGGCCTCCTTTGTGAGGTACTACAAATTTTACAAGTCAGAAAAGAGAGAGAGAGAGGAAGCTGCTGCCGCCATTACAAGTCCATCCGAGGAGTCAGAACAGAGGTGACTTCGAGCGTTCCACAAGTTCTTCAACTTGCTGGTTCCTGGAAGCAATTCGTGTGGGGCAAATCTTGCTTTGAGCAACGGTGTTTTGACACCCCAGCAACTTTTCTTCTTCTCATCTTTCTCTGTATTATTGTAACTCGTTATGTCCCAATTGTAATACGTTTGCAAGGAAGAACGAGAGATCTTTTCTTCTCTATTTTCCTCCTTCATATTGTAATCTGGCTATTTGGTTTTTTGTATCATCGTAGATCTTGAGTTTGATCACTGCAAAATTTTTGTATGACATCTCAGATCTCGATTGCATCAGTTTTTCATCTTTGGTCAAGCCCCGGGATTAACAATCTCAAAGCAAGATCCTTGTAGATGGAAAACATTAATGCTTCGCTCGTCCAATCAGACTACTACAAGTTAGAAAAGTTCGATGGAGAGCATTATCAAGTCTGGAAGAGGAAGGTTTATCTAACTCTTCAACTCAAAGACGTTGATCATGTACTGTTGGAGGAAGAACCTTCTATTCCAGACACTGGGTCTACTGCCACAATCAATACAGCTACCAAACTCCAGGCCAAATGGAGAAGGGAAAATAGTATCTGCAGGCTTCTCATCCTGAATGCTATGGAGGATTCCCTGGCAGAATCCTACTCGAAGAAGAAATTTGCCAGAGACATATGAGAGTTTGTGGAAAACCTGTATAAAGAAGACAAGAACAGAAGCAAGATGTTTGTGGTTGAAAAAATATCACAAATTGCTCTTTGAGGACGAAAAGTCCATGTTGCCACAGGTGAAGGAATTTCTGAAGCTGCATCAGAAACTGGAAGACGAAGAGATGCCCCTTCCCGACAAGTTTGTCGTTGGAGGGATCGTCTCAAAACTTCTTGCTGGATGGAGTACCTTCTATGCAAGGATGCTCAGAAAGAAGCTAGACATTAGCTTGGGAGATCTACTTCAAGAGATCCATGTTGAGGACGAGATGCGTTCCCAACAGAAGATGGACACTCTGTCCAAACAGTTGGCTAAGGCCAATCTAGTGCAAACGAGAGATCCCAAGGGGAAGCTGGCGGCTTCTCACAAGAAGAAGGACTTCACCAATCTAAAAGTGAAGGGTCCTTCATTCAAGCAACAGAAGTCCAAGTCCCAAGTGACTTGTTTCAATTGTGGCAAGAAAGGCCACTACAAGAGTGAATGCAGATCCAAGCCTAAACAATCAGAGAAAGGTGAGCTAGTAAGGTTTCATTGGTGTCTAACATTGTTGCTATGATCGCACAGGTCACAACTGTGGGGGTTGACTCTGACTGGTGGATAGACACTGGTGCGACTTGCCATGTCAGTTCTGGCAAGGAATGGTTCGTTACGTACCAGCCAATACCTGAAAAGCTTGTCATGGCGAACCAGGCCCAAGCTGAAGTTCTGGAGATCGGGACTGGAGCTGAAACTCACTTCTGAGAACACTCTGACGCTTCAAGGTGTGAAGCATGTTCCGGTGATTGCCAAGAACCTGATCTTTGGGAGCCTGCTCTGCAACGCAGGCTTAAGGATGGACATCAATGCTGGTCAGATGGTGATGTCCAAGAAGGGAACATACTTCGGAAAGGCTTATCAAACCGAAGGAATGTTTAAAATTCAGCTTGTCAACCAGTTTGATGACATTAATGCAGTTACATTTTTTGATTATTCTCTTGAGTTGTGGCATAATCGACTAGGACATGTTCATTGTAAAAGAATTAACAAAATATCTAGTCTAGGACTTATCTCCAAATGTGGGGGTAAGGTGGAGAAGTGTGAAGTATGTGCTCAGACGAAGATCACAAGAAAACCCTTTCATCGGGTCAATCGAAGCACAGATCTTCTGGAGTTAGTACACTCCGATATCTGTGACTTCAAACATTTCTCCACGAAGGCCGGGTTGAAGTATTTTATAACCTTCATCGACTACTTCTCAAAATATGCATTCGTCTACTTGCTCAAGACTAAAGATGAAGCTTTCGAGAAGTTCAGAGAGTTCAGGGTCGAAGCTGAACGGCAGACTGGACAACAACTCAAGAGGTTGAGAAGTAATCGAGGTGGGGAGTACAGGTCTCATAACTTCGCATCTTTCTGCAAAAAATATAGAATTATATGCGAGACTACTGCTCTATATTCTCCTCAATCCAACGGAGTAGCAGAGAGGAAGAACCGAACATTAACAGAAATGATGAATTCAATGCTGTTTACTGCAGGTCTTCCAAAATGCTACTGGGAAGAAGCTGCATTAACGGCCACTTTCATTCTGAATAGATTGCCATATGCAACTTCGGACGTAACTCCTCATGAACTCTGGTTCAAAGTCAGACCAAACTTGAATGTCATTCGAGTGTGGGGGTGTCTGGCGTATGTGAAGCTTCCAGATCTGAAAATTCAGAAGCTGGGGACAAGGACTACGAAGGCGATCTTCTTGGGGTATGTCAAGAAGAGTGATGCTCGAAGATTTCTTGATATTGAGTCAAATTATATCATCGAATCTCGCGATGCTGAATACTTTGAAGACAAGTTTACAAAAGACAAAAACATTGTTCTTTCAGACATTCCAAAAAATGATGTAGGTGCAAATGAGACTGAAATCTCATATGGGCCAGTAGTCCAAGAAGAAGCTGTTGTTGATGAAACAACTCTTGTACCAGAACTCGCAGAGCCGTCAGCAAAGCGAGCAAGGAGTCCTAAAGACTTCAGAGATGACTTTGTCACCTATCATGTGGAAGCAGATTCGCTTACCTATGATGAGGCGATGAAGACTAGAGATGCTATCTTCTGGAAGGAGGCAGTGAATGACGAGTTTGACTCTATCACCTCCAATAACACATGGGTGTTGGTAGATCTACCTGAAGGAGAAAAGCCTATCGGATGTAAATGGATCTTCAAAAGAAGATGAAGGCAGATGGAACTATTAACAAGTTCAAGGCCAGGCTGGTAGCCAAAGAATTTTCTCAGAAATAGGGGATAGACTACTTTAACACGTACGCTCCAGTAGCTCGGATGACCACCATCAGGATGTTAATCGCTCTAGCAGCCATACATAAGTTGGTGATACATCAGATGGATGTAAAGACAATATTCCTGAATGGGGAGCTGACCGAAGAGATTTACATGCAACAGCCAGATGGATTTATCGTCAAAGGTCATGAAGATATAGTCTGCAAGTTGGTAAAATCATTGTATGGTTTGAATCAAGCTCCCAAGATGTGGCATAAGAAGTTTGACAAAGTTATTAGGTTAAACGGCTACAGAGTCAGCGAGACGGACAAATGTGTTTACACAAAGTTCGCTGATGGAAGATGAGTCATTGTTTGCCTGTACGTGGACGACATGCTAATCCTAGGGACGGATATAGGCTGTGTCATGGAGACAAAGAAGTTCCTCTCAACCAAGTTCAGTATAAAGGACTTGGGGGATGCATATGTCATCTTGGGCCTAAAGATCATCCGGACAGACACTGGAGTAGCGCTGTCACAATCTCACTACATTGAGAAGATGCTCACACACTATGGGTATAAGAATCTTCCAGGGATCGATACGCCATACAGGTGTGAACAGAAGCTGAAGCCAAACTCGAGGGAAAGCGTCAGGCAGCTGGAGTATTCTAGCATTATCGAAAGTTTAACGTACGCAACCACTGCCACAAGGCCTGACATAGCTTTCGCCGTAGGAATGCTAAATCGTTTCACAAGCAACCCAGGGGTTGAGCACTGGAAAGCTGTGAAGCGGGTGATGAGATATCTCAAGAAGACTCAGACATATGCACTACACTACAACGTGTATCCGATAGTAGTGGAAGGCTTTAGTGATGCTAGCTGGTGTTCAGAGGTGGAAAGCGAGAGATCCACAGGTGGATATGTCTTTTCCTTGGATGGAGCTGCTATATCGTGGAAGTCGAAGAAGCAGACTATGCTCTCT
Organism: Iris pallida; assembly: GCA_029216955.1. NCBI lineage: Eukaryota > Viridiplantae > Streptophyta > Magnoliopsida > Asparagales > Iridaceae > Iris > Iris pallida. Next base: position 996,252 of record JANAVB010016600.1, read on the forward strand.
CGTTCCTCCATGGAATCTGAATTCTATGCACTTGAAACTGCAGCAGATGAAGCAGAATGGCTTCGGGAGCTCATGTATGATCTTCAAGTGGTTGGGGCTCAGATACCGGTGATACCGATATACTGTGACAACCAGGTGACTGTGGCGGTGGCATCAAATGACCTCTTCAACGGAAAGAAGAGGACTGTGCGGTTGAAGCACAGGACAGTACACGATCTTATCAAAAGAGGTGTAATTACAGTGATTGATATTCGGAGTCAGGATAACCTGGAAGATCCGTTCACAAAGGGGCTCAAGCGCCAGTTGGTCGATGACACAGCTTGCAAAATGGGCTTGAAGGTATTCTGATAGTGTGTCTTTGTAATCCTACCATAAAATTTTATGCTATTAGTTCAAAGAGAAATCTACTAGGCATCTAACTTTTGGTTCAAAGGAGGTTCACTGACTGGGAAACTATCAGGTAACAGTGGGTACTTGTTCTCTGGAACATGGAAGGGATACGGACCCATAACCACTGTTGTCTACTATATATTTTCTGCAGAAAAAAACAGATCCTGTGGAAGGTTGGCTTAAACGCCATAATGAGTTCTCAGGTAGAGTGAATGCTTGGTATGCTTTACAGGAAGCACGGTAGAGCAGCACTACAAGGAGTGAAACTCCATGCTACAGTAGGGTGACTCCATCATGAGGTTTCCAGGTCTGGGGTAATGCATCGGCTTTGCAAGCCAAGTCATAGTGGCGTAGCACCGCAAATAGGCAGGTAGCCTAATGCTGTATGACGTAATTAAAGAGTTGTAGACAATACTACAAAGTGGAGGATGGCCCCATGTTACAGTGGCACGACACCACGATGAGGTACCCAGGTAGGGGTAAAGCCTCGGCCTTGCAAGCCATGTCGTTGCGGCGTAATACCGCAAGGAAGCCTTAGGCTTCATGCTGAGTAGATTGGCACTACAAAGAGGCTGAGACCTCATGCTACAGTAGTATGACACTACGATGAGGTACCCAGGTAGGGGTAATGCCTCGGCTTCAGGCCATGTCATAGCGGCGTAGCACTGTAAGGAAGCGCAAGGCTTCATGCCATGTCTCTTTAATAAAGAACTCACCTATAGTGTATGAAAAGAGATATCAGGCCGTCTCTTGAGGGTAAACTTGTAGACGTCCAAAATTATACACTGAAACCAGGCTGGCACAGGGCCTTTAATGTGCAGCCAGAAGCACATGTAACTACACTTTGTGAGTGGGAAGAATTATAATTGTGGTGCAGAATTCAAGGCGTAGTCCATTCTTGTATCACATTGTTATTTAACCCATGCGGGAAGATTCAAGTCGTCAGCGACATCTATCATAATGCAAAATGGACAGTTACTGTAGGGAACGCTCAACCCTGGACACATATATATGTTGTGATATGTGGGAGATTGTTGGTGCTTTCTTTACATGGAGAGAGCTTGCTCTCAACATGTCTTGTAAAAGTTTAGTCCCACATCGAAAATGCACCATGAGTTATCTCAACATATATACTTGGTTGTGTTGTTGAGAGATGCACATGGGGTGGTGACCCTAAGGAGGAAACCATGTGGGTGATTTTACTAGGAGGTAAGAATAAGGCTCCAAGGATTAAGCATTAATGCTTTTGTCATTCTCTTGGATTAATTCTATTTGGAGCTAAGCCCCAAAGGGGCTTAGCGACTCGGACTCGGACTCGGGCTCATGGACTCGCACCAGGCTGACTGTGCAAACTACAAGTCAGTTATGGAAAGACTGATTCAATACGATTAATTCAGATGCACTTTTTGTGGGATTTAATTCAATCTTTCCACAAGATTTGAATTAATTTCGTTGCCATCTTTGTGGGATTTAATTCAATCTTTCCATAAGATTTGAATGAATTTCGTTGCCATCTTTGTGGGACTTAATTCAAGATTTCCATAAGATTTGAATTAATTTTATTGCTATCTTTGTGGGATTTAATTCAATCTTTCCATAACTGAAAAGGCGGTTAGGGTTTCCACCCTCTCTCTATATATACTCTCTTCTGGCCTCCTTTGTGAGGTACTACGAATTTTACAAGTCAGAAAAGAGAGAGAGAGGGAGCTGCTGCCGCTATTACAAGTCCATCCGAGGAGTCAGAACAGAGGTGACTTCGAGCGTTCCACAAGTTCTTCAACTTGCTGGTTCCTGGAAGCAATTCGTGTGGGGCGAATCTTGCTTTGAGCAACGATGTTTTGACACCCCAGTAACTTTTCTTCTTGTCATCTTTCTCTACATTATTGTAACTCGTTCTGTCCCAATTGCAACACGTTTGCAAGGAAGAACGAGAGATCTTCTCTTCTCTATTTCCCTTCTTCATATTGTAATCTGGCTATTTGATTTTTTGCATCATCGTAGATCTTGAGTTTGATCACTGCAAAAAATTTTGTATAACATCTCAGATCTCGATTGCATCAATTTTCCATCTTTGGTCAAGCCCCGGGATTAATATGCTCGTTCTTTAAGTGCAAATACAGCCACAGAGTACATCTGTGTCAGGTGGCGGACATGTCTAGGGCGACTGCGATATGGAGAAGGCTGTTGTTGGCTCGCACCATTGTAGAGAATAGCATGATGCTGCGGATTATGGATGGCAAGTTGAGTGTGGCGTGGGAAAACTGGACGCAATAGGGTAAACAGCCTATGCGGTTGGAGGGGCGGTGATAGGGCCATCTCCGACTTCTTTGCAGGCGACTCTTGGGACTGGGTAAAGATTCGGCGGGAGCTTGGAAATGAAGTAGCGGCCACCATTAAGAGTGCGGGCTTGACTCCTCGTCCAGGTCCGGACTCTCTGATCTGGATGCCTAACATGTCCGGTAAGTTCTCTACTAAATCAACATGGGATATCACCAGAGCTAAAGCTCCTACGGCGTCTCACTTCGGCAAGATTTGGAATACCGATATACCGGTGAAGTGGTCTATCCTGATATGGCGGTTGATCCTCGACAAAATGCCTACTGACATGAAACTTTGCTCCCTTGGATTTAGCTTGTCATCCAAATGCCATTGCTGCAGTGAGGCAAATATTGAAACTATGGAGCATATTTTCCTCAAGGGCAGACTCGCTTAGGAGATCTGGGAGCGGTTTGCCCACGTATGTGAGGTGGATGAAGGAAGCGGCATGCCAGGGTGGTTTGGGTCTCTTCAAGCGGCATACTGATCTCTGCGCAGATTTAGCGACCATTGCGAGCGATGGTAGGCTTTAGGTGTAGCTCTCTTCAAGCAAGTTGTTATCACCAGGGTGGTTTGGGTCCTATGGAAAAATATGAACAAAGCTAGGCACGGTGGTAAGATTTATTCTTCTTACCAATTGTTTGTGGAAGCTAAGAAATAGATCAGTATCGTGCTGCGCCGCTGCAATCTCATCAGAGGTTCGGTGTCGAACTTCATTCAATGGTGCAGTATAGTTCGACGTCCTCTGGTAGACAGTGAGTCGAGGGTGGACGGAGTCGGCGTGACTGCCTGCAGCATAGCCACCAGAAGGAAGGCAGGGGTGTGGGATGGGGGGATCGCGATTAGAGCCAGTGACGGGTCTCTTATCTTTGGGGCTTGCATATGCGGTTCTGAAGACAACCAATACGTCCTATTTGGTAGACTCATCTTGCAGGGACTGCGCTTCTGTAACCAAAGGAGGGTCCCCACCTTGAGATTCCTTGCTTCGGACAGAGTTGTCATCGACGCCCTTGATGGTGCCAGGGATAAGAGATGGGCCCTTGACAGTGCGGCTACTAGACTGCTTAATCTATAAGGCAGAGGGAAGGCAGAGTGGGTTCCAAGTCTGGGAACTAGGTTGGCTCTGGCTTTTGCCAAGCGGATGGCTTTCGCTGAGTCGGACGAGAGCTTTGGAGCCGATGATCAGCTTCCCGATTGCATCCTGGGAGTTTTGCGTAGAGGGGGTTAACTTAGCTTTTTGTGTAGCTTGGGGGGTTATACTTTTATTTTGGAGTGTATACCTTTTGCTTTTCTGGCTTTCGGCCAGACTATGCCCGACTTGGGCCCAAGTTACAGAATTCCTCTTTTTACTAATATATATATATATATATATATATATATATATATATATATATATATATCTATATATATATATTAATTAGGTACATTATATAAATATAATTTATTTTTTATATTTTATATTTTATATAATATATATATAATATATATATATATACATACATATATTTTTTTTAAATATAATACATATACATATATATATAGATATATATTATATATATAGAATATCTATATATATATATATATATATATATATAATATTATATCTATATATAATTATATATATAATTAAATATATAATATATTTATATATTATATATAATATAATATATATAAATATAAAAAATATATATAATATAAATATTAATATAATATAATATAAAAAAAAATATAAATATAATATAGATATATATATAATATAATATAATATAAAAAAAATATATATATAATATAATATATAATAAATATATATAAATATATAATTTAATATATTATATTATATATTATATTAATATAATATATATATACATATACATATAATATATAATATAATTAATATATAATAAGAATATAATATATATTTATATATTATATAATATATAATAAATAATACATAATATAATATATATATTAATATATATATATCTATATATATTATATATATAAATATATATATATATATACATATATAATATAAATAATATAATATATATACATATATAATATATATATTACATATAAATATATAAATATATATACATATATATATATATATACATATATATATATACATATATATATATATATATATATATATATATAATTATATAATATCTATATATATATATATATATATATATATAATATTATATATATATATATTATAATATATATATAAAAATATATATATATATATATATATATATATATATATATATATATATATTATATATATATATATTTTAAATTAGTATATATATATATATATATATATATATTCTAAAATATATATATATATATATATATATATATATTATATATATATATATATAATATATATATATATATATACTATATATATATATATATATATATATAATATATTATTAAAAAAATATTATTTTTTTATTTTTTTAAAGAAAACCCCCCATTTTATTAAAGGCGGAACCTAAAGCCGCAGAACAAATCGTATACAAGATGCAAAATGCCGAAGCCTATACATGTATACCAACAGAAGCAGGGGTTGAGAGTAAAGCAATCGCCGGGGCTAAGGGGGGAGTAACGACCAGAATGCTCGAACGTGGAAACACAGGGCTCTCCGCTTTCGTCATTGGCGAGCAACTTCCGCAAGAGCTGGTCAGCCGAGTATAGTGGCCTTCGATTCTCGCCTTGTTGCGATTCTTCTAAAGGACCCAAGTAGCGGCCGCTGCGACGATCTGGTGGCCATGGAAGACAGAACCCTAGGACACCAGAAGATCGTGGAAGCATCCCGGGCCTGCATAATGCTTAAAAGCTGGTTAAGGTTGTCCAAGTCCTGCTAGGCAGCGTCCCCTGGTGGAAGATGTGATCGATAGTCTCCGACTGACGCTCGGAGCAGCAGGAACAAGCTGAAGCTAAGCTAATCCCGATGGTGTTGAGAATGTCGTCTGTCGGCAGTTTCTTTCTAATGACTCTCCACACGAGGAAGGACCACTTCTTAGGGATACAGGAATGCCAATAGTGTGCTATAGGGAGGTACGGCCGTCCGGTGCCCAGGATAGCGATCCTGCCCGACCTCACCGAGAATGTTCCCGACACCTCGAGGGACCATCTCAACGCATCTGCCTCACCACAGATGCGTAACCCTCTGTCGCGGATACCATCCGCCGCATCGTTGTCGGACCACTCACGAACCTTGTCCCAGTTCCAGTCGTCGGTCGAGGGGTTCCACAAGTCTCTGATCCTACAATCTCTCGGGGTCTCCGTAATATTCGGGATCATGCTGTCTTCAACCCATCGCTCAAGGAATGGGTGCGAATCACCCTTTCCCAGCTGGAGTCTTATCGCAGGCTCGGCGAGGTTGCGGCCGATGAGGATCAGGCGCCAAGCCGCGAAGGATCTGCAGTTGGATATGGCCATGTAGGGGTGGATGTGTTTGAAGTATCTGGCTTTCATGAACCTGCTCCATAAGTTATTGCTCGTACGGAGTTTCCACCACAGTTTCATCGAGAATGCTTTAACAATGTGAGTGAGTTTGGTGAATCGCAATCCCCCCTCGTCGGTCGGGTGAGCTATAGACTCCCAGCTAGCCCAGTGGTGCTTATCCTGGCCGTTGCTATGCCTCCAGAAGAAATTGCAAAAGATCTGTTCAATCGAGGAAAGAACATTAATGGGCGACGAGCATGCCGCCAGTATGTGAATGGGGATAGAGGATAGTACGTGATTGATGAGGATCATCTTGCCACCTTGGGAAAGGGTGGCACTGTGCCACCTTCGATTTTCTTCCTGATTCTAGTGATTAAGTCCTCGAAAATGCCGACGTTGGATTTCTCGTAGACTAACGGGCATCCGAGATAGTTGAATGGGGGTTTGGCAACTGAAAAGTATGTTAGGGTGGATAGTTTGTCGGCGTGTTCTCTATTGGTGTTGTGGTGAGCATAGATAACACTCTTGGAGTGATTGATTTTCTGACCGGAGCATCTAGAGTATCTCATCAGAGTATTGTGAACCACCGCCACAACGCCTTCATCCCCGGAAGAGAAGATGAGTAGGTCATCAGCGAAAGCCAGATGGGTTATGATAGGGCAGCCGTTGGATGTGTGATAGTGTTGGAAGTTGGGGGTATTGACCATATTGTTAAGGTTCCTACTCAGAGCGTCAGCTGCTATGATGAAGATAGTGAAGGATAGTAGGTCGCCTTGTCTCACCCCGCGTTGGGATTTAAAAAATCCCTCAACGCGTCCATTGATGACCGTGGAGAACCACGAGTTGCTGATGGATCTTCAGATGATATTTGTCTAAGTTTTTGAAAATTAGAAAGCTCTGAAAACCCAAATCATGAATTGCCAGTCCAGTCTTTCATAAGCTTTCTCCATGTCAATTTTGATGGCTATGTTGCCTTCCCTCACCGGAAATTTCATGCAAGTGATTAACTCTTGGGCCAGCATAATATTGTCTTGGATGTTCCTTCCGCGAACAAACCCGCTTTGCTCCTCCGAAATGATTTTGGGAAGAATACCAGCCATTCTGGTCGCGATGACTTTGGATATGATCTTGTTGGTGAAGTTACAAAGACTGATAGGACGAAAGTCGCGGAAGGACTCCGGGTTGTCTTTTTTAGGGATAAGAATCAGGTTGGCGCTAGATATTGCTTTGGGGTATGTGGCACCTTCGAAGAAAGCGATCGCCGCTTCTGTAATGTCTTTCTTGATAATATCCCAGCATGTGCGGAAGAATACCCCCGAAAACCCTTCCGGTCCTGGCGCACTGTGCTCGTTCAGAGCCCATACTGCATCTCTAACTTCCTGAACTGAGGGCGGGTGATTCTGTAACACCCAGTTTTCCAAATGAGGATAATTTTAAAAATTTGTAATTATAATTTTTATTTATTGATATTTATTTATATTATGATTTTTGGTGATTTTTTAATAGTGTAACCTTGGAGACTGGTTGACCTAGAGCCTAGCCATGTGATTAGGGTACTTTGTTTATCTTTTCTAGTTTGAGGGTATTTTTGTCATTTTTGAGGTTATTTGAATTTAATATAATTTATTTGAATTTATGGGAATTTTTAGAATTTAATTTGGAATTGTTTGACTGAAGGTTGACTTTGATTAGCTTTGACTGGGTAGACTAACCTAGAAGCTAACCCTAGTTAGGTTGGACTTGGTTAGATTATGAAACCCTAGGTTAATTTAAGTTAACCATATTCTAGTTATTAGAATCAATTGGAAATAGGAATTAGAATGGGGATTTGACTAATGGCTTGTGACTTCACAAGTCATGACTTGTGACTTGAGCCCATAGAAGCCCATAGGCCCATACCATGGAACCCTAACCCTAATTCTTGGCTGGCCACATTGACACTACAAGAAATTTTGCTTATAGTGACGAAAGTCAGTGACGAAATGAATATTCAGTCACTAGTTAAAGATTAATTGTGTCGGATTAAGGAAAACGTTAGTAATACTATTTCTGACGGAACAAATATTTAATGGTGACGGACTATGCAGTCACTAAACTTTATTTAAGTATTAAATGAGAAGATAGACATAAAAATTTTAAATATGTTTCATGAAAAATATTAGAGACTTTTAAATCAGTCACTAATAAAAAATAGTTTAATATTAAATAATAAATTTAATAAGAAAAAATAATCTAATTGTTTTAAATATTTATGGGACCGAGTTAGCGGGATTGAAAAATTGGACGCTACTTTTTCTCACCCGTGCCATCATTTTTTTCTTTACAGAATATTTGGTCATAAATGGTTTATGATTCTCTCCTCCTCTAATTATTTACTCCTCTAAAATTTTCACTTCCTCTCCTCCTCCTCTCATCCTTCTCTAGGTTATGAGGATTTTCTTCTCCTTGTAATTCTCTCATCTCTTCCGTTATTTATTCATCTCCTCCTTCTCTAATAATATTTTTGTTTTGTTTTAAAGGTGCTCATCTAGAGAGGTCAGCGGAGGTCAATTCTCTTCGACCACTCTAGGTCAGTGGAGTTCAACCCTTTTCCACCGCTTTTCGTCCAAGAAGGAAGTCCCATCGGCTCCATGGAGAAATCCTACCGGCTCAAGTAAATTTTAAAATCCTAACCATAATTTTCTTTCCCTATTTACGCTATTTTTATATTATTTAATTGTTTGTTTCTACAATTTTCTAATTTTATTTGCGTAGGAATGTGACCATATTTTTTAGTGACATGAGACGTTGGAATTGCGACAAAGAGCGTATGTCCAAGCACTGGGACCGGAGACGCAAAATCGAGTACGTAGTCAGGGACTTGGTGTGACGCGAAATCGAGTGCTTTATCATGTTTCATTATTAAAATTTAGAACATCAATTTGTTTTGATGTACAATGTATTTTTTTTGTTAATAGCAGACTTAACTTTGTTTTGGAGTATATTTTATTGTTTGAGTTATTTGTCTAATCTGATGAATATATTATTTTTTGCTTCAATTTTTTTAATAAGAGTCCACTTATACTATCTTGATGAAGAAATTGTGATTTCAGCAGAATGTGGTGGAAAAAAATTAGCTTCTACTTATGGATCAAGTAGTAATGACTGATTTACTATATTATTAATGACATATCAAACAATTAGGAATGTGGTTCAAAAAATTTGTAATTTTATTAATGATCCAACATTAGTGACTAACATATTAATTAGTGATAATTTTATTAATGACCAAACAATAATGACTGATTTATTATTAGTAATAATTATTAATGACCAAACATTAGTGACTGACATATTAGTAAGTAATAATTTTATTAATGAGCAAACAATAGTGGCTGACTTATTAGTTAGTAATAGTTATTAGTGACCCAACAATAGTGACTGATTAATTAGTTAGTAATAAATATTAAATAATTTTTTATATTGAAATATAAATACTTATCTACGTGGCATGTTCAATTATAGTGACGGATTAAGGAATTCATCCGTCACTAGTAGTATTAGTGTCGCTCGTAGTAGTGACTGACACTAACTCCGTTACTCATGTGTTTAGTACGTCACTAATATCATTTCTGACGAAATTCAGTCACTATTAATATATATTAGTGACTGATCTTCGTCGTAACTATAAGCAAATTTTCTTGTAGTGTGATTTTTCCCTCTAATTAATGACTCCTTGAAGTTAGGGCTAGCCTCCTTTAGAAATTTGCAAAGTTTGAAGAAGAGGTAAACCCCTTTCTTCCCCATTCCATAACTCCTTTATTCCAACTCCTTTTTCTTCCTAATTTCTTGCAATGGATTATAATTGCTGTGCTTTTTGTGTCCATGGTGAGAAATTTCAGAGCAGAAGCAATTTGAAAGAGTTTGGTAGCTTGAGGATCCACTTCCATTTGGGGCTTTTTGATACTTTGCAAACCTATAGGTAATTTTGAATCCCCACCATATAATGCTGTTATTTTCGCATATTTAGGAAGCCCTAGGCCTACCCTAGCTATAGGACTAGCTAACCCTAGAATTCGAGTCCATTACGTGTCCGTATCGGATACGTATCAACCCATGTTTATAGGTGTTTGACGAAATGCCCCAAAGGGCATTTCGACCTTATTTTAGGAAACTATTTGAATCGAAATTAGGGTTTTGACCTCGCTTATGGTTTTCTATTGCACTGAGCATGTACTAGTGTCGGGTCGAGTCGACACAGACACGTGGACACGCGGTTGCACGCACGCGCGCGTGGGCAGGTTGCATGCCCTGCTGCTCGGGTGCGATTGCTCAGTACACACGCCACTTCGACTCACGAAACTCGACACACATGTCGTACTCATGACTGCCACGAAGTTTTTCGAGTTGCACGAGCCCTCGTGTCATGTCAGACACGGATTCGTGCGTGCACTGTGCGCGTATCAGTGCACAGTTGGGTTCTCTGATTTGATCCCGTTTTAAATAGTTTAAGTCATGTTTTTAATTGTCCATTAGATCCTATTTATGATGTATAACCTGTATTAGATTATGTTTACACATTAGTTTAGATTTTGATTGGAATTTTGGCTCGAATTGGGTTGAAATGGCATGATGGCTGATACATTTCTGATACGCATTTCTTCAGTATTTTTCTAACTATTAAGTCCCTGTTTAGTGATGGTTTTCTCTGATTTAATGTTCCCACATGATTGTTATTATTTGTAAGTTAAGTATTTCAATTGAGATGGGCTTTTGGATTGGTGATTTGAAATTTGACATGTGGATTCTATGTGATAACAGAAATAGATTCCTTTCCACTTCAAAACCTGAGATTTTGTTCCTTTATGAACTGAGATTCATCTCAGTCTTGAATTGATTTCCTTTCCGGCCTTTTTGAATTTGGCTTATAGTTTGAGAATAGGATATTGCACATGTGGGTTTCGATGGGATTGGGTTTAATGGAACTGGGAATTGGTTTCCTGTCAGTTCTTATTGGACTGAATTTTACTGATTTCTTTTCCTTACACACAGGGAACTGTTTGATTCCTAATAACCTGAGTTTTTAAAACCTTTCTTAATGACTGTGGACTGAGAATGGCATTCATAAACTGAGATTAACTTCAGTCCTTAACTGGATTTGAGTCTTGATTATTACACTGTTTTGTAATAGTATTGGTTCCAGTTAGGTCACTTGTACTCACTATTTTTTTTTCAGTTTTCCTATTAACCAGAGATTTGTTCTTCTTTTACTAAATGGTAATGAATATTGATTCCTTAACTGAATTGATTTACAGGCTATGTGATTTCTTGTTTTTATTACACAGTTTAGCAATAGGTTTTTCTATTTTTCACATTTTGAATTGTACTGATTCCAGGTTTACTCACATCCCACCACATTGCATTTTCCTGTACACTGATTTCCTGTTCTTAAACTGTCATACTGTTTTCCTGATTTCAGGATTCCCTCATGGCACTCTCAAGCCTATTATACACACACACACCCTCATGTATCTAACACACACTCTTGCACATGTCTCACACACACACACTCACGTACACAGGTTCAACCATCACACTCTCTTGTCACATGCCATACATACTCCCATGTTTCATTCACTAACACACACTCTCTTGTGACACTGAACACAGGCCCTCATACCATATACACACACAAGTACACCTGTCACGACCCGCACCCTGTATAGGGGTACGAGAAGTGGTTACGTCCAGCCTACGCCGCAGTGTCGGCGGTAGTAAGCTGTTCTAGGTTGCTAACTAATCTCATGCAGTGAATATAAAAAGTACTTGTCCAGATATCAGCTCCGAATGGAGGGCAAGTAAAGGGTATGATCTACTCAAACACAGTCTAAGCACGAAAAGATAACACAGAAGTTATACCTAAGGAATTAAAGACAACAACAACTAACTGCTAAATAATACACCAATATCTCAAACCAACTTAATACAGACTCAATATCTTAACTTTAATACAACAAGCCAAAACATAAAAGCTAAAGTAGTCTACTAGCTAATCTCCTGAATCACTCCTGAGAGTCAGAACCAAATGTAGCTAATCCCTCGCCAGGTCCATGGTAAGCAGGGCATGTGTCCTCAGGATTATCATCTGTAATATTTTCAACAGGTCCAATCAGGACGGGAACGAGTACAACTCATCTAGAAAAACCCAAGTAAATGACAAAGAACTATAAAGCAGTTATAGACAGTTTTATTGATGAGCATGGCAGTTCTATGCAGGTAATGATGGCACAGAGACACAGTAAGATACAAGAAAAGAAAGGTAACTAAAACAAGAGAAGAATCATGGCAATGAAGACTGTAATAAAAGCTAACTGAACTAGAATATCATGTGTGAGTCCAGACAGTACGATATAAGTCTAATATAATCCTAGTGTGAGTCCAGTCCATATAATCTGATACCAGATAATTTCCAGTACAAGATGAGTCCAACAGTGATCAATAAACCAGGGTGAGTCCAACTATGATCTAACAGTGTGTTTTAAAATACCGAGGTCGACATGTAAACGGCTGTAGGTATCAGGCACATCTCTCACTGATCAGGCAAGAGATGGCTATGCTTCCGGTAGATTCCTGTAGGAGATTCCAGATTTGGGGTATGTCTACATGTCTTACTCAATATTTCCCCGCCCAGCAAGTGAATCCAGTACAAGACACAAAAATCGAGATGAGTCCGGCCAAATGATGATTCCAAAAATGATTCCGGAATGATTCCAGAAATAGAGATCAGTAAGTAAGGTATGTGTCGCATACATGAATCCAGAAATATCCATACGTGTTGATACAGAGAATCACATAGAACTAACTAGAACTGAAATACAGTAATCGACAAATAAATGAGAGAATTATCAGAGAATGTACTCGCCTGTTACTCTGGAAAGAGTAGTGTAATATCAGATGTCTGTACCAGGGTCACAATGTCCTAAAATAGAGCAATACAGTTATGACATATCCAAAATGAAGGTAAATGAAATCTACAATGCAATCTATATGAATTATAAGCCAATCTAGGTCAAAGTCAAACTTGGTCAACACTACAGTCAAACTAAGTCAAATTAAGTCATACTAGGTTACAAGAAGTTAAACTAAGTCATACAAGGTCAAACAAGGTTAAACAAATCTAATCTAGGTTAAAGTCAACCCTTGGTCAAATATTCTAGCCAAACTAGTCAAGTTATCTAGGGCTTAGTCAATAATGGTCAGATTAGTCAATACTAGTCAACATGGTCAAAGTCTAGGTCAATCTTAGACTAACTAAGGTTTTGGTTAATCACAGACTAGTCAATAAGATAATTAGGTTAATCTTGACTAATGGTCAACATCCAGTCAAACTCTATAAGGCTAACTCAAAACCAAACATAGGCTAACCTGTCTTAGAATACCTAAGATACTATACTACAATTACCTATACAAAGTATACCACACATAAATACATATAGTACAATACCAACCCTAATCCTATAATCAAGCTAATCCTATTCTCCAACTCAAGTCATGACTCAACTCTAAGTATCTCACTTAACCCCATACATATCTTCATCTATATAGGATAACCCTCATAATCCATATGGTCAACCTAATCATCTAGTTTAGTCAAACTCAAGTCAAATAGTCCTTCTATGTTCATCCAAGTCATTTCTAGGTCAATTTTGACCTAAGGTTGACTTTGGTCAACCCTTAGTCAACAAGGGTCACTTATAGTGTTTTAGGTCATTAGGGTTAGCCCCAAGCCATAGGCTAGTGATTATAGGTTTCTATATAAACCTAGACTTAGCAAGTTATACATATATATATATCTATATATATAAATATATATATACACATCAACCTACTATTTATATACCTATATGGGAATACCATATATACCATACCCAAAAACCCACATACATATGATACACTATATATGTGACCTAAAACAAATATATATATATATGTCAATATATATATACATATATATATATATATATATATATCTATATATATAAAACTTATATATATACTATACATATATAAAGAGAGGAAAGTGAGGGACATAGAGAGAGAGACATAAAGTGAAAGAGGGAAAACATGACAGTGAGAGAGAGGGGAAAATGGGGGTGACTGGACAGTGGACAGGAGGGGGGGTGTTCTCAGATTTCCTGAGAACAGGAATTGCCCCCCCCCACAGAAAATACACACACACACACAATTCATATATACATATATGTATATATACATCACAACTACCTATTCACTCACCCAAATACCCTCAAAATTCACCCACACTCACACATACCTATATACTACATATTTATACACTGATAATATACCAATACATATGTAAAACATATCAAAAATAGGTTTGAAATTCATTCTGAAAAACTGGGAAAAATCCCAAAACTGGAAAATAGCACAGTGCATAGGTAAACCTGTGTAAACCTATGTACACATACTAAACCGAGCTATGGCTCGACACTAGTGGTTGGTAACTGAGCCCCTAGGTGTCCTCTTGTGTCTAGTGTCCCTAGAAGTCCACTACGACACGACACAACGTGTCCAACCGCCCAAAAACCCAATCGGGTAAATCAAGATACGCACACATACACGCAGTGTCGTGCACGTGTGCACTTAACTCTAGGATACGACACACTTGTACCCGTGTCTCGTGCTCGTGCACGAAGGTGCGCCTAGGGGTTGGGCACGTGTCCAACACCCTGTACCGTGTCCACGTGTCTCACAGTGTCGACACGAGAGCCGTATCAGTCGTGAAAACACGACTGATGCGCGCGTTTGGCACTGCGTCGTACAGTGAGTCACGCGCCTCGTGGACACGACACGAGCCACGTGGGGCCTCGTGGTCATGTCCACGTGTAGCCCAGGTATAGTGCTACACACTCGTGCAAACACGAGGTGTCCTCGACTCGTGTCCATGCGATACGAAGGCCGTGTCCAAGTCAACTTTCGACTGGACTGTGCGCGTGCACGACAGTGCACGACCAGTGCACGTGTCCTCGTGTCCTCGATACGACACGAGGTGTCCTAAAATTTTAGGGGCATGTGCACAGACACTGCCCCCTCGTGTCCACCAATTTTGGTGTGTCCTAGTGGTCTGTACAGTGAGAACTAAGGGGGTGGTAGCAGGGCACTGCACGAGGGCCTCGTGCAGTGGGTTCGTGTCCGATTTGGACACGAACACGACCCAATTTTGTGTTCAGTCCAGTGGGGTTGTGACCTAGGTGTCTAGGGCTACCCAAAACATATTTTGTTTCACATTTTAATAAAAACCAGTTCTTTGTGGCATTTCAACAAACACAGTTTCCTAGTCTAGGATACGTGTCCGATACGGACACCAAACCAACTCAAACCTTCACCAAATTTGTCCTACAGTACCCTAGTACCTAGATGCATGCAAATATGAAGAGAAAACACAAAATTAACATGGTTTATGGACATTTACCTATTTGGTGAAAAATCAAGAAAACACCCAAGTAGGAGGGGTGTTCTTCCACTTGGTGATGCCCAAAAGCTTCCAAATTCCTTGATAGCAGGCCCTAACTAGTACCCTCTAGTGTAAGGGAGTCCAATACAAGAAACTAGAGGTGATTTGGATCAAAATTGATCAAGTTGTGTAGGTTTGAAGAAATAGGGGTTTTCTAGGTTTAATTTCATATAAAATGATCATGAATAAATGTGGGGGGGTTAATATAGGATGGTGGGCTGCCAAGGGGGGGTCCTTGGTCGGCCATAGCAAGGGGGGGTGTCCTAGGCTTGCTTCTAGGTTAAGGCAAGGACTTTCATGGTAAAGGCTTGATATTTTGAGTAAATCAAGCAAAATATCATATGTAAAATATCTAGATATTTATCTCACTTTAACCATGACCAAGTATCTATCCTCTTAGTCATTCTAGGTTAGTAACTAACTTCTAGATTAGGCTAAACTTGGTTAGGGGCTCTCATGACACTTAATAATAATTAAACAATAATAAAAACACATAAATCTAAATAATTCCTAGAAATTTACCAAAATACCCTTTAGGCTAAAAATCACTAATTTGGTGTTCTAAGCCTATGGCTAAGCTCACATGATCATGGTTAGTTTCTAGGTTATGAAATCTCTAGGGTTTACACTAGGGTTACACTAGTAAAATCACAAAGTCATAAGCCATGACTTAGAAAATAATTTTAATCTAACTAAAAATCACCAAAATTCATAACATGACTAAATCACCATTAATAAATAATAAAAATAATAAATTTTCAAAAATACCCCAATTTCAGAAAACTGGGTCTTACAAGTCTACCCTTCTTAGAGAAATTTCGTCCTCGAAATTTAGATGGTCGTACTCCTCCTGGGTCAAACCCTCAACAATCAAAGTCAGAGTTACTACTTAGCAGCATACAAGGTCAACAAGTAAAATGTGGGTAGTAGACCTATACTGGGTCATGTCCAATAAATTGGACTGGCAGGTTTAGGTCAAGGGTGTCCTCAATTTAAATTGGAATCAAAAGTAACTCTATGGGGTAATTTAGGATGAAGTCTTGTGTCAGGAAAGTCGTACTAAGCAATTGAAGTATAAAATGGTGTGCCTTAGTGGGATACTAAGGTCATGGGTGTAGGTTGTCAAGTCTAGGTCATGCCTGTGAAATTGGTTTTGAGAAAACAACTAGTCTTGTGCTTCTAATTTAAAAGTCATGGTAATGTGCCTACGATGATCATAATTAGAGTGGGAATGGTCAATGGCCTAAATTTAAACCAGAAGTTGTGATGCAATAGTAGTACAAGGATAGGTTAAATGGGATAGTCTGTGATTATGGGTATTAGACTAGGTAGGTAAGAAAACAATGAATCAATAGGGTTAAGAGGTTTACCATTCTATGGTTAGAGCTACTCTTCTAAGTCAAAGGTATAGCACATACATCAATTCATTCCTAAAGGATTATATTAACAATTAGAGCTACTCCTACTCCTACTCCTACTCCCACTCCTAAGTAAGAGATAAAATCAAAAGAACTATCAGGTCAAATTCATCAAAAATAAGAAATAGGTAGGAGCATATGGAATTGGATTTCAAGACAGATATAATGAAACAAGATGGGAATGGATTTGAAAGAACAGAACCTGCAAGTGGCTCCATCCATGTAGAATAATATATGAAAGTGAACCAAAGTACAATAGGTTGATCAGACCATCATGCACCGGCCCTGATTAGACAATATGTTAGTAGGTACTAGCCCCCAATAAAATATGTCGTGATCAAGCTCGATAAAATATAAGCTTGCAAAACTAAGGCTAAATTAGCAGTAAAGAAGGTCAAAATATAAGGGAGGTAATGATGAATAAGGTTAAATAGTCCAAGATCCCTTAAACATCAAGGAGTGAGGGTGAATTAAAACAAGAGGAAAAGGGTTTTCAATATCGAAGTTCAAAATAAGATTCTCAAGGGTCGTCCAGGAATCTCTCATGAAATCCTAACAGTGATTGGGTATACTCTCATCCTAATACCTTAATTCCTATATTCTATCGCAGGCTCGTAGTAGTACAACTAAGTCGTCGTGCTACTACGAAATTGCACAAATGCGACTCTCGACCTGCATGGGCCACCACTAAAACGTGTCACGACCCGCACCCTGTATAGGGGCACGAGAAGTGGTTACGTCCAGCCTACGCCGCAGTGTCGGCGGTAGTAAGCTGTTCTAGGTTGCTAACTAATCTCATGCAGTGAATATAAAAAGTACTTGTCCAGATATCAGCTCCGAATGGAGGACAAGTAAAGGGTATGATCTACTCAAACACAGTCTAAGCACGAAAAGATAACACAGAAGTTATACCTAAGGAATTAAAGACAACAACAACTAACTGCTAAATAATACACCAATATCTCAAACCAACTTAATACAGACTCAATATCTTAACTTTAATACAACAAGCCAAACATGAAAGCTAAAGTAGTCTACTAGCTAATCTCCTGAATCACTCCTGAGAGTCAGAACCAAAGATAGCTAATCCCTCGCCAGGTCCATGGTAAGCAGGGCATGTGTCCTCAGGATTATCATCTGTAATATTTTCAACAGGTCCAATCAGGACGGGAACGAGTACAACTCATCTAAAAAACCCAAGTAAATGACAAAGAACTATAAAGCAGTTATAGACAGTTTTATTGATGAGCATGGCAGTTCTATGCAGGTAATGATGGCACAGAGACACAGTAAGATACAAGAAAAGAAAGGTAACTAAAACAAGAGAAGAATCATGGCAATGAAGACTGTAATAAAAGCTAACTGAACTAGAATATCATGTGTGAGTCCAGACAGTACGATATAAGTCTAATATAATCCCAGTGTGAGTCCAGTCCATATAATCTGATACCAGATAATTTCCAGTACAAGATGAGTCCAACAGTGATCAATGAAACCAGGGTGAGTCCAACTATGATCTAACAGTGTGTTTTAAAATACCGAGGTCGACATGTAAACGGCTGTAGGTATCAGGCACATCTCTCACTGATCAGGCAAGAGATGGCTATGCTTCCGGTAGATTCCTGTAGGAGATTTCGGATTTGGGGTATGTCTACATGTCTTACTCAATATTTCCCCGTCCAGCAAGTGAATCCAGTACAAGACACAAAAATCGAGATGAGTCCGGCCAAATGATGATTCCAGAAATGCTTCCGGAATGATTCCAGTGATTTCAGTAATAGAGATCAGTAAGTAAGGTATGTGTCGCATACATGAATCCAGAAATATCCATACGTGTTGATACAGAGAATCACATAGAACTAACTAGAACTGAAATACAGTAATCGACAAATAAATGAGAGAATTATCAGAGAATGTACTCGCCTGTTACTCTGGAAAGAGTAGTGTAATATCAGATATCTGTACCAGGGTCACAATGTCCTAAAATAGAGCAATACAGTTATGACATATCCAAAATGAAGGTAAATGAAATCTACAATGCAATCTATATGAATTCTAAGCCAATCTAGGTCAAAGTCAAACTTGGTCAACACTACAGTCAAACTAAGTCAAATTAAGTCATACTAGGTTACAAGAAGTTAAACTAAGTCATACAAGGTCAAACAAGGTTAAACAAATCTAATCTAGGTTAAAGTCAACCCTTGGTCAAATATTCTAGCCAAACTAGTCAAGTTATCTAGGGCTTAGTCAATAATGGTCAGATTAGTCAATACTAGTCAACATGGTCAAAGTCTAGGTCAATCTTAGACTAACTAAGGTTTTGGTTAATCATAGACTAGTCAATAAGATAATTAGGTTAATCTTGACTAATGGTCAACATCCAGTCAAACTCTATAAGGCTAACTCAAAACCAAACATAGGCTAACCTGTCTTAGAATACCTAAGATGCTATACTACAATTACCTATACAAAGTATACCACACATAAATACATATAGTATAATACCAACCCTAATCCTATAATCAAGCTAATCCTATTCTCCAACTCAAGTCATGACTCAACTCTAAGTATCTCACTAACCCCATACATATCTTCATCTATATAGGATAACCCTCATAATCCATATGGTCAACCTAATCATCTAGTTTAGTCAAACTCAAGTCAAATAGTCCTTCTATGTTCATCCAAGTCATTTCTAGGTCAATTTTGACCTAAGGTTGACTTTGGTCAACCCTTAGTCAACAAGGGTCACTTATAGTGTTTTTAGGTCATTAGGGTTAGCCCTAAGCCGTAGGCTAGTGATTATAGGGTTTCTATATAAACCTAGACTTAGCAAGTTATACATATATATATATCTATATATATAAATATATATATACACATCAACCTACTATCTATATACCTATATGGGAATACCATATATACCATACCCAAAAACCCACATACATATGATACACTATATATGTGACCTAAAACAATATATATATATATATATATATATATATATATATATATATATATATATATATATATATATATATATATCAATATATATATACATATATATATATATATCTATATATATAAAACTTATATATATACTATACATATATGAAGAGAGGAAAGTGAGGGACTTAGAGAGAGAGACATAAAGTGAAAGAGGGAAACATGACAGTGAGAGAGAGGGGAAAATGGGGGTGACTGGACAGTGGACAGGAGGGGGGTGTTCTCAGATTTCCTGAGAACAGGAATGCCCCCCCCACAGAAATACACACACACAATTCATATATACATATATGTATATATACATCACAACTACCTATTCACTCACCCAAATACCGTCAAATTCACCCACACTCACACATACCTATATACTACATATTTATACACTGATAATATACCAATACATATGTAAAACATATCAAAAATAGGTTTGAAATTCATTTCTGAAAAACTGGGAAAAATCCCAAAACTGGAAAATAGCACAGTGCATAGGTAAACTTGTGTAAACCCATGTACACATACTAAACCGAGCTATGGCTCGACACTAGTGGTTGGTAACTGAGCCCCTAGGTGTCCTCTAGTGTCTAGTGTCCCTAGGAGTCCACCACGACACGACACAACGTGTCCAACCGCCCAAAAACCCAATCGGGTAAATCAAGATACGCACACACACACGCAGTGTCGTGCAGTGTGCACTTAACTCTAGGACACGACACACTTGTACCCGTGTCTCGTGCTCGTGCACGAAGGTGCGCCTAGGGGTTGGGCACGTGTCCAACACCCTGTACCGTGTCCACGTGTCTCACAGTGTCGACACGAGAGCCGTATCAGTCGTGAAAACACGACTGATGCGCGCGTTTGGCACTGCGTCGTGCAGTGAGTCACGCGCCTCATGGATACGACACGAGCCACGTGGGGCCTCGTGGTCATGTCCACGTGTAGCCCAGGTATAGGGCTACACACTCGTGCAAACACGAGGTGTCCTCGACTCGTGTCCATGCGATACGAAGGCCGTGTCCAAGTCGAACTTTCGACTGGACTGTGCGGTGCACGACAGTGCACGACCAGTGCACGTGTCCTCGTGTCCTCGATACGACACGAGGTGTCATAAAATTTTAGGGGCATGTGCACAGACACTGCCCCCTCGTGTCCACCAATTTTGGTGTGTCCTAGTGGTCTGTACAGTGAGAACTAAGGGGGTGGTAGCAGGGCACTGCACGAGGGCCTCGTGCAGTGGGTTCGTGTCCGATTTGGACACGAACACAACCCAATTTTGTGTTCAGTCCAGTGGGGTTGTGACCTAGGTGTCTAGGGCTACCCAAAAACATATTTTGTTTCACATTTTAATAAAAACCAGTTCTTTGTGGCATTTCAACAAACACAGTTTCCTAGTCTAGGATACGTGTCCGATACGGACACCAAACCTACTCAAACCTTCACCAAATTTGTCCTACAGTACCCTAGTACCTAGATGCATGCAAATATGAAGAGAAAACACAAAATTAACATGGTTTATGGACATTTACCTATTTGGTGAAAAATCAAGAAAACACCCAACACTACAAGAAAATGCATTTTCAGCAACATAAGCAATATGTTGCGAAACGTTATATTTATGTCGCCAAAGGGTTTCTGCGACATATTTGGCTATGTCGCACATATGTCGCGATAGCCTTGTCTGGGAAAGTCTTTGGCGACATGAAATCAACATGTCGCAGAATGTAGTACCTTTTGGCGACATAACATATTTCAGATTCTAAAAAAACCTTTGGCGACATGTGCCTTGTGTGTCGCGGAAAGGTCATACATTGGCAACATGACACATGTCGCCAAAAGCCTAATTTATATTTTACTTATTATAGAAAATACTTTCTGCTACACAATTTGATGTCGCAAAAGCTAATGTAGCCAAATATAAATACACTTCTGGCTACACAATTTGATGTCGCAAAAGCTAATGTAGCCAAATATAAATACGTTTTTGCTGTACATTTTGATTTCACAAAAGCTAATTCATATTTTTTACATTAATTTTTATTTTCGCTTATATTTTCCAAGATAAATTTAAAGAAATTGTTTTGAAAATAACTTTAAAACATTAAAAAATTATTCAAAGAACTTGAGAACAAAGAGCAACAAGTTACGTGAACAAATCATGAATCTAATATAATGTCTTTAAACATCTCTTTACAAAATAATCCATAATGCAATATTTTAACAACTTCAAGTGCCCATATAGTAAAAAAAATGTATTTCACAAACGTACTGTATTCAAATTAGACAATTATAATGTAGACATAACACATGAATATTTGATTGACTTCCCAAAAAAATAGCCTAGCTACAATAGATTTCATGATATGAATGCCTTCCCCCAAAATTAGCTTTTGTCAATGTGTCTATTTGATCCTGCAAACAAAACAAAAACAAAAAAATGTAAGTAAAACAAAAAATATATATATATACCAAAAGAAAGTAATTTTATGCTCATAACTGATTCAGTCTATTTCAAACTCAAAATAACTATAGTTAATCAACCTGCGTCCAAGGCATATGGACCTCCATTGACAAGCAACAGACAATAGCAGAAACCTAAAGTTAATAAAAAAAAGATTAATAAAACAAGGTGCTCTAGACAAAAAAATAATCATAACATGATATATCTCAAAGAAGTTTTTCACCATATCTTATGCCAAATAGAGTATCAGATAAGAAAATAGCACATTTGAAGAGTAAGAAAATTGCATATGGATTGAAAAGTAAGGTAATTGTAGCATTAAGTGTTGAATATAGACAAAAGTGATGAATTCTGAACAAATATTGTTCTAGCTGAAGCATATCCAGTTCTTTTCATTGACTTATAGATCAGCTACTAAGGAAGCAGAAAGTAGAACGTCCTTTACATTTACTCTACATGCTTATTTGCCAAAATTTGGCTGATGTTGACAATCTGGAAGGACTTCTGATAAAGGAAAATAATCTACAAATACCACGAACATACTTTTTTGTCAAAGGGGCTGATAACAAGAAGATTTCATACGGGAAGAGTTGTCTAGCAAACATATTTATATCAATAAAGTGAGATAAGAAAAAAGCCACACACTGGCAGTTATACATTTTGATTGGTTAGCGATTGGTGAGCAAGTAATACAACATCAAAGGAACTTAACACCATGAAAAACAAATTGGAAATTTGGTAAGCAATGAAGAGAACACATACTTCCTCCATTTCCTTCTTCTGTGAGCCCTTTTAGATCAGATCTCTAAGCAGTATAGCAATCTCAGCCCAAAAAATGCATAAAGAACTGCAGAAGACAATTTCAAAGATAGTGTTAGACAAATTATATTGAATATTCAATCAATATTTTGATTTGCATACTAAGAGAAGGAGATGTTCCTTAACATGTTATAGTTTCATTTTACCGTCTAAAAAGGAGAACCTCCTCACAAGCTTATGCTTATAGAGACGAAAAAACAAAACAAAGATGTACTTGAATATGATATCTTCTGGCCATATAGTAGAGAACTTGAACCTATTCAGTGTAAGGCCGTGTCTGTACCCTTCCTAGATAACTTGCCAAAGAAGCCTTGTAATAGTAATTACTATTGCTCATATACTGATAAAGGTTGTATATGTAACAAAAAGAAGGGCCTCTAATTACATAACTGAGTCAAACAACATAGTCCCCCATAAGATTAATGTCATGTTTGGTTTGAAAGAAAGGAAAAGGCAAAGAAAACCGGGATGGTTTTTCAATTTTTTGATTGCAAGTGGAAAATGAGATATGTTTCGGAAAAGTAAGCTTAAGAAGGAAAAATGGGTTTATTGGTAAATTATAGTCATTGAAAACTCATCCCAACATCTTAGCGTGGTTCAAAAGGAAGGCAG
The DNA here is from genome assembly GCA_029216955.1 of Iris pallida. Lineage (NCBI taxonomy): Eukaryota > Viridiplantae > Streptophyta > Magnoliopsida > Asparagales > Iridaceae > Iris > Iris pallida. The sequence goes on from JANAVB010016600.1 coordinate 1,020,244, forward strand.
GATTTCTGCCATGCATAAGCTTACATCCTTAATGTTTTTCCGATTACCCAGGGAAAAAGGGAAGAAAAAAGAGGAGGGCATAAGGTAAAGGTAATCAATGAATATTTCAAATGATTAAGCTTTAATATAGAGAGAGCATATTTATCACAATTTTGAAAATAATTATAACTAACCTGTATGGAGTATCACCGCCAAATTTCTTCTGATTGACCTAGTCAGACATAAGCTTTATGTAACAACCACCACATTCAAGGTACTGTTCAAATTTTACAGAATACTTGCACCACCAATGTCCTGTCCTTGTTACTAAATTTTGGAATTTTTGCATATATGGCATAATGCTTGGCATCTGGATACATTTGAATGGCTGGTACCAATTTCAGAAGTACGTGGATAAGTATATCTAAATCAACCACCAAATTACTAACAAGAGAACAAGCAAATTTAATTAGCATGCAGACATTACAAAGTCGGGGGCAAACCGTGTCTAGGTTTTGTGAGCCCAAACTCCTACGAGCAGTAGAATCAACAAGAAATGCCATATGATACATGCCTTTGTCATCCGGGTCTCCGGCATATTTTCCTGCTGTATGCTTAAAAGAACCAGCCTTTCTCTTAATCCTTTTCCAGTCTGATTTAACCCAGCGGCTCTCCCAACCATCTTCTTAGAAGAAAATTAGGAGGCATCAAATTGTTATCATAAATGAAGAAGAAAAAGAGCATAACGCATACACATTTAATAAAGAGTAAAGGACAATCAAAACCAACATTTGCTGTAACAACATTAATTTAGTGTCCAACATGTTAAAGTTAGCTACACCAACCTTTATGATACACAAGTCTTTTACTAACCTGTACTCAGCATATTAGCTCTGGCCTTTACATGTAAAATTTCAAGCTAATTGCATTATATTGGCAACCATCTGAGCATTCTAAAGTCACCATATAGATAGTAGTCAGTTTCCAGTGTCTCGGGTTTGTTGTCTGCTATTGGTCAGACTAACACCAATTTAACCCAAGTTTTAAGAAATGAGCCAAAATCAATGCATGTTGGCCATATCAGATTATAATTTAGCCGAGCTGATTTGAAACATGATAAATAGGTATGCTCAGATATCAGGTCATATGACTGGGAACACCAAACTTGTTAAGGAATCTGAAGCATTTGCATTCAACACATCTCGTATCTTCACACTGATAGTATTTGACATTACATTCTCCACATATAGCACTTGGAACCAAGGAATCAATAAAATACGAAGCAAATACTAGAAATTAACCAGAATTAATAATAGGTAGCTAAAGTTTGCTCACTAAGTGAAAGTTTTACTCCGTTAGCTAAGGTGTCCTTTATAGAGATGGAAGTTCATCCAGTTCAGCCTAGACAAGTACATGCAGAACACTGTATCCTTAGAAGTGAAATTATGTATATCTATAAACAAAGCATTTACTAATGAACTTTTACCAGGAACAACATATATATAATAAAATATGCTAAATCCAAAGGATTCAGGTTGGATACTCTATGGCTTTTTGCTGGTAGCTAATTTACAGAAATGGTAACAGTGTCCATCAATCATGATACTAATAGATATGATAGGATCCATCTCATCTGAAAACTACTAAAACCTACCGAATGAAACCTACTAGTATTGGTGATGTACATAGTCATGTTTGGTCCAAGGTCTTAAGTACAACAATAATGCTGAAATTGCTTGAACCAATCGAATGAAAGCTACTAGAAGTCAGCAAGTTTATTTATCCATTGGTATAGCCTACCAGACATACTCTTCAATATTGAAGTTACATGGGATGATGCTATCTTCTAGCATCCCTCCTGGTAAAGGAAGGATGCAGAAGGGCTTCTCAAGCCTGAAGGCGCTCATATGTTTCATAAGGGAGAAGCCCTTGTAACAAACAAATTATTAAAACCCAGCAGAGTGATCAACATGCTGCATTACCAAGTTCTACACTATCCACCACACACAACACAACATTTAATATAAGCTACCTGTAAGAGGCAATGCCCAAATAGCTCCCATCCTATCCTTGAAGCAGCAGCTCAGCACTTCTAGTGCTTGAAATACTTTTCAGCACACTAGCTACCAAAATCAAAGCAAAAGAACAAAACAATCCCCAAAGTAAGCCAAAGGAGTTGTTAGGCATACAAGTTCGACTTTCATCAACTTAAAAATGATATCCAAATCATGTTCCTTCTAGACTCTACATTAATCATTTTAAACAATTCTTGTATAAATCAGCTTAGAGTTCTTTTGTCCATCTGAATGATGATGCTACTGTTTTCCTACATCGCTCTTGCTAAGTTGGAGAAGTGGGCTGCTTTCTCTTTCCCTCCTTTTCTTGGTATGGACTAAGGCGACCTTGGTGTTTTAAGAGTGATTCTGAACATTTTCATTATTCATGAAGAGCTCTTGTTTTATCATTTTCACTATTTTTCTTTGTTACAAACTATTTCTCTTTGAAGGTTGTCGAATATGGTGTTTCATCAATATGGTGCACTTTTCTTCTTTTTTCTACAAAGATCAACAGGGGATATATGGATAACCAGTCCCGCCTTTATATAGCTTGAAAACTTAAAACATAACACAAGGAAAACTGAAGTTGTTTAACAGAAAGACCCAAATAGGACCTGATATACTAATCTCAACCAAAAGAAAACACACTAGGCTCCATCTTTAACCAGTTTCTTTCCTGAGTGCTTGGTCTGGTTCAGGTTCCACAGTATCAACCTCTCTCTTTGCTTCTTTTCTTTCTGTCAAACCCAAGTTTCTTTTTTTTAATTAAAAAAAAATTGATCAACCGATATCAATCCTACACTTGCCTACTAATTATTGGACATTTTTCTAATATATATCCTACAAGCACTAAAATTAATTTTCGACCAACTGAAGTGGAGTAAACTCCTAGACGACATTTATGATTGAAAGGGCTAAAGGAACCATATCATCTTAAATCTTATCAATAATTAATTAATTTCTGTCTTAATAGAAAACAATTATTGGCTCAATATACCTAATATTTGTTCTTCTTGCGACTTGATAGTCGATATATCATATATTTTTGCTGGAATCTTGCTACTGATTGTGCATCCACTTACTGCCTTGGGCCAAATGACAATTATGCTTATTGTTTTTTGCATTCCCAAAATACAAACATCTTATTGTGGAAATGCTTTAGGCAAATGCCCCCTAATATATAATCTTTAGTATTCTAGGAGAAGGTCAATATGAACAGCGTGGACCATCCTTTTTGACATCTCATCCTACATTTTGGTTGATGGACATGTTTTATTTCATGTGTTATGCCTTGGGAACAGTCGTAATGGTGCAAAGCCCTTACCTTGAAGCTTATGTTGTTAGTAATGTTTAATACTGTAACATCCAAAGTATTCTGATACATCAAGTGTTAATTGTTCATTTGTTCTTACATAATGCTTTCAAAGTGATCGATTTTGTTAACTAGGCTTGAATATTAGTTTCACAATGGTGATGATACAAGTAAAATACCAATCTATTGATCATGATCTTCACAGGATGCAACTGATCATTCCATATTTAGTTGATTTGAGAAAAATGCGTAGTAGACAAATTATCGACTTTTTTCTTGAAAATGTCCACTCGGTCACATTATGCAGCACAGGTAAAAGGCTTCTGCTTGAAAGTGACCTTGTGTCCAGACAATGCAAAGCTAGACTACTTAACTATTACTTTGGTGTTCAAAATATAGGGGACTAGGTGATTGGTGAAAGTTGTAAAATTCCTCTTTGGGGACATACCTCTTATATGAAGCAATAAGCTCTGAATAGAATCATTCCATTAGGATTGGAGTTTGTTGAATAATACAATTGTCTGTCGTAGAAATTTAAATAATGCTGTTAGAATTGTAATTTTAACCCCACTTGCAGGCTTCTTCAGCACCCAATAAAACATCTCCCGGACCCCCTACAAACCATCCCATCCCCCTTTTATTTCGTTCCCTAGTCTCCCGTCAAACCACAACAGCAAGCACTGACAAGGCATACCAATACTGGTGCATGCAAAAATGACTGTGATTTATTTGTATGTGGTTCTTTTATGTGTAGCTTGGAAAGCTACCTGTCTTTTTCTCCATTTAAGGTGTTTTGTATTATAGCTTGCCTGTACAACTTTTTTTTGCCAAGCTGATTGCATCCACTCACTCTAGGAAGTACTGTTATTATAATAATCTCTCTTTTCCCTTTTAGGTTGATTCTGGTTTGCCATTTGTTGTCGTGCACTCCTCTCCAACAATTTTTTATGCATTGGCTGGAGCTCATAATAACTTGCTCCCAAGCAAAATGGAAGCCATGACAGGGACTCTTTTCGATGAGATTAGTAAACCTGAAGATTCGTACTGCTTACAGTTTTCTGTATCTATTAAGCTAGATCAGTTGTGCTTTCATGTTGACTATGCAGAAGGAGTCTAACTCTTCAGTTGTCTCATTTACCTTAACGGATATAGATGTTTGGTTAGTTACCTGACCAGATTCATCATGTAGTTATTACATTGCTTGGATTAGTACTTCCTATCAGAATTCATTTATTGTTGAATGCAGGTATGCCGTGAAAGAATACCCGCAATTTTCTTTATTGTCAAGCTCTTAAAAGTCGAAGCACTCAACATGAAAGATGAATCTCAAAGTTGTATATTATGTCTCACAAGAAATGGTTCTTATAGTTCTTCTCCACATCTAGATGTTCTGTATGTTGCTCCCAGTTCACCAGGCATTACACAGGAAAGTTCAGTTGAAAGTTGTTTAAAGTTGGATTATCATGCTCGCAGACAAGGCTCTATAGTTCACCATGAATCCAGTGTGTCCATAAGTAATCTTGATCTTCATATCTATCCTAGAATTTTTGGGTTGATACAAAGCTTCTTTTGCAAACTTAGAAATCATTTTCGTTCATCTGATTATAGTGGAACCTCCTTTCAAGCAAATAGAAAAGCTGAATGTACGAAAGGAACTGGTGATATGAAGTCAAAATCCATCTGCTGTAACATCTACGAAACTGAGTCAGCTATTACTGCAGGCACTATGGATCATTTTCCATTTGTGACTATTCCAGTTCAGGTTACCTCAGTTGTCTTGAAGGCTCACTCATTAGCGGAGGTCTCGAGTTGCAGAGATCGTATACATCTCTCTCGACCTTCAACTCCAAGAGGAAACCCAGAATTGTGAACTATGCAAATGTGAAATCTCCTTTCAGAAATGAAACAACGAATCTTCCTGAGCATTTACACATCTATAAGTGAGCAGTAATACATGCAAATAGTCATAGTTTAAAGATAAAATACAACAGCTACTACATAATAAAATTATATTTGCACACAAAATATGTCTAAAGAAACATAATGTGACTTAAGAAGACAAGGCAAATTATATTAGCACATAAACATGTCTAAAGAAAAGGATGTCAAGATGTTAATAAACCAGGAAATTCATAAACCATCCAACTTCATACACATTGAAACTTAAGGTTTCCATTTCTAATCTTCAACAAGATGAGGCTTGACTCTTGATCTTCGCAAAACAAGTAGACAATCATCTCAACGTTATGGATACCTCTCGACCCAATAAAATTAAGTGCTACAAGTGCATTATTATCTCAAACAAGTGTTATGTGTTTCTGATAATAAAATGCACTTGGAGAACATATTGCCAAGCAGTTATTGACTAACCCCAATGATCCCACTCAAGGGACATCAATTACACATGCAGAAATACACAAAAATATCAATATATTATCTAGATAAAATAGAAAGAGAATAATTACAAACTGTATAATGTTTGATAGCAGTCAAAACAGAATTTGCATCCTAAGAACATTAAAAAAATCCAGTAATCTATATATTAAACATATCAAAACAAAAACAAAAAAATTAAACAATGTAACAACTACCTTCGATAGCTTGAAAGCATATTTGAAGACATAATCCACTCGATCTATCTGCAAATTCCCCCCTCCAAACATACAGTATAACTGAAATAACAGAATAAGAGCTAGAAAGAGTGTAACTTTAAACCTAATGATGCACATAAGACTTATAGGACTTATATTTTCTTGTAGTATACTGAAAGGAATCACATGCAAGAGCTATGTCCTTATGCTCAGTAACGCTACAAATTAATTCTTCTTACAAAACGTATGAAGAGTGGATGATAAAACACAGTTACCATCTAAATTATACAACAATAAATTAGCATTACAACTATTTTCGATTATATGCATAGTTGAATCTGTCTAACCACATAATTTACAATAAGAGAACCAATAATGATCCACTCTCCTCTTCTTATTTGAACATGTTAGATAGATGCGCAAGATTTATGATATAATGTTCGATGAGGGAGAATACCAACTTGATGTATAGTTATGCTATCATTTTAAATGAAATGGATGTGCTTTCTTGATCTTTGTAAAAAAAAAAAACTAGAAATCAGGCACTTAAAAGAGCAAACAATTGCTTGATTATGACATTACCAACCAATTTTGTTGAGATAGACTTCTAAATATTTTATAAAATTCATATAGAAAATTCCTCACATTTATGTAAAAGATTATATGAACTTCTGGAGCTTACATTATCACATAAATTTTGTTACAAGTAGATTGCTGAACAAAAATGTATATAAACTAGAAACTCTTACGTGTAACAGGACTGACAAGGCTTTCCTTCATCTTTTCTCAAAGCAATTACACAATAGGAACTAATCATCAAGTCACATGTCCGCAATTAAAGATCTGAACTCTCATGCGAATATTTATCAATACACGCTAGCCTATGGTGGACACAGACCCATGAGAAACCCTAATTGTCCACTATTATACTACCCTAAATCAAACCTAACAAAATCGAATTAGAGAGAGAAGCCCTAACAAAATCAAATCATAACAAAATTGAAGCAGATGCAATCAAGTACCAATCATATCCTCAACCCTAACAAAATCAACATACTAAGAATATTAGGGGAAGAAACTCACTATGAATGGGAAGAAGTTTCGAATCTCATGATGGAGGAGGGAAGTTCACGATTGAGGAGGGAAGTTTCGAATAACCTCGTGATCGTAGAGAGAACCAGCTTGCGTGCAAGAGAGAACCTGGCGTTCGCGCAAGAGAGAACCCTGTTGGTGTGAGAGAGAAACCCAAAACAATGTGGTCAGTTTTTTTGTTTCGAGGGTTTTCTTTGATGTTTTTAGGTTATTATTTAATTAAAAATTATATAAATGAATTTCCCTACATAGAGACATGTCGCAGAATATATATAGTGACTGTCTGCGACATATGATATATGTCGCCGAACGTATAGTGCCTTTCGGCGACATGTGGATGTCGCGATATATAGAGAATTTTTGGCGGGACTAATATTTCGTTTCCCTCCATTGAAATTTGTGTGAATTTTGCGACATAAGAAAACTCATGTCGCCAATACATGTAAAAAATAGCTTTTGGAGACATAAAAGACCCTATGTCGCTAAAATATGTTGCTAAAAATGCAATTTCTTGTAGTGCAAGTAGGGGGGGTGTTCTTCCACTTGGTGATGCCCAAAAGCTTCCAAATTCCTTGATAGCAGGCCCTAACTAGTACCCTCTAGTGTAGGGGAGTCCAATGCAAGAAACTAGAGGTAATTTGGATCAAAATTGATCAAGTTGTGTAGGTTTGAAGAAATAGGGTTTTTCTAGGTTTAATTTCATGTAAAATGATCATGAATAAATGTGGGGGGGTTAATATAGGATGGTGGGCTGCCAAGGGGGGTCCTTGGCCGGCCATAGCAAGGAGGGGGGGTGTCCTAGGCTTGCTTCTAGGTTAAGGCAAGGACTTTCATGGTAAAGGCTTGATATTTTGAGTAAATCAAGCAAAATATCATATGTAAAATATCTAGATATTTATCTCACTTTAACCATGACCAAGTATCTATCCTCTTAGTCATTCTAGGTTAGTAACTAACCTCTAGATTAGGCTAAACTTGGTTAGGGGCTCTCATGACACTTAATAATAATTAAACAATAATAAAAACACATAAATCTAAATAATTCCAAATAATTCCTAGAAATTTACCAAAATACCCTTTAGGCTAAAAATCACTAATTTGGTGTTCTAAGCCTATGGCTAAGCTCACATGATCATGGTTAGTTTCTAGGTTATGAAATCTCTAGGGTTTACACTAGGGTTACACTAGTAAAATCACAAAGTCATAAGCCATGACTTAGAAAATAATTTTAATCTAACTAAAAATCACCAAAATTTATAACATGACTAAATCACCATTAATAAATAATAAAAATAATAAATTTTCAAAAATACCCCAATTTCAGAAAACTGGGTCTTACAACACCACCACATTCATTCTTATTTTCTATGTATATATATTGTGTAAAGTATATATATAGGTAATGTATGTATAAATAGGTATCCTACTTATATTATATAATGTGTGTGTATCTATATATACACTTGAGATATAATGTAATGTGTGAGTTCTATATAGTAGTCTATAGGTTATGTATATTCCATATTATATTATAGCCATGTAAATGTGTAATATAGGTTAGATGTATATGTCATGTAGATATGTGTTATAGGTTGGTTTAGGCATGCTTTTGCCTAATAGCTAGCCTAGGCTCTTAGCCTATGGCCTATGGGTGACCTGAATGCCTAGTTGGAGTCTAGATTAGACTCGTTTAGTCTTGTAGACCTAGAATAGACTAGTTAGACTATTATAGACTGGTTTGACTTAGGTTTGACTTGGTTGACCTAGCTTGACTTCTAGGGTTGACCAGAGTTGACCAAGAGTTGACTTTGGTCTAGATTGACCTACATTCATGTAGAATGTATTGATTTGTATCTTATTATCATTGTAGACTCATAGTGACTTGTACTGTTCTATAGGAGACAGACACCACTCCTCGGATAGTATATATCCTCCAGATTCTCAGGATACAGGCAAGTATATTCTCTGATCATTTCATATCCTGCTTAGAATTATTTTTCTGCATTAAATTACTTTACTTGATACTGTCACGTTGGCACACGGATTAGTACTATATGGATCCCTTCTTGAGATGTTATCCCTTCAGGGAGCATCAGATACTCTATGTTCTGTGCGTTTCACTTACATGGCGTATCACTATGCTTCTTTGGTTCTTTGATCACTTGTGACATATACTCTTATGATCACAGAGTTTTTCTTGAATCCTTATCCCATTTATTGGGTTTTCCAGAATCCCTATTTATGGGACTACTATGTACCACCCTTCGGGGGCCGTTACATAGAATCACAACATAACCTGGTTGGATCCTTGTGTATTAATTGGGGGTACGGGGGAGTAGAAGTGGACATGTGAATAATACGCCAGTAGTATCTCATCAGAATCTTTCCGTAGTGTCTTATCAGAATCATCCTATGCCATTTACATGTCTATATTATGCTCTGACTCACTAGCCACTGTTAGTTCTTTACTTATAGTAGATATTTCTATTACAGTTCTCTCTCTCTGTTTACTTACTGTATTTCTTCAGTATCTATATCTTACTTTACTGCATGATTATATTTTCTAACCTGCTATGAACTGTTAAGATGTATTGTGCTCGCTCCTGTCCTGACTGGACCTGTTGAAAATATTACAGAGGATGAGGAGGAGGCCTGCGTGGATACCTTCTACGGGACAGCTCTAGCTGACGACTTTACCCTACTGCCTAGACTAGCTTAGTTAGGCTTATCTTACTTATGTTGCCTTGAGACTATTAGTTAGACTTTATTTCTGTCTTTGAGTTTTGGATTGTATATATTCTTTCATATTCAGTAGCTGAGACCTTGTACTCTGGGTATCTGCTGAGATGTTATCTTAGACTATTCGATCATCTGTATTTTCCTTGAATTCTTTATCATATCGTGCTTCTTCTTCCTTAGTTGTGATTGAGTTTACTTTCTGCTATGTTACCCCCACTCGGGGAGTATAAACTGCTTAGCTTTATATTGTTAGATATTGTGACCTAGGACAACATTCTACCGCCGACACTGCGGCGTAGGCTGGGCGTTGTTACGTTCTCGTACCCACACAGTGGGTGCGGGTCGTGACACATTTTTAGTGGTGGCCCATGCAGGTCGAGTTTATGTAGTGATATTCGAACTAGAGTATCGCTACATCCTGCAGTAGGATCAGGATATATTTTTGAAGGTACTCAATCACAGTTAGGATTCCTTGAGAGATTTCTGGGACGACCCTTGAGAATCTTATTTAAACTTCAATTTGAAATTTTTTCCCTTGTTTTGTTCGCTCTCACTCCTTGTTTGTTGAATTTGATTTGATGAATCGTTGTTGATCTGATTTTTCTATCAAGATGAATTTTATGGCCTGAGTTACGATATTTTCTGATAACATATGTTGACGGAAATAACAGAGATGGTAAAACGTCTACTTGATTATAGAATCTGTAGTTTATCACAGCCATATTAGCTGGCGTGGCAGAAACATAGAGACCTGACTTCGGATGTACGTATCTTGATTATGAGATTTGGAATTTCTCGCAGCTATACTAGTCGGCATAGCAAGAATTCCAGACGACACGATTATAGAGGTGCATGCCCCAGTTATGGAATCTATCGTTTATCGCAGCCTTGCTTACTGGCATGGCGAGGGACTCTGAGTAACATGCTTTTGGACAGACGCATATGGTTATTAGATTGTATCTTGAGAAAGTTTTTAAACATATCATCTCTATCGTACCCTTCTGTTGTTATAAATTGTACCCCATCATCAAATAACTTAGGAGTAGGAGTATGAGTAGGAGTAGCTTAGCTGTCATTATAAACCTTTGTGTAACCTCTTGCTATAAATTCTTCCTAATACAATGAATCGATGATTTTTGCTAGACCTTAACTTGGATTTGATATTATAGCTCTGATTTCAAAATGGTTCCTTCTTTTAAACAGATAAGCAGAACAGATTTTATCATTATTTCCTTCTTGCCATTATTTCTTGTATTATCTTAAAATATATATATATAGTGGACACAGATATTTGCCTAACACGTATGCATGCTATACTTGTTTACCAACCTATCTAAATGCATGTTAATATGATTGATGTTAAGTTCTCAAAATCCTACTATTCTAATATAGTGCAGTATCAGTGACTAGTTCTCTGTTTCTCCATATTAAATTCGTAATTTAAATTTAAATTTAAATTTCATGTTATTAGTTTTGCTTACATCACTGCACATATATGTTATATACAGGGTTTCAAGTTTTAAAGAAATTGGTTGAGTTTTGAGTTTTAATTTGTCAAATCTGAGACTGTTTACATATTAAACCTTTAACCCTGGATTCTAAGTGTTTAGTTCAATTTACAGTTTTAAATTGTAATGTTTTGAGCCGTAAACATTGTTGTGTGTAGGTATATAATGTTAGGTTTCATACTCTTACATGTTAGGTTGTGGTTGTGGTAAACATTGAGTTGGTTTTGATGTTCGAATTTCTCCAAAATCCTGAAAACTGAATACATGTTAACATTTTTACATTGCTTTTAATATGTGTAGTTCAATTTCAGATCTAATATGTAATATTGAGCTAAACTGAATGATTGAACCCTTCATTTCAAGTTTTAACCCATGTACACTTGACACTCTACACTAATGTTCACAACTGCCATGAAAATCTAACCCTTCATCTCTATGTTAGGTTCATATAGCTATATAGATATACATATATATGGTTAGCCATGTATGTTATGAGTAAATAGCTTGTGCCTTGTAGACTGCTTAACCAATATGCCATGAATAGTGTAACTTGATAGCTATAGTTGAGACCCAAATCCTCCTATACACTCTTATGTATATTCACACAAACCACGTAACATTTACATAATGTTAGCTTTTTCTTCTCTAACACACTCTATATATATATCGTTATTGGATTTCATTGCTATTGACTTTCGTTCTCCAAACTCTTGGTTTTGATTTCTTAAATAGTACCTTTTATAGATGATTAGAAGTTACCTTATGTTATTTTGATAATTACCAGTTTTCATATAGGATGGTAGACTGCCTTACAGCCTTAATGATTGTTGTGTTTCTATCCTTTCCAGTATGGCACCCATGACCCGAGCCCGTCGCCTGAGAGAAGCTGCAGCTACTGAGAGTGTGCCTCCACCTCCTACTGTTCAGGAGGTAGTGATCCCTCTATCTGATCAGGGGGTGGTGGCACCTCCTGCCATTGAGGAGATGGTGGTAGCCTCGTAAGAGAGTCTTTCTTCATCTCATGTCGTTCAGGAGAGAGCTGCGGATTTACCTGAGACCGAGAGCCCTTCCCTACCCTCTGTACTCCATACTATACCACCCGAAGGTTTGTTACTTGACGCAGCCCAGGTGTTTGGATATTTCCAAGAAAGGTTGATGGAGTCACAGAGAGTTCATAAGGAGGCCATGAGGGAGCAAATCCAGAGGTTTCTACGTCTGCGGGACTCTGTGCTTCCAGGAGGAGAGCCTAGCTCCAAGAGGGCGAGGAGCAGTACCCAGTCCTATCCAGAGTTTGAGGAGTACCCATATATCCAGGCTATATCATCATACCCAGCCCAGCCTCCTGTCCAGCAGAGGCCAGCTGAGCCAGAGCCTATCTGTGCCTACTGTAAGAAGTCTGGGCACAAGTGGAACTCCTGTAGAAAGAGACTAGGATTGTGCCTATTCTGTGGGTCAGCTGCGCACTGGGTATAGCACTGTCCTGATATACCTGCCCCAACCAGGGCCCTGCTTCCACGAGGGCGTTCTAGTTCTCAGACCTAGCTGGAGGTGAGTTTTGACCTAACCTTAGTATTTCTTTTGAGAAATTTTTGATGCATCCCTTGCTTGTATGTTTTGATACCTTGTGATTGCCAGGTACTGTAGCATAGTTGTTGTAACTAGATGAGACCCCCAGACTGATATTACATGCCATGATCCCATAGGTTACACTTTCCAACTGTATGATTTAAGATAGATTTCTGAGACTATGATTGCTGGGGGCTTAACCTAGAAGGGGTGCGACCATCTTAATTTCGAGAACGAAATTTTTCTAAGGTGGGTTGGATTGTAACACCCAGTTTTCCAAATGAGGGTAATTTTAAAATTTTGTAATTATAATTATTATTTATTGATATTTATTTATATTATGATTTTTCGTGATTTTTTTAATAGTGTAACCTTGGAGACTGGTTGACCTAGAGCCTAGCCATGTGATTAGGGTACTTTATTTATCTTTTCTAGTTTGAGGGTATTTTTGTTATTTTTGAGGTTATTTGAATTTAATATAATTTATTTGAATTTATGGGAATTTTTAGAATTTAATTTGGAATTGTTTGACAGAAGGTTGACTAGGTTGACTTTGATTAGCTTTGACTTGGTAGACTAACCTAGAAGCTAACCCTAGTTAAGTTGCACTTGGTTAGATTATGAAACCCTAGGTTAATTTAAGTTAACCATATTCTAGTTATTAGAATCAATTGGAAATAGGAATTAGAATAGGGATTTGACTAATGGCTTGTGACTTCACAAGTCATGACTTGTGACTTGAGCCCATAGAAGCCCATAGGCCCATACCATGGAACCCTAACCCTAATTCTTGGCTGGCCACATTGATTTTTCCCTCTATTTAATGACTCCTAGAAGTTAGGGCTAGCCTCTTTTAGGAATTTGCAAAGTTTGAAGAAGAGGTAAACCCCTTTCTTCCCCAATCCATAACTCCTTCATTCCAACTCCTTTTTCTTCCTAATTTCTTGCAATGGATTATAATTGTTGTGCTCTTTATGTCCATGGTGAGAAATTTCAGAGGAGAAGCAATTTGAAAGAGTTTGGTGGCTTGAGGATCCACTTCCATTTGCGGCTTTTTGATACTTTGCAAACCTATAGGTAATTTCGAATCCCCACCATATAATGCTGTTATTTTTGCATATTTAGGAAGCCCTAGGCCTACCCTAGCTGTAGGACAAGCTAACCATAGAATTCGAGTCCATTACGTGTCCGTATCGGACACGTATCAACCCATGTTTATAGGTGTTTGACGAAATGCCCTAAAGGGCATTTCGACCTGATTTTAGGAAACTATTTGAATAGAAATTAGGGTTTAGACCTCGCTTATGGTTTTCTATTGCATTGAGCATGTATTAGTGTCGGGTCGAGTCGACACAGACACGTGGACACGCGGTTGTACGCACGCGTGCGCGGGCAGGTTGCATGCCCTGCTGCTCGGGTGCGATTGCTTAGTGCACACGCCACTTTGACTCACAAAACTCGACATACGTGTCGTACTCATGACTGACACAAGGTTCCTCGAGTTGCACGAGCCCTCGTGTCATGTCGGACACGGATTCGTGCGTGCACTGTGCGTACACTGTGCGCGTATCAGTGCACAGTTGGGTTCTCTGATTTGATCCGATTTTAAATAGTTTAAATCTTGTTTTTAATTGTTCATTAGATCCTATTTATGATGTATAACCTGTATTAGATTATGTTTACACATTAGTTTAGGTTTTGATTGGAATTTTGGCTCGAATTGGGTTGAAATGGCATGATGGCTGATACATTTCCGATACGCATTTCTTCAGTATTTTTCTAACTATTAAGTCCCTGTTTAGTACTGGTTTTCTTTGATTTAATGTCCCACATGATTGTTATTATTTGTAAGTTAAGTATTTAAATTTAGATGGGCTTTTGGATTGGTGATTTGAAATTTGGCATGTGGATTCTATGTGATAACAGAAATTGATTCATTTCCTCTTCAAAACCTGAGATTTTGTTCCTTTATGAACTGAGATTCATCTCAGTCTTGAATTGATTTCTTTTCCTTTTCGAATTTGGCTTATAGTTTGAGAATAGGATATTGCACATGTGGGTTTCGATGGGATTGGGTTTAATGGAACTGGGAATTGGTTTCCTGTCAGTTCTTATTGGACTGAATTTCACTGATTTCTTTTCCTTACACACAGGGAACTGTTTGATTCCTAATAACCTGAGTTTTTAAAACCTTTCTTAATGACTGTGGACTGAGAATGGCATTCATAAACTGAGATTCACTTCAGTCCTTAACTGGATTTGAGACTTGATTATTACACTGTTTTGTAATAGGATTGGTTCCAGTTAGGTCACTTGTACTCACTGTTTTTTTTTCCAGTTTTCCTATTAACCTGAGATTTGTTCTTCTTTTACTAAATGGTAATGAATGTTGATTCCTTAACTGAATTGATTTACAGGTTACGTGATTTCTTGTTTTTATTACACTGTTTAACAATAGGTTTTTCTAGTTTTCACATTTTGAATTGCACTGATTCCAGGTTTACTTACACCCCACCATATTCTATTTTTCTGTACACTGATTTCCTGTTCTTAAACTGTCACACTGTTTTCCTGATTTCAGGACTTCCCTCATGGCACTCTCAAGCCTATTATACACACACACACCCTCATGTATCTCACACACACTCTTGCACATGTCTCACACACAAACACTCATGTACACAGGTTCAACCATCACACTCTCTTGTCATATGCCACACATACTCCCATGTTTCATTCACTAACACACACTCTCTTGTGACACTGAACACAAGCCCTCATACCATATACACACACAAGTACACCACCACATTCATTCCTTTTTTCTATGTATATATTGTGTAAAGTATATATATAGGTAATGTATGTATAAATAGGTATCCTACGTATATTATATAATGTGTGTGTATCTATATATACATTTGAGATATGATGTAATGTGTGAGTTGTATATAGTAGTCTATAGGTTATGTATATTCCATATTATATTATAGCCATGTCAATGTGTAATATAGGTTAGATATATATGTCATGTAGATATGTGTTATAGGTTGGTTTAGGCATGGTTTTGCCTAATAGCTAGCCTAGGCTCTTAGCCTATGGCCTATGGGTGACCTGAATGCCTAGTTGGAGTCTAGATTAGACTCGTTTAGTCTTGTAGACCTAGAATAGACTAGTTAGACTATTATAGACTGGTTTGACTTAGGTTTGACTTGGTTGACCTAGCTTGACTTCTAGGGTTGACCAGAGTTGACCAAGAGTTGACTTTGGTCTAGATTGACCTACATTCATGTAGAATGTATTGATTTGTATCTTATTATCATTGTAGACTCATAGTGACTTGTACTGTTCTATAGGAGACAGACACCACTCCTCGGATAGTATATATCCTCCAGATTCTCAGGATACAGGCAAGTATATTCTCTGATCATTTCATATCCTGCTTAGAATTATTTTCCTGCATTAAATTACTTTACTTGATACTGTCAAGTTGGCACATGGATTAGTACTATATAGATCCCTTCTTGAGATGTTATCCCTTCAGGGAGCATCAGATACTCTATGTTCTGTGCGTTTCACTTACATGGCGTATCACTATGCTTCTTTGGTTCTTTGACCACTTGTGACATATACTCTTATGATCACAGAGTTTTTTTTGAATCCTTATCCCATTTATTGTGTTTTCCAGAATCCCCATTTATGGGACTACTATGTACCACCCTTCGGGGGCCGTTACATAGAATCACAACATAACCTGGTTGGATCCTTGTGTATTAATTGGGGGTACGGGGGAGTAGAAGTGGACATGTGAATAATACCCCAGTAGTATCTCATCAGAATCTTTTCGTAGTGTCTTATCAGAATCATCCTATGCCATTTACATTTCTATATTATGCTCTGACTCACTAGCCACTGTTAGTTCTTTACTTATAGTAGATATTTCTATTACAGTTCTCTCTCTCTCTGTTTACTTACTGCATTTCTTCAGTATCTATATCTTACTTTACTGCATGATTATATTTTCTAACCTGCTATGAACTGTTGAGATGTATTGTGCTCGCTCCTGTCCTGACTAGACCTGTTGAAAATATTACAGAGGATGAGGAGGAGGCCTCGTGGATGCCTTCTACGGGACAGCTCTAGCTGACGACTTTATCCTACTGCCTAGACTAGCTTAGTTAGGCTTATCTTAATTATGTTGTCTTGAGACTATTAGTTAGACTTTATTTCTGTCTTTGAGTTTTGGGTTGTATATATTCTTTCATATTCAGTAGCTGAGACCTTGTACTCTGGGTATCTGCTGAGATGTTATCTTAGACTATTCGATCATTTGTATTTTCCTTGAATTCTTTATCATATCGTGCTTCTTCTTCCTTAGTTGTGATTGAGTTTACTTTCTGCTATGTCACCCCCACTCGGGGAGTATAAACTGCTTAGCTTTATATTGTTAGATGTTGTGACCTAGGACAACGTTCTACCGTTGACACTGCGACATAGGCTGGGCGTTGTTACGTTCTCGTACCCTCACAGTGGGTGCGGGTCGTGACAGATTCAACTGGACGTTGTCGGTGTCGGTAATGAGTAGGGAGATTTGGTCAAGGAATGATCTGTCTTTGTGGACAATATATATATATATATATATATATATATATATATATATATATATATATATATTTTATATATATATATATAAATATATATATATATATATATATTTTATATATATATATATATATATATATATATATTTTATATATATATATATAAATATATATATATATATATATATATATATATATATATATATAAAGAAATATAGAAATTATTTTTTGCTTAATTATTATTTAAAATATTTTGGTTATTAGATATAGGTATTAGTATTAGCATGCTTTGGTTTAAGTAAATAATATCTTTAACACCTTTCCTTCTTATCTAGATCATTCCTTATTTGCATACCAATTCCTAATAAATTCTAATTCTAATTTACTCGATTTAATTCCTATTAACCGAAATGAATTCCTAATAAATTTGTAATAAACTCATTCCACACTGAATAAATTTCTATATTATACTATTTCTTATTCCTATTCCTCTTCTTCTCATAGTAATATCTATCCCTTATATTTTTCCTTTCTTCCTCCTCCTCAGCCGATTGCCACAGCCTTGTGCCCCTCGCGGCAGCAACACCACTACAACGACCAGGCATTCTCGTGCGACCTCCCCTCAGTAGAGCCCATGGGCTGGCATCACCACTAGCAGCAGTGCTGCCTGCGTCCACACAGCCGCCACTAGGCGTGCCCCTCCCTAGTCGCCTCCCTCGGCCGTATCCTGTCGTACTTGTTGGCCACACTGGCAGTGCCGTGCCCCCACGTCCTCCGTGCAGCTTCGCCAATGCGCCCGAGCCCGCCGTATTGCCAACCCTAGTCCGACCAGTGACCAAATCCTGCACCACATGTGCACGCAGAGGCATCGCAACAGCAGTGACTGCAGCGCCTTCCCGCTTGCTGTTCGCGGTCGCTCCGTACACCGTCGGTTGCCTACGTGCTGCCTCGACCGTACTGTACTAGCCTGATCTGCCACGCATCCTAGAAGACACCCCCTGCATGGCCGACATCCTCTACGATGCTCTCCACAGGTGATTTTTGCAAACTGAAACTGAATCGTCGTGACGCAAATTTTTGGATGTTAGAATCTTGTTTCATGATAGGAGCTTTGCACGCATTTCCTGGATAATCCAACCGTTGATCATCGATCTGAATCTTCCACCTCAATCTTGGTATATAGCTCTACCCTACCCTCAAGTTTCAGCCGTTAAATCGATCGTTTGATTGATCAAAACCGATCGTCAAGTTGCACATTTGAACTGTATTTACTTTGATAGTTTTGTGGAGCCAACTTTGCGAATTTGTTTATCCCCCATCGTAGTTTCAGTAGATGAAACGTCAGTTCATGTACATCAGTTATAACCACCTGCTTGTGAAAAATATTTTTATTCCATTATTGTGTCATTTCGTTGGTTGAATTTGGTGCCAAAGTTGGCCGTCGGAATTCCAATTTTGGACCGGTACCTCAGATTCAATTTTTGACACCACTATTAGACTCGTGGTGTCGTTTTACCTAATAATGACATAGAATTTGCTAAATTTGGACACTTTATCCTAGCACATTTTTGGGTGCAAAGTGGACCCTACGACAGATCCTATTTTGACCAAAAATAGGTATTTTTGTTCCTGTGTCCAAATTGGACTTATGGGTAGGCTATTCTAGCTTTTTCATACTTTCTGGACTCATTGGTGATGTCTGTTACGGCATCTGGAGGCGTTTATTCAGCTTCCACTTCATGTGCTATTTATGATTTGACGAGGCCAGAAGGTCGTCTAAACACCAAAAGAATTTCAGACAAGTATACCTTGTTGTAGTTACTGTTTTAAGTCATATTCCTACTTATGAATCAGTTTACATTACTCGATCATGATTACTTACAAATATAACCTGTGCGTCCAAGCTAGACTTGGGTGTGATCGACAGATTTTGTTGATTTAATGGATTCTTGTATTCTATGCATATCGACTTAGTTGCTAGAAGATATACTTGTGGGATTTTTTTTGTATCTCCATGACCTTGACACACCTGATATGGTATGATAGCCATGATAGGATACATGCCATGTTATCCGACTGAACATCTATACATATGGGACATGTGACGGCTATATATCGTAACTGCTATGATTAGGATATTAGAGACTCAAGCAGTTGCAAAACTGGATAGATTATGGATATGACTTGGTTAATATGATATTTTGTAGATGCCCTCTATTGATTATGGATCGTTTTGGACGGTTACAGATGACTTGTTTTCAGTGTATGTACATCATTGGCTTTGAGCTACAAGAGAAACTCGAGATAGCCTGAATCCCACCCATGTGTGTGAAAGTTATCCTCTAAATTGCACACTAGGCGGTTAGAAACGCCCTTGCATGCTTATGATTTATTTCAGTTTTACAGCTTTATATTATGTATCTTGCTACGTCCCTCTGAGGACATGGTTTTCTTCCAGGTGAGCTGAGAGATTTTATGGAGTTTTATGACATGGTTGATGATGTTTATGTCAGATTCAAGTACCAATTCTTTTAGGGTATTTATTATTTCTATTATTTGATTCTGCTTATTATCCTAGTTTTATAGACTCACATCTCCTCTCGAGTCTATTCGAGTATTCATGATAGAGGGCTACAGACCATGTCATATGATGCTCATTCATGATATTCGTTTGATTTGGATTGAGATATAGATTATTGACTATATATATATATATATATATATATATATATATATATATATATATATATATATATATATATATATATATACTTGAACAGCTTATACATATTCGAGTTGGGCTAGAGTCCACTTGTGTCACGACCCGCACCCGCTTTTCGGATACGAGACGTGTCCAAGCCAGCCTACGCCGCAGAGTCGGCGGTAGAACGCTGTCAAGCCCGCAAGAAATAAATGCTCAAGAAATAACATTTGATACTCATTCACAATTCTACATTTATTACAACATTTATAATTAAAGAAAATATAAGATTTTACAATTAATAAAATTGATACAATTGCTTTCTATTTCTAGGTCGGCCTCAGCATACCCAAGTCTTCCCAGTGCTAAGAGTGATCGCGGCTAAACCTGAAAAATATTGGTTTCCAGTCAGGAATGGAACAGGTACACAAACCGACGACAATGCAAAATACAATAGAATTAACAAGACATGAAAATGACATATGAGAGATAAAAACTGGAAGATAACTGATGACATAGCACGATAGAGAAGTAAAAGGAAAAATAAAAGACATCTACCTAGGTGGTGTGAAATATCATTTTCAATATGTGAACAGCTAGAAGGTAAATACGGCTCACTGCACGTGTCGTGTGCAGCTGCTATCATGCAAGATTAGACATATTGGGATATTTCTGGATAGTCCATATGTGTACTAAGATATTTCCCCTCCCGACTACTCCGTGTGACGAGCGTGTCAACAAGCAGCAAGATATATGTATAGACATGAAATGAAAAGACTACTATGAATCGAAAAGCAATCAGAAAGTGCACTTGCCTGAGGTCCTTAGCTGGAGAAACCAATAATACTATACCACTCAATGAGCCACAATCAGTCAACACATGTAGAAGTCTCCGGATACTGAAATAAACATTACCAACGTTCTTAGAATATTCAAATTAGCTAGGATTGCCTTTCCTTAAGTCCAATTCTGGACACAGGGGCAAAACGATAATTTCGGGCAAAAACGATGTCCGTCGTTGGACCCGCTTTGCACCGAAAAGTGTGCTAGAGTCAATGGTCTCTAAAGTTGTCAAACTACATGTCTACAGATCCGATTTTCCGATATGAACCCAACCGTATGTCCAGAGTTGGATTTCGGCGGGCCGTACACAAAATTGCCCGTCGAGTGGGACCGTGGGGCCCGCAAAACGGTGATTTTATCAACTGTCTCAGAATTGGACCAAACTTGGCATGCAGGACCATAAAAATGATACGGTCCTGTTGGCGTAAGTTTTGTCTCGATCTGACGAGCGTGCACGAAGTAATTGGATAATTTATAAAGTGCACGATACGGTGAATTTCGACGAATATGCATCAAATTCGTCGCGCACACACGACCAATTTGAATTCCTCCAAAGCCCACACGACCACGAAGCCGTTATGCAGCTTTTGATGCTTTCGGTTCGCGACCACGTCGCCCGGTTTGGCGGGACGCACGTCGTGTGGATGGAACTTCTAGTTTTTAAAACAGGTTTTTCTCAATATTGGAAAACTGATTTCTCGGCGCACAGTGATAAAAATTGATTTCTGTAAAAAAAGGTTCTCTAGCCCTATATGTTGGGTTTAACTTCTGTTCAGGAAGAAATTCTAAATGGTCACTGGATCGATCGGAATCGATCCTCGAATACGGGTGATTGGGCTGTCTTTACCCTGTTTTCGAATAGGTTTTTCTCTCGACTTCGTGTCGAATTCGAGGACAGGTTATGCGACTTGATCAAAAACTAATTACTAGAGTCCCTAGATGGTTATATCGGCTCTCCGTAGGATTTCGTAGATTAAAAAATGGTAAATCGACATCAGAGAAAACTCACCTCGAAGTTGTCCCCAAAACACTGCTGCTGCTGTCGCCTTGTTTCAGTTGTAGGTGCGCGCGGCTGTTCTCCGTCCGCCGCCGGCCGTCGGCCAACCCCCAGCCAGCCTACGGCGGTGCGCGCACAGGGGAGGGGCGCGCGCGTGGGTGTGGCGTCGAGGAATCCTAGGGTTTAGGTTTACTTCTTTCTCTCTGATACTTATACGCGCGCAAGGGCTCGATTCTGCTGGGAAAATCGGGTTTGGTGTGTTTTTTAAGTCTTGCTGTTGGGGTGGGCACGTGGCCCTAGGTTTTTGGCCCGGCCTGGCCCGGCCGTGAATGGCCTTAAGTTTGGTTTTTATTTGTTTATTTCCTCTTTCTTTCTTTTTTTTTTCTATTTACCATACTAGCAATATATGTATCTATATATATATATTCACTATAAATTTATCCATATGTATTTTAGATATATATACACATGCACATTTATATATATATATGTATTCGTATACATATAAATATATATACACATATTTCTACATCTATTATTTCTATATATATATATATATATATATATATATATATATATATATTTATATATATATATATATATATATATATATATATATATATATATATATATATATATATATATATATATATATATTTATATATATATATATTTATATATATATTTAACTATATACACGTATACACATATCTTCTATACATACACATATATAATATATATACAAACACCTATACACGTACATAATATCTGTTTATATATATGTATATCCATACATATATATAAAGATAACAATAAACATTTTATATATATATATATATATATTTTTGGTTATACACATTTTATATATATATATATATATATATATATATATATATATATATATATATATATACACA
Source organism: Iris pallida (assembly GCA_029216955.1). NCBI lineage: Eukaryota > Viridiplantae > Streptophyta > Magnoliopsida > Asparagales > Iridaceae > Iris > Iris pallida. The sequence goes on from JANAVB010016600.1 coordinate 1,043,147, forward strand.
TATACACGTATAATGTATACATTTATATATACATACATTCACATTTACACATATATAATATTTATTTGACAATAGAATAATATAACCAATAAATAATAATATTAAATAATAATCCCAATAAAGATAACAATAATAACAAAATTTAATATACCAATGCTAGGCATTGCATCTACTTGAAATATGTCTACATGTGTGTATTTGATCTCACTACATACCTACGAAGGCTTGGATTCGGTTCGGGCCCGGCTCGGGCATAAATCGACACAAACGGTCTCCTACAGGTCAATATTATAATTAATAAATAATTAAAACGTTCTATAGGGTTAAGTTGCAACTTGGTCTGGTTTTCTTAGTTAGGACATCACTATGGCTCGGCCTTCCTTGGCATGGCTAATACACTAGTCAAAGCACGCCACTACACTATCTATGCCATGATTCCTAGTCGTCTTGTACTCCAAAACTCCACTGTGGCTAAAGTCATCTACCGTAATAATAACTAATTAATTATTTACAAAATTCTAAAAATCTTATTTAAATCAAATAAAAAGTAAAAAATATTTCCGAATTTTCGGGAAGGGGAGCTACAAATCTACCCACCTTAAAAATAATTTCATCCTCGAAATTCTACTTCATAGCTATTCCTTAAAACCAAAGTTTACTATTACTTTAATCTCCTTAAATTTAATTTCTCAAAATACTTCTATGACCTTCTCTAGTCATTTGGTATTTAAGAAATCTCGAGAACTTCTATCCACCTTTGGTCACACTACTCCCTTGAAACATAGGTCGCTAAAATCTTATAATCTTCTAACTAGCGGCTAATAATTCTACCAAAAATATCTAGAACATATGGTATCTATAATCCTCTTGTATCTATCAAGCATCCCAGATTTTAACAAGCAACAAACTTACACAAGTGGCTAAGAAATATTGATAAACTCTAGTAAGCATGACTATACGTCGCTCCGAAGTAGGGAGGACAGGAAGATAAGGCGGAATAATCGAGAGCAACTGTAAAGTCTCAAGAGCGGTGGAGAGTTTCCAACGATGCGGGTAAAAAGTAAGTTTACCAACCGTTGACTTACTTGCTAGATTGGGCTACTATAGTCTAGTCACTTGAAGGACTCTTCATTTCCTAGAGGGCTTGCAATCCGTGCAATATAGACGTCTTGTTCTCGAGATTAATCCAAACAAGGTTCCATAATATAACGGAATTTGGGAAATCAAGGTTGTGGTCTTACTGGGTTCTTTATTTGGACATCAGTCGTTGGTTGGATGAACATTGGGTTTCAATCTACATGGACTAGACAAGATCCCAATGATAGAACTATTCCTACTAGATTAGGGTATCCTAGAATAGGGTTCCTTCCAAGTGGTTGAGCTAGTTGCTAGTCGGGTTGGTTAGCTAGGTCCATAAAGTCCGAAATATGCCTTCAGTGACTTTTGTGTTTAAGTAGCACATGAGGCCTCAATTGGGTGGCACACTAGTGGCATGTGCGTAGTGGGCTTCGAGTAGATCACCACCACATATTGGGTCGAAGGAATTGAGTCAAGGATGAGGCTCTAGTGGAAGTCGGGAAGCATACCGTTATTGTGGTAAGGGTTATAATTAGTCCTTTTAACCTGAAAGTCGTAGCACAAAAATAGAGTACAAGGGGACGGGTTTGAGTGGGATAGGACATATTTAGATGAAGGTGGACTCGTCTAGATCTTGCATATGAAGTTTGTTGGAAGGTAACAGCTGGTCTCGTGCTCCGAATATTAATGACACGGTCGGGGACACTAATTGATCTCAATGGAAAGTGGGAGTCCATGGGGCACTAAATATTCATTTTAATGGAAATTATTCTAATCAATCAGTAATCCTTGTATATCCCAAAATTTTTAGAAGGCTTACAGTCTACCCACCTTAGAGGCTAGGATATGGTGGCAAGGTTCCTGTCACAGGGCTGGCCGATGGTAGCTACACTTGCATATACAACTATCATAGCCATGGGAATACTCTGTGTCTATCTATCATTTACGAGTTTTCGTCTTTCCAATCAGCGAAAGACAAAAACAATAAAGAGTTCAAGAGATGTCGCTGAATGCAATTACGCGATTCAAAGGCGAATATATAATTCAAGAGGAATTATCAAGCAATCACGGATGAGATCCTGGATATCTCTATATCTCAGTCCACGTAGGGTAATTAAATGAAGAGCGAACCAAATGCATCATGGTTGATCAGACCGTAATACAATAATTCTGATTAGACAATATGTTAGCGGGCGTCCCCAATAAACATAGGTCTAGAATCAAGCTCGATAAAAGAGTAAGCTTGCAAAACTAGGCTGTAATAGCAGCATTGGTCAAGTTAGTCAAAATATAAGTGGGCAAAATTTTTGGAAAGGAGGCACAAGTGGTTCGAGTTTTGAGAAAATCAAAACCTTACCTGGTGTTCTTCCTCATACAGTCTTCTCACTACCTTCCTATCAATAAGGCCTTGGTCGACTAATGAGTTATGGAACTCTAAATTCTATATTCTAGGTAAATCCTTGGTTACGTGATTCAGATATGATAGGCTATCGGTACTCTACCTTACATTGACACAAGGGTATCTAAGATCTAAAGAAGTCAACGAGAACATAGTTTCTGCAATGTTCCATAGACTATGATTCTTTGAAATAATTTCAATTCTATGGGTTGTGCCTCGCCAGTGCGCTGCTGGCTGCAGTGAACCCTCAATCTCCGCTCTCCGGTAATTGGTGACAGTGCGCTGCTGTCTAGTCGTTAAACTGCTCCTACTATATTCCTAAGAATGTCAAAGAGCTGCTAAGGATTCAACCTAGTGGATTATGATAGAGCGTAAACATCTACCTATGAGTCTCAATTCTTAAAGTAAAAAGGTTGACTGGGGAAAAATAACTGAAGATAGGAAAAATAAGAACCTCCTAACATTTATCTTATATATATTTCAATGATTGAAAGAAAAACTTTAAATCAATCTACCTCAAGATTCACATACGAATAACAGAATCATAAATTATGAATCAAGTCCTTACAGCAAAAATAGAATTTAAATAGACAGTTCTAATTTATGATATGATGTTTATATCTAAATGGAGCAACAGATAAATCGAACAGTTTATCACGATTAAAGCCTTAATTATAGATAAGCCTAACTTACCAGTAAATAGTGGATCCACATTGGATCATAATGTCATATCAAAAGTATCAGTGTATCTTATAGAGACCTGGCAAGCATTCTAAATAGCATGGCCTATATAACAACCTTAACTACCCAATTGTCAATTTGAACAAGGGACTCCTAGTCCTAGTTATTATTTTAGTCCTAATTGTGAATGAGCATTCCTTGGGCGCAGGCTCGCAGTAGTACGACTAATATGGTACTACCGCGAGTTCGTAATCTTTTGCAAAGACGGACCTGCATGGGCCACCACAAAAACTTGTCACGACCCGCACCCGCTTTTCGGATACGAGACGTGTCCAAGCCAGCCTACGCCGCAGAGTCGGCAGTAGAAAACTGTCAAGCCCGCAAGAAATAAATGCTCAAGAAATAACATTTGATGCTCATTCACAATTCTATATTTATTACAACATTTATAATTAAAGAAAATACAAGATTTTACAATTAATAAAATTGATACAATTGCTTTCTATTTCTAGGTCGGCCTCAGCATACCCAAGTCTTCCCAGTGCTAAGAGTGATCGCGGCTAAACTTGAAAAATATTGGTTTTCAGTCAGGAATGGAACAAGTACACAAACCGACGACAATGCAAAACCCAATAGAATTAACAAGACATGAAAATGACATATGAGAGATAAAAACTGGAAGATAACTGATGACATAGCACGATAGAGAAGTAAAAGGAAAAATAAAAGACATCTACCTAGGTGGTGTGAAATATCATTTTCAACATATGAACAGCTAGGGGGTAAATACGGCTCACTGCACGTGTCGTGTGCAGCTGCTATCATGCAAGATTAGACATATTGGGATATTTCTGGATAGTCCACATGTATACTAAGATATTTTTCCTTCCGACTACTCCGTGTGACGAGCGTGTCAACAAGCAGCAAGATATATGTATAGACATGAAATGAAAAGACTACTATGAATCGAAAAGCAATCAGAAAGTACACTTGCATGAGGTTCTTATCTGGAGAAACCAATAATACTATACCACTCAATGAGCCACAATCTGTCAACACATGTAGAAGTCTCCGGATGCTGAAATAAACATTACCAACGTTCTTAGAATAGTCAAATTAGCTACGATTGTCTGTCCTTAAGTCCAATTCTGGACACAGGGGCAAAACGGTAATTTCGGACAAAAACGATGTCTGCCGTTGGACCCGCTTTGCAACAAAAAGCGTGCCAGAGTCAATGGTCTCTAAAGTTGTCAAACTATATGTCTACGGATCCGATTTTACGATACAAATCCAACCGTATGTCCAGAGTTGGATTTCGGCAGGCCGTGCACAAAATCGCCCGTTGAGTGGGACCGTGGGGCCCGCAAAACGGTGATTTTATCAACTGTCTCAAAATTGGACCAAACTTGGCATGTAGGACCAGAAAAATAATACGGTCCTGTTGGCGCAAGTTTTGTCTCGATCTAACTAGCATGCAAGATGTAATTGGAGAATTTTCAAAGTACACGATACGGTGAATTTCGACGGATACGTATCGAATTCGTCGTGCACACGAGACCAATTTGAATTCCGCCAAAGCCCACACGACCACGAAGCCGTTATGCAGCTTTCGATGCTTTCGGTTCACGACCACGTCGCCCGGTTTGGCGGGACGCACGTCGTGTGGATGGAAATTCTAGTTTTTAAAACAGGTTTTTCTCAATATTGGGAAACCAATTTCTCGGCGCACAGTGATAAAAATTGATTTCTGTAAAAAAGGTTCTCTAGCCCTATATGTTGGGTTTAACTTTTGTTCAGGAAGAAATTCTAAATAGTCACTGGATCGATCGAAATTGATCCTCGAATACGGGTGATTGGGCTGTCTTTACCCTATTTTCGAACAGGTTTTTCTTTTGTCTTTGTGTCGAATTCGAGGACAGGTTGTGCGACTTGATCAAAAACTAATTACTAGAGTCCCTAGATAGTTATATCGGCTCTCCGTAGGATTTCGTAGATTAAAAAATGGTAAATCGACATCAAAGAAAACTCACCTCGAAGTTGTCCCCAAAATACTGCTGCTGCTGTCGCCTTATTTCAGTTGTAGGTGCGCACGGCTGTTCTCTGTCCGCCGTCGACCATCGGCCAACCCCCGGCCAGTCTACGGTGGCACACGCACAGGGGAGGGGCGCGCAAGTGGGTGTGGCGTCGAGGAATCCTAGGCTTTAGGTTTACTTCTTTCTCTCTGATAATTATACGCGCGCGAAGGGCTCGGTTCTGCTGGAAAAATCGGGTTTGGGGTGTTTGTTAAGTCTTGCTGTTGGGGTGGGCACGTGGGCCTGGGTTTGTGGCCTGGCCTGGCCCGACTGTGAATGGCCTTAAATTTTGGTTTTTATTTGTTTATTTCCTCTTTCTTTCTTTTTTCTATTTTCCATATTAGCAATATATGTATCTATATATATATTCACTATAAATTTATCCATATGTATTTTAGATATATATACACATGCACATTTATATATATATGTATTCGTATACGTATAAATATCTATACACATATTTATATATCTATTATTTCTATATATATATATATTTATATTTAACTATATACATGTATACACATATCTTCTATACATACACATATATAATATATATTTATATATACAAACACTTATACACGTACATAATATCTATTTATATATAAGTATATCCATACACACACGTATAATATATTCATATATATATATACACACATATACACGTATAATGTATACATTTATATATACATACATTCACATTCACACATATATAATATTTATTTGATAATAGAATAATATAACCAATAAATAATAATATTAAATAATAATCCCAATAAAGATAACAATAATAACAAATTTAATATACCAATACTAGGCATTGCATCTACTTGAATTATGTCTACATGGGTGTATTTGATCTCACTACATACCTACGAAGGCTTGGATTCGGTTCGGGCCCGGCTCGGGCCTAAATCGACAAAAACGGTCTCCTACAGGTCAATATTATAATTAATAAATAATTAAAATGTTCTATAGGGTTAAGTCGCAACTTGGCCTGGTTTTCTTAGTTAGGACATCACTATGGCTCGGCCTTCCTTGGCATGGCTAATACACTAGTCAAAGCACGCCACTGCACTATCTATGCCATGATTCCTAGTCGTCTTGTACTCCAAAACTCCATTGTGGCTAAAGTCATCTACCGTAATAATAACTAATTAATTATTTACAAAATTCTAAAAATCTTATTTGAATTAAAAAAAAGTAAAAATATTTCCAAATTTTCGGGAAGGGGAGCTACAACTTGATACATAGCTGGCCACTGCCAAGTGGTCTGATCCCGTATATTTTGGGACTTGGACGTGATATGGTTTTTATGGTGGCCGATACAAGTTGAGATCACATCATTTCGGTAGATTACTGTACTAAGCAAGTGTAAAACCCCTAAAATTTCTCCTATATTTTTTATACTGATTTAAAATTTTTGTAATACACGTCACGTAGTCGTATTATACGTCACGCACGACTTTTATTTCTTTTTCGAACTTGCTCGACGAGTGCGAATATGTGCGAGCGTACATATTTTTGAAAAACATTATTTTATTATTTTTATGGTTTCAAAATAATATAGGTAATAATCATTTCTAGCTATCATTTCAAGTTTATGGTTTTAATTTTGAAAAGCATTTTATTTATGCAGTTATAATTATAAAGTATTTTTCCATAAAATGGTATATTAGAAAGTATATTTATGTAAAGAATATTTGTGCATACATATAGCTCATAAATATTTATTAGTTTATTTTAAATAGAAATGCAATTTTCAAAATTAATATTATTAGTATTTTTGGAAAGTATATTTTGAATTTATTATGGAGATTTAAATCTTGATTTGAATCTATGTATTTATTTAAATAGTTAAATAATTGAAATTTGATTTATTGATTTGATTTTAAACTAAGAGAATTTAATTTGATTTAAATTAGATTTGGATTTGGATTTTGATTTGATTGCTTTTAAACTAAATATGGAAATATCCAAATTGGGTTTTAAATATCCTAATCTTTATCTTATTGGGAATTCCCACATCCTATAAATAGGCAGGTACTTCTCTAATTTATTTCTATCATCCACCAAATTGTCTCCACAAATTATTCCACAAAGTGTACGTGCCTCGTGTCGGTGTCCATCTCTTCCGTGTCAGTCGTGGCGGCCTCGGGTCCGACCCCGGGTGTCAATCCAATCTTATTCCAATCTATTTTATTTACAATTACATGGTTATCTTCTTCGTGTCCACACACGGACACATGTTCTCATCAACCCCTTCGTGTCCGATATGCCGGATACGAACCCCCAACGAGAACCAAAATCCCTAACCTAACCCACTGTCACCGTCCCCGCCACCGTCACTCCGGCCACCTTGGCCGAGTGCAACCGCCATCACAACCATTACCAAGCCCTCACCAGCGACACAGCGCCCCCGATCTCTCCCGACCAAGCCCAGCCTCCAGCCCGTCCACCGCTACTGCCATCACCACCTCCGTCTCCACCGTCCCTCACGACCAACCTCTCTCCACAGATTTCGGCCGTCAACCCAGTAAAACCACCTCCACGCTCCCGCCGCGTGCTTGTCGCATGCTCCGCCCCAATACCCCGGCCAACAACCAGAGCCCGACCAAAACCCAGCCACGTCCGCAACCCAAAACCAATAGAAAACCTAAATTAAACACACACACGCCCCCTCGACTCACCTGGCCGCCTCGCCGGCGAACAGCCGTGTCCGTTGCACAAACTTCACCGCCTCGACGCCGCCTGGCGTCAGCCCCCGCACGCCGTCCCCCGTCGCGCTTCCGTCGTCCTCATCAGCCCAGCGCGTGTCCCCACGAGCCGCCGGAGGCACAGCCGTCGACCGCCCCCTAAGACTCCGCCTGGCCGTCTCCGATGGAAACCCCTATCGGAGTCTCCGTAGTGCGGCGCACCACCGTGGTCGCGCTCGGCGAGTGCCAGGCAGGCGCGGACCCAGATTGTGGCCGCCGCCTCGCTCCCAGTGAGCCTCCGACCACTGAGGCATCGCCGTCTCCTCCACCAGAAACCCTCTCTTCCTCCGTCTTACCAAAGCCCCCGTCGATCGCCGCCTCTTGCCGACCGGATCCGCCGCTCCCTACGCCGGAAAACCCATCTCCACATCCGCGCCGACCACAGACTTCCGCCGCCGCCCTCCGGCGATCCGCTCCCCCTCTCAGTCGCTCACTCGACTCTCTCTCTCTCGCTGGCTCTCTCTCTCTCTCTCTCTCCCTGCTCCTCCTCTCTCTTCCTCTGTTTAAGCCCCATGTCTTTCAAAAAAAAATTTCTTTTTGGAGAATGGTCCCCTCGAAAGAGGAGGACCACAACCCCCTTTTTTTCTTTCTTCTTTCTTTTCTTTATTTTATTTTAATTATTTATTTTGTTAATAATAATTATTATTAAGGTTATTATTATTATCTTTTGATTTCAGTATATTAAATACACTATTATTATTATTATTATTGTTATTATTATTATTACACATATATATTAAAAGTTTTATCATTATCATTATCATTATTATTATCTTAATTTATTTTATTTTGTTATTTGTTTCTTAACTTTAGTGTCTACATATTAGTGTTACCTTGGTATACATTAACATAGTGTTAATATGTAATAATATCATACTGTGTAGATATGTTGATATAAGCATTGATTAAATATTATATTATAAGATATGGTATACGATAACAATATGTATGTACACTAGTATATATTTTAGTCCATAAATTTTAGGGATTTTCTGACTTTCATCCTACTTGCTAATATGAATTTGTACTTACATCCCTCTTTTTAATTTTTGTAGACTTACATCCCACTTTTCGTCACGAAAAATATTCATTTTGTCACAAAATGTTTTTTTTGTCACGAAAAATACTTTTAGTGACGAAAAGTGGGATGTAAGTCTAAAAAAAATAAAAAGTGGGATGTAAGTACAAAGTCATATTAATAAGTGGGATGAAAGTCAAAAAATCCCTAAATTTTATTATTTTATTCTTGGTAATTAGTTACTGATATTGGCATTAATATTTTCAAACTATTTAGTAACAAAATACGTATTAGGGCTTGACCCTATATGTAGAATTTAAAACTAAATTTCAAAGCCTAGCTATAGTATTATTTGTGATATTTTCTGTAGCTTTGACCTACAAATGTTATTGTGACAAAAATAGTTTTTTTTCCTTAAAATGAGGTTTTTTTTTTGTATTTCAAAGGTTTATCTATAAATTATTTTAACTAAGAAAATATTTTCGAGTATTATAAATAATTTTAACTCGTATATATAAATATTTATTTATCCATTATTTCTTTAGTTTCTCTCATGTCTGTATCCAAGTCCTGTTGTTCCTATTCCTTCGCCCATTTTGAGACTACCATATGTCCACCTTAACTAAGTTGACCGTCCTGGACCCGATGGAACCATCCGTGCCACCATCCGAGGTCACCTTGTATAGTTGTTACGCCAAAGTCGCAGTTCATGCCACCATGATTATCGCAGCACACCAGGCGTCCTACCAGGCAAGACACCTTGCCATTAGCTATTTATTTATTTTATTTTAGCTCATATTTCATGCATTGTTTATTATTTTCTTTATGCAAAATAAACTGTGATACATGACGTAAACTGTTAGAACTTACTGTTCATTTTTCCTGCTATGTATTATTTTTCTCATATTAAACCTAGATTTAAGGGACCACCTTGTGTGTTGCATTCATTGCCTTGACACGTTGTAACACGAAGTTGTGTGTCGCATGTAGAACACGGAAGTGCGTGATTGGCTGGCCACTAGTACGTACAAGCCGTGCGATAAGAATAACCGCTAATAGAGATTGCATGCTAGTTTGACTTAGCGGTTATAGTGGTTTTGTGTTGTGGATACAACACAGTAGGCATTAGACGGGGAGGACAATTCTTTAGCGTATGGGCTTCGATGTACTTTCCCTTTTGTAACCCGTGAGCTCCGCCGGAGACGCGGGTCAGATTACCCATGATTACTGACGGCCACTGACGATTCTGCGGAACGTCATGCTCTTACTGATGGGGCCTCTGGTGCCCAAGGGGGACTACGCCGATCCTATTTAGCCAGGGCCCATGCGCAGGAAGGGTTGTTCTTAACTACATTTCACTTAGAACGGTAGACTACCTTATCCGTTAGGTACGAATACTTTTGGTTTGGGTACTTGTATCTGACCGTGGCTTGGAATAATAACTTGTCACGGATTAGTTCGTCACATCTTGTCCTTGTTTGGTTGTAGGTGTGACTTACTACTTCGATGAGAAGGTATTGAACCTTGTTGGGGTCCGGATACCATATTGGATTCATAGCATAGGAAAATACATTACCGTGAATTAGTTTACCATCTCCTGTCCTTGTTTGGTTGGGGGGATGGTACGCTCGTTCAGTAGGTGCGTATTGGAACATGTTATAATTCGATTTACTTATTTATTTGAGCAATATTTATTCAGTTTATATGGCATGATATTATGTGTCTTGTTATGTCCCTCTGAGGACCTGGTTATCTCTCCAGGTGTGTGCTATTGTCTTTCGCAGGTGCTTTAGCTCTAGTCGCGTTCGTCGCTATTTCCTCGAGGATGATTGCATTTGGATTGTCTTCGCTTCGCTTGCCAAAATCAATCTTTGTACATCATGTATTTTTTCTTTTTCTTGTTGGTTGTGGATTTGTCTCCGCCCAACATATTGTGTCAAGACAATTCATTATCTTTATATGATATCTTTTATTCATTTATTTTGTGTGGATGAGATAGTTATGGTTGTACTACATTTTACAGCTTATGTATTTATACGAGGCTTCCATATATTGGAGTATACTTCGTATGAATACAGCTGGCATGTCTACGTTCCTAGTCCTACGTATTTTGGGACTGGGGAGTTACATATTTTTGTGGTGGCCCATGCAGGTCAAGACAAATTATTTGGTTACTTTACCGTACCAAGCAAGCCTGCGTGTAGGATTAGAAGTCTAGGATCTCATCCACATACTTGACCTCTTTCCTTGACTTTATCTACCGTTTGACTCATCAATTGCATCTTGCTTGCTTGATTCCATCCCTATTCTTATCTTTCCTTCGTGCTTGCTAGAGATTGACCCTATTATTTGGATGTCCCAGAACACCCTTAGCTTAATTCTTTTAAGTTGGGTAGAACACCCCACGACCCGACACACTCTTGACCATTAAGGAGAATATATTATCTAGACCATAGAGACTAGAACCCATTAGGTCAACCAAGCCTTGATAAATAAAACCGTAGAAAGATGGAATAGGAATAAACAAAGACTTAGATCCTTATGACTCTTAGACTATTCATAATTGTTCTTTACTTCAATCTTAATCGCGTGCCTATATTTTTACTGTCTAGACTAATGATGCTAATGTAGCCTAGTTTTTGCAAGCTCAAATCTTTATCAAGCTTGTTCATGACATATGTTATTGGAAGAATTCCCACTAACATAGCGTCTAATGAAAACCGGTGCAGGATGGTCTGATCAACCGAGTGCACTTGGTTCGCTTTTGCCTATTATTCTACGTGGATGGGGACATAGTTAAGCTTGTCCTCTAGAATCCCATCCACGACTGCCTTGACAATTCTTTTGAAATTATTCGATCGTCTTTGGATCACGTATTCGTATTCGATAAACGCCTCCTTAGAACTCTATATTGCTTTCGCCTTCATCTATTTTAGGAGGACGAAGGCGTTATACTAGAACTTCCTCTAGCCTTCCTATCGGCTATGACCATTCTCACTCGATGTTGCTATATCTTCATCCTAAACTACTCGACCCTATCAAGACCCTCTAATCGCTTAATTAAAGCGAATCTATTTCGTTCTCTTAATCGTGACCCTCATTCATTACCCGTGACAATACCATATTATTTTTCTACGATCTAGATCGCGATTTCTTACGACATAATTTTGTGAAAACATTGTCATCGTTGGATCCCCACTGATACCCCCCTTGTGTCCTCTCACCCCCTACGAAATTCTTAATTTCGAGGACGAAATTCTTTTAAGTTGGGTAGGATGTAAAACTCCTAAAATTTCTACTATATTTTTTATACTGATTTAAAATTTTCGTAATACACGTCATGTAGTCGTATTATACGTCGCGCATGAGTTTTATTTCTTTTTTGAATTTTCTCGACGAGTGCGAATATGTGCGAGCGTACATATTTTTGAAAAATATTATTTTATTATTTTTATGGTTTCAAAATAATATAGGTAATAATTATTTCTAGCTATCATTTCAAGTTTATGGTTTTAATCATGAAAAGCATTTTATTTATGCAGTTATAATTATAAAGTATTTTTTTCCATAAAATGGTATATTAGAAAGTATATTTATGTAAAGAATATTTGTGCATACATATAGCTCATAAATATTTATTAGTTTATTTTAAATAGAAATGCAATTTTCGAAATTAATATTATTAGTATTTTTGGAAAGCATATTTTAAATTTATTATGGAGATTTAAATCTTGATTTGAATCTATGTATTTATTTAAATAGTTAAATAATTGAAATTTGATTTATTGATTTGATTTTAAACTAAGAGAATTTAATTTGATTTAAATTAGATTTGGATTTGGATTTTGATTTGATTGCTTTTAAACTAAATATGGAAATATCCAAATTGGATTTTAAATATCCTAATCCTTATCTTATTGGGAATTCCCACATCCTATAAATAGGCAGGTACTTCTCCAATTTATTTCTATTATCCACCAAATTGTCTCCACAAATTATTCCACAAAGTGTACGTGCCTCGTGTCGGTGTCCATCTCTTCCGTGTCAGCAGTGGCGGCCTCGGGTCTGACCCCGGGTGTCAATCCAATCTTATTCCAATCTATTTTATTTACAATTACATGGTTATCTTCTTCGTGTCCACACACGGACACATGTTCTCATCAACCCCTTCGTGTTCGACATGCCGGACACGAACCCCCGACGAGAACCAAAATCCCTAACCTAACCCACTGTCACCGTCCCCGCCACCGTCACTCTCCGGCCACCTTGGCCGAGTGCAACCACCATCACAACCATTACCAAGCCCTCACCAGCGACACAGCACCCCCGATCTTTCCCGACCAAGCCCAACCTCCAGCCCGTCCACCGCTACTGCCATCACCACCTCCGTCTCCACCGTCCCTCACGACCAACCTCTCTCCACAGATTTCGGCCGTCAATACGGCAAAACCACCTCCACGCTGCCGCCGCGTGCTTGTCGCATGCTCCGCCCCAATACCCCGGCCAACAACCAGAGCCCGACCAAAACCTAGCCACATCTGCAACCCAAAACCAATAGAAAACCTAAATTAAACACGCACGCCCCCTCGACTCACCTGGCCGCCTCGCCGGCGAACAGCCGTGTCTGCTGCACAAACTTCACCGCCTCGACGCCGCCTGGCGTCAGCCCCCGCATGCCGCCACCCCGCCGCGCTTCTGCCGTCCTCATCAGCCCAGCGCGTGTCCCCACGAGCCGCCGGAGGCACAGCCGCTGACCGCCCCCTAAGACTCCGCCTTGCCGTCTCAGATGGAAACCCCCATCGGAGTCTCCGCAGTGCGGCGCACCACCGTGGTCGCGCTCGGCGAGCGCCAGGCAGGCGCGGACCCAGATTGTGGCCGCCGCCTCGCTTCCAGTGAGCCTCCGACCACTGAGGCGTCGCCGTCTCCTCCACCAGAAACCCTCTCTCCCTCCGCCTTACCAAAGCCCCGTCGATCGCCGCCTCATGCCGACCGGATCCGCCGCTCCCTACGCCGAAAAAACCCCATCTCCACATCCACGCCGACCACAGACTTCCGTCGCCGCCCTCCGGCCGATCCTCTCCCCCTCTCAGTCGCTCACTCGACTCTCTCTCTCGCTGGCTCTCACTCTCTCTCTCTCTCTCTGCTCCTCTCTCTTCCTCTGTTTAAGCCCCATGTCTTTCAATTTTTTTTCTTTTTGGAGAATGTCCCCTCGAAAGAGTAGGACCACAGCCCCCATTTTTTTTCTTTCTTCTTTCTTTTCTTTATTTTATTTTAATTATTTATTTTGTTAATAATAATTATTATTAAGGTTATTATTATTATCTTCTGATTTCAGTATATTAAATACACTATTATTATTATTATTATTATTATTATTATTACTGTTATTATTATTATTATTACACATATATATTAAAAGTTTTATCATTATCATTATTATTATCTTAATTTATTTTATTTTGTTATTTGTTTCTTAACTTTAGTGTCTACTTATTAGTGTTACCTTGGTATACATTAACATAGTGTTAATATGTAATAATATCATACTGTGTAGATATGTTGATATAAGCATTGATTAAATATTATATTATAAGATATGGTATACGATAACAATATGTATGTACACTAGTATATATTTTAGTCAATAAATTTTATTATTTTATTCTTGGTAATTAGTTACTAATATTGGCATTAATATTTTCAAACTATTTAGTAACAAAATACGTATTAGGATTTGACCCTATATGTAGAATTTAAAACTAAATTTCAAAGCCTAACTATAGTATTATTTGTGATATTTTCTGTAGCTTTGACCTACAAATGTTATTTTGACAAAAATAGTTTTTTTTTCCTTAAAATGAGGTTTTTTTTGTATTTCAAAGGTTTATCTATAAATTATTTTAACTAAGAAAATATTTTCGAGTATTATAAATAATTTTAACTCGTATATATAAATATTTATTTATCCATTATTTCTTTAATTTCTCTCATGTCCATATCCAAGTCCTGTTGTTCCTATTCCTTCGCCCATTTTGAGACTACCTTATGTCCACCTTAACTAAGTTGACCATCCTGGACCCGATGGAACCATCCGTGCCACCTTCCGAGGTCACCTTGTATAGTTGTTGCGCCGAAGTCGCAGTTCATGCCACCATGATTATCGCAGCACACCAGGCGTCCTACCAGGCAAGACACCTTGCCATTAGCTGTTTATTTATTTTATTTTAGCTCATATTTCATGTATTGTTCATTATTTTCTTTATGCAAAATAAACTGTGAGACATGGCATAAACTGTTAGAACTTACTGTTCATTTTTCCTGCTATGTATTATTTTTCTTATATTAAACCTAGATTTAAGGGACCACCTTGTGTGTTGCATTCATTGGCCTTAACACTTTGTAACACGAAGTTGTGTGTCGTATGTAGAACACGAAAGTGCGTGATTGGCTGGCCACCAGTACGTACAAGCCGTGCGATAAGAATAACCGCTAATAGAGATTGCATGCTAGTTTGACTTAGCGGTTATAGTGGTTTTGTGTTGTAGATACAACACAGTAGGCATTGGGCGGGGAGGACAATTCCTTAGCGTATGGGCTTCGATACACTTTCCCTTTTGTAACCCGTGAGCTCCGCCGGAGACGCGGGTCAGATTACCCATGATTACTGACGGCCACTGACGATTCTGCGGAACGTCATGCTCTTACTGATGGGGCCTCTGGTGCCCAAGGGGGGCTACGCCGATCCTATTTAGCCAGGGCCCATACGCAGGAAGGGTTGTTCTTAACTACATTTCACTTAGAACGGTAGACTACCTTATCCGTTAGGTACGAGTACTTTTGGTTTGGATACTTGTATCTGACCGTGGCTTGGAACAATAACTTGTCGCGGATTAGTTCGTCACATCTTGTCCTTGTTTGGTTGTAGGTGTGACTTACTACTTCGATGAGAAGGTATTGAACCTTGTTGGGGTCCGGATGCCATATTGGATTCATAGCATGGGAAGATACGTTACCATGAATTAGTTTACCATTTCCTGTCCTTGTTTGGTTGGAAGGATGGTACGCTCGTTCAGTAGGTGCGTATTGGAACATGTTATAATTCGATTTACTTATTTATTTGATCAATATTTATTCAGTTTATATGGCATGATATTATGTGTCTTGTTACGTCCCTCTGAGGACCTGGTTATCTCTCCAGGTGTGTGCAATTGTCTTTCGCAGGTGCTTTAGCTCTAGTCGCGTTCGTCGCTATTTCCTCGAGGATGATTGCATTTGGATTGTCTTCGCTTCGCTCGCCAAAATCAATCTTTGTACATCATATATTTTTTCCTTTTCTTGTTGGTAATGGATTTGTCTCCGCCCAACATATTGTATCAAGAATTCATTATCTTTATATGATGTCTTTTATTCATTTATTTTGTGTGGATGAGATAGTTATGGTTATACTGCATTTTACAGCTTCTGTATTTATACGAGGCTTCCATATATTGGAGTATACTTCGTATGAATACAGCTGGCATGTCTACGTTCCTAGTCCTACGTATTTTGGGACTGGGGAGTTACAGCAAGCCTGCATTAGGATAAGTGTATTAGGATCTCAATCCATAATTGCTTGTAACGCCCAAGTCCCAAAATACATAGGACTAGGACATAACCATGCCAGCTGTATACATACGAAGTATATGGACCCTCGTATATATACATAAGCTATAAAATGCAGTAACCAAGGTACTAAATCTCATCCACAAAGATAAATATTAATAAAAAGCAACTTTAGATTTTTCATGAATACAATCGTTGGGCGGAGACAAATCCACTACCAACAAGGAAGGAAAAATACATGGAAAATACAATGAGTATGGCGGGCGAAGCGAAGACGATCAAGCGCAATCATCCTCGAAGAAATAGTAAATAGTGACAATCATGGCCACGGCTAGAACACCTGCGAAACACAAGAACACACACACACCTGGCGAGATAACCAGGTCCTCAGAGGGACGTAATAAGATACATAAAGAACATGCCATATAAATACAGAATATAAAATATGTCGCAATCAAAGAAAGCGATAAGACATAAATGAGGTAACCTAACTGTACTAAAGTGATCATGCAGTTTGAGAAACAATCCTTCGACGCATGAGCACTGGCTGTAAATAGGATCGACATAGTCCCCATACAGGGCACCAGGGGCCTACGTCCGTAACGTCCGAAGATCGTCAGAGGGCATCATATGCAAGGGGCTACGTCCATAACGCTCTGGAAAACGTCAGAAGGCACCTGGAGCCTGCGTCTCCGGCGGAGCGCACATGTAATAAGGAAGTGCATAGAAGCCCATACGTCAGGTAATGTCCTCCCCACCCAATGCACCTATCATGTCGCATCCACGACCATGTAACACTACTAACCGTCAAGTCTTCTAACATACAACTATTGACAGTTAGACCTAACGTACGTCCTGCACGCATCAGTGATCAGCCAACACGCAAGTCCGTAGACTATATGCTACTCATAACTCACATATCTCGTGGCACAACAGTGTTAAAGTTTATGTAATGCAGTAAACTAGAGGTAGTCCCTTAACTCTAAGTTCATATGCAATCAAAGGTAAATAACAAGGTACAACTAATACCACTGAGCAGATAGTAATCAAGAACTAGAAATAAATGAACAGTGCTATGTAAATAAAATGCAACTAAAATAAATAGTATAATGGCAAGGTATCTTACCTGTTGTTACGCCTGGTGTGCGATAATCTGACAAGTCCAGCTGGGTCCAATAACCATAGTCATGGTGGAGAGGTCCAAGGTCGCAAGGAAATAGAAAAGGTGATCAGTTGCAATCAAGATAATTGAGAGAATTTGTGGAAATAAATACATATACTTTGTTTAGAAAATATTTTATAAATAATTTCTACATAATACTCGAAAATACTTTATATATACAACTTGGAAATTATTTGTTTGTATTAGTCAAAATATGTTTTTAGGTACACACTTGGAAATTAAAATCGTTTTAGGCTAAAACCTTAAGTTTACCAAAAATAGGATTTCTATGAAGATAACCTGTATTTTATTAGTAGAGATAATTATTGGAATACTCGAATCATTCATAATTTCGAAAACCCTTTTTTTTTACTAGTTTAAATTTTTTTGGAAAATGTTTGAAGGTAAAAAGGTCTTGGACTAGTATCAAATAATGCAATTTATTAATAATATATTTGACCAAAATATATTTCTAGTATTTATAAAATAATACAGTTATTAATACTGCAATTATACTACTAGTCTTTTTAAATAGTATTAATAGTAATACCCATATATAACAAAATATTATTTCTAATAATAATATTGAAAATAATAACACTAAAAATAATAATAATAATAATAATAATAATAATAATTCCCTCAACCCATCTCAGCATTTCCTCCATTTCCTTCAGTAGAGAGAGAGTACTAAAAGGAAATAAAAACGGAAGAGGAGTGGGGGATTACCGAGAGGAGCCGGCGGCGAAGTAGGACGGCGCGGCGGGAATGGCGCCTGTGCGGGGGCGGTGGCCCTGAGGGCACAGCGGCCGGAGAAATCGGAGACGGAGGTGCTGCCTCGGAAAAAACCGCAGTGCAGCGGAGTAGAGGGCGTTGTGGGAACTCCGGCGGACGGCGAGATTTATCGGCGGCAGTCTGGTTCTCGAACAGAGGTCGGCGTTAGATGGCCGGAGCGGCGCTGGAGGTGGCCATCCGGGCTGGCCCTGCGCGCGGGGGCGCACGGCAGGCGGATCCGCAGCGGCGGCAGGGGTTTTCAGCGGGCGGCGGTCATCGGGTGCGCCTGGCGACGGATGATCTGGTGCGTCGCGGTGCTACGACGGGGCGCCGGGATGGAACGGAGACACGCGTCGGCGCGGAGGCGGCTGTAGCAGCGGTGGACGGGATCTGTGCTATGGCTGCGCTCCAGGCGGCGGGAGCGGCGGAGTTGATGGGGGTTTTCGTGACGGGGCGGCCGTTCGCGGCGGGCGCAGCGTCGGAAAGGGGAGTTCCTGCTCGGCTCGGTGAGGATTTGTTTCCCTTCCTCCTTTTCTTACTTCTGTCGATGGTGGTTGCGTCGGATCTTGGTTGATGGTGGTGACGGTGATGGCACGGACAGGGTGGTTGTCGAGACCATGCAGGGAAGAGGCGGATGGGTAGCATGATTTGGGGATGGGCGATGCTTGTGGTTCGGTTTCGGTGTGCTGGTGTTGGTCGCTGCGGTGATGGCGTAGGAGTCGGGGTGTTGATGGATGTGGGTAGAGTTAGGATCGGGTATTCGATGACGTCGGGGTGTGTCCGACACGGGGATAATATAATTGTATAATATGGAATAAGAATGGTGGACACAGACACAATACACATCTGTGGATGGAAAAATTCTGGAGGAGTACCTCTCCTTTTTATAGGAGGTGGGAATTTCCAGTTGGATAGGGATTGGGATTAATTAAATCCCATTTAGATAAATCACCCATTAATTTAAACCGATTAAAAATAACTCAATCCAAATTCAAATCAAATCTAGATAGATTCTATTCTTAATTTAAACTATTTTTAAATAAAGTCAATAAAATCTTTTCCAATTTAAATTACTATGATTAATCAAATATTGAATAAAACAAGATTCCAAATATCTTTTTCATAAATATTAAAATATAATATTAATTAATTTTGAAAATCAAGATAAATACTTAAATCAGTACCAAAATAAAATAAAATAAAAAATCAGTAGAAATTTAGGGGCTTTACATCCTACCCAACTTAAAAGAATTTCGTCCTCGAAATTTAGGAAAAATTAGGGTAGGTAGGGCGAAGGGGATGGAAAGTGTTTATTTGAATAGATATACGAGATCACGAGAATGTAAACGTAATATTCGCCGAGGAGGCGAGTGACATTTCAATGGCAACGTGTCATTCGATCGACTAGAATAAAATTTTGATGGTTTTAGATTACAATCATGCACATGAAAATCGATCAATGACTAAGCTCAATCAACCTTAACATTAACCTAAGAAAGACAACCTCATAGGTAGGTAATAATCTTCTTATTCCTTTGATTTCAATATTCATGTAATTCTTTCTTATCATAAATCGATCTTTCCATTAATTTCTTTCGTACCACGTCCCGTTACCAAAAATCAATACGATTATAATTGTATTCGAACTTCCTATATCCCGTCATAAAATAGTTCTCAAATTTGAATTCCATAATCTCCATTATACTAGCTCACTTTATACTTATCTTTCCAAGCCATAATTCTAAAATCTTCAATCAATTTGGCCCAAGTAAAAGTTAAAATCTCCTTACTACGATTTGTATTTGTTGCTTAATGCATCCATGGGTATCAAAATCCGTCTTCAATGATAAATCTCGAAAACTATCCGTATACCTTCATAACTCAATCTTCTATCATAAGTGCAAATTTTCTAAAATACTTATTAGTCACTTCTCTTGAAAATTTGAATTCAATAATATCAGTTTCTTGATGGTAGAAATGAAACTCATCTTAACTTCATAGTCATATTCATCTTAGAACTTTTAAAAAAATATAGAGGTTTCTTTCCTCAACAATTGGTCATCCTTGAAAGCTAATATCATAATAACACTCTATGCTATCGAAGGCAACGTCAACATTGTCCTTATCAAAAAATTTGCATTCATAAATTTAATATATAAATTTGGACTCTTAAACCACCAACACTTTAGAAGATTCTTCACTCGATATTTAGTTACCTCAAAACCAGCTTTTTGAAATTCGAGAAGTCTATTGACTCTTGAGTGTTTCATCAAAACACCGTATATCATTCCTTATTTCATATATTTGGATTTGTCGCACACTTATTTATGTCTCATCTACACCTCAAAATCTTGTAATTATCTTAACCACTATATTATTTATCCATGTTGTGGGGTTTCTCCAATCTAACCTCTAATAACCCAAGATTGTCATGATCAAATGTCATTTCGCATAAGGGAATCATACAAGGAACAAGGTGGCGTAAACAATGGAGAAATCATAGCGAAGTATGAGGAAGCAATTTAATTGGAAGGGAGAAAAGTAAGTGTTGCTAATAAAAAGGTGTTATGGGTCTAAGTAATCAAGATAATACAGGAAAATAAAATGACAAGGGTTAAGCAGTCAAGATAAAAACACAAGTTTAGCATTTAACGGATTTAGTAGATCGCAATCGGGCCGAAGATTTGAGTCGTGATTGAGTCCAAATATATAGTCAAAAGTATATCGGTACCATGGTATAGGTTATAGTTGAGTCTTTATGGCCCGAAAGTCGTACCATAAAAATAGAGTACAAGGGGACGTGTTTTAGTGGGACATGATATACCTACATGAAGGTGAGCTCGTCTAGGTCTTGCATGTGAAATTGGTTGGAAGGAAAAGTCTAGTGTTGTGCTCCAAATATCAAAGTCACGATAGGGAGCGCCGAATGATCAAAAATAGAAAGTGGATTTTCATAAGGTACTAATTAATGCACGAAAATAAAAGGTTTAAGGCACGAAGTAAAGATAATTATGAATCTCGTAGGTCAAGGTAAAGTAAGTTAGAGGCACAGTTTCTAGAGAGAAAATAGTCTCGTAGATAAGGGTATGGTCAAGAGAATGACTCTAATCATTTCTAGTTTCAAACAATTAGATGGTCATGAATAATGATCTAGATTTGAGGGAAGGTTGAGTAAGTCGAAGATATGTTCATCGGTTTGGTCGGTGACTAATTACACTTGTGTATATGCAATATCATAATCATAGGTGGCATGGCAATCTAATGTGGAATACTTCTATCTCACTAGGGTGACCTTACTTGCTTCTTAGTCCTCTACCAATATATGATTTAATCTAAGATTTCAAGTTCCTCGAAATTTTCTCAATAAAATTTCCAAGATACTTCGCCAAAATTTCAATTATCTTAGACTGTCAACTTTAATCACAATTTAAATCTCTAATAAATCTCGAAACAACTCTTGTGTATTGCAAATCGAATAATAACCCCTTTTTTTATTTTTCCAAATCTTAAACTCAACATTTAATAAGTTTATCCGTCGAAATTCATACTACCAGATGAAACATTTAGATAGCTCCCGAATTTAATTCTATATCCTTTAAATGTGTATATCTCGCTTCCAATAAGTCCCAACTACTCTTCATTTTTTTTTTCAAAATTTTTAATATCCATAATCAAGACTTTAAACTCGAAATCTAAATAACTTTATATACCATAGAACAAAATTTGAAATTTGAGTCTTTCCTTCAAGTCGATTTCATATCTTCCAAAAATATTTCAAACAAAACTTTTACCATTATCTCTTCAAGCTCAAAATTAATACTTATAATTCGTAAATCGTAGAATCAATTTAAAACCTCAAGCTCTCTAACAAACTGTAAATCATAACCCTTCATGTTCTCTAGTCATTACAAAATCATAACTTATAATTTAAAACACTTTAATAATTTTGAGATAACCTTAACATATTCAATCCAAACTTGAACTTAATCGTAATTCATGTGTCACAATTTAATGATGTTTCTCAAATCGGTTTCATATCCCAATAAATCATAAACTATTTTACAATTTCAAAAAATATCATAAATCATAAATTTGTTTTCGCGATCTAGTTGTCCTCTTGTGTATACCACCTTGTAATAGCAAAATAAATTCCAACTATCCATTGAAGGTGGTAATATGCTACTACCCAACTTGAAATTAACTAATCCTTAAAATCATACTTTCTAGAAAAATAAATTCCTTTATATCTCAAATAAAATTCCAATGCATATTAATTGCCAATGCAATCCATCTAGCCATGTGTTTAACCTATGGGCATATACTAGTTTAGTCATCTTACTAAACACGAACTAAGAATTTACGGTAGAAGGAGTCAAGCAAGATGCAAATCAAGGAGGTCGAACGAGAGTTCGAAATTTGAAGTAAAAAAAAGATGTCAAGTAAGTGGATGAGATTCTAGACTCTAATCCTATATTGCAGGCCCGTTCGGTACAGTCATATAACCGAAACGGCAAACTTGACCTGCATGGGCCACCACAAAAACATATAACGCCCTAGTCCCAAAATACATAGGACTAGGACATAACCATGCCAGCTGTATACATACGAAGTAAATGGACCCGCGTATATATACATAAGCTGTAAAATGCAGTAACCAAGGTACTAAATCTCATCCACAAAGATAAATATTAATAAAAAGCAACTTTGGATTTGTCATGAATATAATCGTTGGGCGGAGACAAATCCACTACCAACAAGTAAAGAAAAATACATGGAAAATACAATGAGTATGGCGGGCGAAGCGAAGACGATCAAGCGCAATCATCCTCGAAAAAATAGTGACAATCATGGCCACGGCTAGAACACCTGCGAAACACAAGAACACACACACCTGGCGAGATAACCAGGTCTTCAGAGGGACGTAACAAGATACATAAAGAACATGCCATATAAATACTGAATATAAAATATGCCACAATCAAAGAAAGCGACAAGACATAAATGAGATAACCTAACCGTACTAAAGTGATCATGGAGTTTGAGAAACAATCCTTCGACGCATGAGCCCTGGCTGTAAATAGGATCGGCATAGTCCCCATAAAGGGCACCAGGGGCCTACGTCCGTAACGTCCGAAGATCGTCAGAGGGCATCATATGCAAGGGGCTACATCCATAACGCTCTGGAAAATGTCAGAGGGCACCTGGAGCCTGCGTCTCTGGCAGAGCGCACAGGTAATAAGGGAAGTGCATAGAAGCCTATACGTCATGTAATGTCCTCCCCACCCAATGCACCTATCATGTCGCATCCACGACCATGTAACACTACTAACCGTCAAGTCTTCTAACATACAACTATTGACAGTTAGACCTAACGTACGTCCTGCACGCATCAGGGATCAGCCAACACGCAAGTTCGTAGACTATATGCTACTCATAACTCACACATCTCGTGGCACAACAGTGTCAAAGTTTATGTAATGCACTAAACTAGATGTAGTCCCTTAACTCTAAGTTCATATGCAATCAAAGGTAAATAACAAGGTACAACTAATACCACTGAGCAGGCAGTAATCAAGAACTAGAAATAAATGAACAGTGATATGTAAATAAAATGCAACTAAAATAAACAGTATAATGGCAAGGTATCTTGCCTGTTGTTACGCCTGGTGTGCGATAATCTGACAAGTCTAGCTGGGTCCAACAACCATAGTCATGGTGCAGAGGTCCAAGGTCGCGAAGAAGTAGTAAAGGTGATCAGTTGCAATCAAGATAATTGAGAGAATTTGTGGAAATAAATACATATACTTTGTTTAGAAAATATTTTTATAAATAATTTCTACATAATACTCGAAAATACTTTACATATACAAGTTGGAAATTATTTGTTTGTATTAGTCAAAATATGTTTTTAGGTACACACTTGGAAATTAAAATCGTTTTAGGCTAAAACCTTAAGTTTACCAAAAATAGAATTTCTATGAAGATAACCTGTATTTTATTAGTAGAAATAATTATTGGAATACTCGAATCATTCATAATTTCGAAAACCCTTTTTTTTACTAGTTTAAATATTTTTTTGGAAAATGTTTGAAGGTAAAATGGTCTTGGACTAGTATCAAATAATGCAATTTATTAAAATATATTTGACCAAAATATATTTCTAGTATTTATAAAATAATACAGTTATTAATACTGCAATTATACTACTAGTCTTTTTAAATAGTATTAACAGTAATACCCATATATAACAAAATATTATTTCTAATAATAATATTAAAAATAATAACAATAAAAATAATAATAATAATAATAATAATAATAATAAAACTAATAATAATAATAATAATAATAATAATAATAATAATAATAATAATAATAATTCCCTCAACCCATCTCAGCATTTCCTCCATTTCCTTCAGTAGAGAGAGAGAGTACTAAAAGGAAATAAAAACGGAAGAGGAGTGGGGGATTACCGAGAGGAGCCGACGGCGAAGTAGGGCGGCGCGGCAGGAATGGCACCTGTGCGGGGGCGGTGGCCCTGAGGGCACAGCGGCCGGAGAAACCGGAGGTGGAGGTGCTGCCTCGGGGAAAACTGCGGTACGGCAGACTAGAGGGCGTTGGGGGAACTCCGACGGACGGCGAGATTTATCGACAGCAGTCTGGTTCTCGAGCAGAGGTCGGCGGGTATTCGATGACGTCGGGGTGTGTCCGACACGGGGATAATGTAATTGTATAATATGGAATAAGAATGGTGGATACAGACACAATACACATCTGTGGATGGAAAAATTCTGGAGGAGTACCTCTCCTTTTTATAGGAGGTGGGAATTCCCAGTTGGATAGGGATTGGGATTAATTAAATCCCATTTAGATAAATCACCCATTAATTTAAACCGATTAAAAATAACTCAATCCAAATTCAAATCAAATCTAGATAGATTCTATTCTTAATTTAAACTATTTTTAAATAAAGTCAATAAAATCTTTTCCAATTTAAATTACTATAATTAATCGAATATTGAATAAAACAAGATTCCAAATATCTTTTTCATAAATATTAAAATATAATATTAATTAATTTTGAAAATCAAGATAAATACTTAAATCAGTACCAAAATAAAATAAAATAAAAAATCAGTAGAAATTTAGGGGCTTTACATTGCTATTGAAACTTCTTTTGATTTAACTATAGCCCTTGAACCTTGAGTTTGTATTCAATCGTACCTTCTTGAACTCTTTGTAATTAATTCTCGTCTTTCCTTATTTTGGAAGGATGAACCCTCGTGCTTGATGTATCCCTTCAGTTATATTTTGTCATAGGATATAAGCAAGGTTGATAAAATATCTCAGAGGAGGGTGATTTTGTAATGTTTGAAGGGTTAGTATAGACCATTACAGATAGACTGATTAAAATGGAGTGACAGTTTGAATATTTATATATGTGATTTAGATCTAGTAGGGAGATTTTCTTTTATCAATGAATATAAATTCCTACCATTTACTTAAGCAGATAGAGTTGGATTAGAAGTTTTACGCATTCAGACAGATTGGTTAGGAGGATGAGATGGATTTTCCATAATGACTTAGAATACGATTTGAGAGAGTACATAGTTGAATTTTGGGATTAGTTGTTGCTCTCAAACAAAATAGGACGAGCTTTATAGAACTTTAGAAAGTATGCTATGAGTTTCTCATTATAGATAGAATGGTTCGATGAGCCTTGTACTTAAAATTAGACTTAAGCCTGTATAGAAATTTTGTCATTATATTGTAGAGAGATTTTCTCTTGGAGGAGGTAATCATGACTTCATATTTGTATTGGAAGGTGAATTTGGAATACGATAGTCATTTAGTCAAAAGGATTCCCACAATAAAGATAGATACTAGATGATCATATAAGAGTTGTAAATTATGATAGCAAAGACAAAAAAGGATAGTACTACAGAGGGATATGTTGTGGTGGAAAGGATAAGTTATATTAGAACTAGATAGTCATCAAAATGGAAGGTTAGACTAGTATTGTAATGGCCAATCAAAACCAGGATTTGAAGATTGCACGAGAGTAAATATTATGTTAGGAGTATTAGATCTAAGTTCCTGCTTAACTTAACCATGATCCTTACCTAATAAGTTAGACATAAGAATGGCTAGACGTACTTGTAAGGATTATATAGTGTGTTACGTCCCAATCCAAAAAAACACGAGACCAAGCTACGTAGCATTGGCCAGCAACATATTCAACCAGACTCTTGCCCGACTCGAATACATATAAGCTGTTTAAATTGGTGTAAATATCACTATATCAACTCTATATCTCAATCCATATAACAAAAGCATAAAGAAAAGGAAATATGAATACTAGTCTGCAGCCCAATAATCATACTTGCCCGAGTAGACTCAAGAGAATAAAAGAGTCTATAAATACTATGCAATCAAGCAGATATGAAATATAAGAATGATACATATATACTACGAAAGAGTAATACCTGCAATGAAATGGGTGCTCAGCAAATATCGACAAGAACTCTATAAACCGACTCAGCCAACCTGGAAGAAAACCAGGTCCTCAGCGGGACGCAACAAGATACATAGTATACAAGCCACTATGAAACTATGTATGAAAATCATTAGGGTGTTCTAATAACTATGTGTAAATGCAATGAAAAAAACTTTTGATGAATTGTGGACACATACAAAAAAGAAGAAGAAAATGCTGTCTTTTCTTTATTGGCACAATGTACCATAAATCAAGTACGCCTGAGAGATCCTGCGCTGATGATCCCCGAGTACAAAAAAGAATTCTGGGGAATGGGACGATGGAGATCGAGCGGCAGTTGCTCCTTTACTCCATTGACACTCCGATTACAAAAGTGGGAGAAAACCTAAGAAAATTGCTAACTCTCGGCTCACTGGCAAGAAGTGCAGCAATTTAGCTCTTGAAAATGCTCTTCGTTCTGTGTTTTAAAGAGGGATGAGGCCCTCTTTTTATAGTCGTTCTTGAGCTGGAACGATGTTATGCGCCCACATGAGGAAACACGCTAGTTTTTATGTGGGTACATAGTCCTACTTTGGGCGCATAGGATATATGCGCATACAGGCTGCGAGATCGTGGGTTGGTCGTGGCGTTGACATGGTCGCATGCTTCGGTGCACGATTGATCGTGGAGACTGGCGTGGCCGTATGTTTCGGTGCATGTTGTGATCATGGCTTTGACTGAGTCAGGTTTGGGCGCATAGCCATGTCTCAGGCTATGTGCCCTCCTTTCGGGGATGCTAGTCTTGGGCGCATGGGGCTTCACTGGCTGGGCGCATGGAGCTTCACTGGCTGGGCACATAGAGCTTCACTGGCTGGGCGCATTGAGCTTCACTGGCTTTGGGCGCATGGGGCTTCATTGCTAAAAAATTTTCATGCTTCTACAAGACCCCCTTCAAAGTTTTCGATACTTGAACGAGTTTGAAATACTTTGAAAGAAGCATGGATCGTCTTCTCGTGATGCAATGGGCACATAGCACGGGCCTCTCTTTGGTCGCATAGTATTTGACCAGCCTGTCAGAGTGATACATTTGTTTGATATCTTCCTCGAAATCTGAACTGACAGATTCATCGGGGTAGAATTTGAAGCGATCCATCCTTCATACGTTGTCCACATCAGCAAGTGGCAGTCGCATAGTGTGCAAGGGTCTGGTTCTTCATATGGGCACATAGGCCATTATGGGCGCATACTGCACAATGGGCGCATAAAGCTAAGTGGGCGCATAGTATACGGCCTGTGCCTATAAATAGACCCTGAAGGAGAGAGAGATCATTATTCCCTTATCTTAGAATTTTTCAGAAACTCTTCATCTTCTTTCTTTGAGAACCATGTCTCCCAAGGTTGCTAAGAGATCCGCGAAGGGCAAGGAGGCTGCACCGAGTGGCTCTCCCCCTGCGACAACGTCCTTAGCAGTCTAGGACCCGATTCTGGGTAAGGGCATGCTTCAAAAATAAAGTCTCGACCGTTAATTTATGATGCTCGGACTTTTCTTCTGCCTGGGCGCTTGCGCTTAAGGCAATATGCTTCTGTGAGCATCATTATGCGCCCATAGAAGTCATGCGCCAACACTGTGGTGTGCCAGGCGCCCACGCGTTGCCATGTTATACGCCCTCTAACTGTGGCATCTTATGCGCCCACGTACTGTTCGTATGTTATACGACCACATGTCTTGTTTTGGGCGCATATCCCTTTGGGCGCATAAAAGCCTTTCAGGACTTAGTTTTTCTTACATTTTTCTGAGTCTGACTTTCTCTTCTGTCTTTGCTTCTTGCAGCATCCATACCGAAGGATGAGACCATTGTGAAGGAGGAGATGCTGCC
Organism: Iris pallida; assembly: GCA_029216955.1. Lineage (NCBI taxonomy): Eukaryota > Viridiplantae > Streptophyta > Magnoliopsida > Asparagales > Iridaceae > Iris > Iris pallida. The sequence continues at coordinate 1,072,041 of JANAVB010016600.1, forward strand.
TTCTTTCATCAAACAAGAGTTACCGTTCGTTAAGGAGGAGGTGATACCAAAAATTGAGGTAAAAGAAGAGTTGGCGCTCATCGGAGAAGAATTACTCCCAAGATTAAAGCTGCTGTAAAGGAGGAGCCCAAGCCTGAGGGTAGTAGCACTGGGAGTTCTGACCCACCTGCCCCGGCCGAGGACCTTAATCAAATAGATCCTTCATATGTGAAATGGTTGAGGGAATGGTATATGCCTCGACACAGCTAGGATCTGCGGGTTCCCATAAATGTTCATATTTTGTCTTGGTATTTCTGTCTGCTTTAGCTTTTTGTCAGGTGTTTCTTCCTGGAGCGGAAGAGACTTTCCAAGCCTCCTTTCCGATGACCTCCACTGAATATGACGAGATGGCCCAGGAAGTCGTCAAAGCTTTCTACTCTGTGCTGAAAGTGAAGCTTCCTGGAGTCTTGAATCGGAATGCTGCCTTCGACCCTGTGAAGGCTGTCGCTAAATGTTAAGTGGTGGCCCTCGAGAGCATTGTCGGCTATGAAGAGCGGGCCAATACTCTGAGTAAAGTTCTGAACGACCTGGAGGGTCAGGTGGCCAGGTTTCGGAATACCAAACAGTGGAGCCCGATGTCGTTGTTCTGCGCAAAGGACGAGGCTTTGATGACGGCTCTTGCGGAGAAGAAGGATACCTTCCAGGCAAGGAAAGATGCCCTTGTTCGAGAGATCGGCGAACTGGCTGACCAGTATGGCCAGTTTAATCCTGCAAGCGAGGTCCGTACTGCCTCGAAGAACAGGCTGGCTGCGCAGATCACTGAGAAGTATAATCACATTGCGCAGATCAAGAACGAGATCGCCCAGCTGGAAGCTGACTTGAGGGCGACGACATCTGAACATGAGGATTACTTAGCCCAGGCTGCCATGACTGCCACCACTTCTGCCCGTTTAGAAGATCAGCCGACAAAGTTGGAGGGGGAGCATCTGAGTCTGATCCTCTTCGAGGATGAAGCCGCTCGTCAAGAAGAGGCACGGCGCCGAACTACTGTGAAGTCTAAAGTCGAGATTGCGGCTCTGAGGGACAACATAAACTGCCTATGTATCCTGTAGATTTTTGTAACTTCTTTTTTTTCTAGCCGTCATGGCTCTTGTACCTTTTTTCTGTCTCTTGATAGACGTTGAAGTACAAAATAAAAAATCTTTTCAGAATGAATGTGGTTTTGTGAAATATCGGTGCTAGAGGTAATATGGACGTAGCAAGGATATTTCTGGTAGATATTCCGCTGGAGAATTTTGATGTGGACCTATTATCCATTTTATATTCAAGTTATTTGAATATAGATAATAAGTTGAATGAAGCTGCTAGTAGAGGTAATATGGACGTAATGGCAGAGGATGTTCTATATTTGACCAGAGATAATATGGACGTGAAAAGATATATAACATTAGGTAGGAGTGGATAATTTAGAGGTAATAGGGACGTGATTATCCTTGATGAGTGCTTTGCTCAAAGGTTATATGGACGTGGCAAAACGTAATCATTTCACCGGGGAAATAATTATCGAAAAATAATTCAGAGATAATAGGGACGTGACTTATTTTCGTCAAACCAAGTTTGGACAGAGTAAAAAACGGGGATGATTCCACTGGAGAAATTTTTAGAGGACCTATTATCCAGGGCATATTCAAGACTCTTGAAATACGGATAATAGTTAGATAGTTTTTCGAATCATATAAACATCATACTGTACATTTATATGACTGAACACATGTGAACAAAAAAGGTTACACATAGTACTTCTTGAGAAGTTTTAGAATATACTGATTCTATGATGAAAGTCACCATGAGCAAGTCACCATCATGCTTGGTTAGCCGGTACGCACCGTTAGAATATACTGATTCTATGATGAAAGGACCTACCCGTTTAGGCTAGAATTTTCCTTTTGTTTTGTGCGTCATGGCCATTGGTCTTCTCACTGCTAAGACCAGATTGCCGACTTGGAAGATCCTTTCCTTCACTTTTTTATTGAAGGCTCTGGAAAGGCGTGCTTGGTATAGCTCAATGCGCTACTAAGCTAACAAGCGTTTTTCGTCTAGCGCTTCGAGCTCCTGGAGTCACAGACGATAGCTTTCTTCTGTAGTTAGCTCGTTGGCTAGGGCTACTCGAAGAAAAAACTATAGAATTCTAGGGAAAGAACTGCTTCACTCCCATAAACCAGAGAGAATGGCGTACTGCCTGTTGGAGTCCGAACTGTTGTACGATAGGCCCATAGACATTCACCGAGCTTCTCATTCCAATCGTTCTTGTTTGAAGATAGGAACTTCTTGAGAAGTTTTATAACGGTTTTGTTGAAGGCTTCTGCTAGTCCATTAGCCACTGGATTGTAGACAGTAGAGGCTACGTTCTGGATTCAGTTCTTATCGCAGAACCGATAGAATATATGACTTGCGAACTATGGACCATTATCATGGATGATCCTGCGAGTTAGACCGAAGCGATAGATGACGTGATGTTTGATGAAACTGATCACGTTTGACGCCTTCACTTCGGTGAGCGGTATAGCTTTCGCCCATTTGGAGTAGTAATCGGTTATGGCTAGGATGAACCGATGTCCTTTGGAGTATGGCGGGATGATTGGTCCTATGACGTCTATGCCCCAGGCTTCAAACGGCCAGGATGCTGCCGTCTGGTGTAGAAACTCCGAAGGTTGATAAATAAAATCGGCATGGAACTGACAAGCTCTACACTTCTTTGTATATTCAACAACATCTGCTATCATTATGGGCCAGTAATAACCCATTCATTTGAGGCGATATTGTAATTTGGGGCCTGGTTGATGTGCACCATAAACTCCATCGTAAGCCTCCTGGAGTGCGTGTTTGGCTTCTGCGTCTGATAAGCATCGTAATAGTAACTCGTCGTAAGAGCATCGGCACAACATCTTGGTAGCTGTGTCGTAGTAAAATCTGAAGGATCATCTTTGGATAGACACTGCTTCCTTCGGGTCCTCGGGGAGGATTCCATAGACGGCGTAGTCTATGAAAGGAAATATCCAGTCTTTAGCATCGACATTTGTTTCTGTTGTGTAACTGTGATGAATATGCAAGGCATTTTTTGCACAGAATAATTCTCGACCAGACACTGTGATCGACTGCTGAGTATTAGTAGGAACAGTCAAGGAAGCAGCGAGACCGGCTAGAGCATCTGCTTATATATTATGTAGTCGAGGCACGTGCTCGATGAAGAGCCCAACGAAAGTAGACGCCAACTCGATTGTTGCTTTGCAGTAGGGAATGAGATCTTCGTGGCGAACTTCATAATCTTCTCGGACCTGTGAGCACCCTGAATTTCGGGTTGATTTTTTTTTTTTTTTTATTTTTCTGATTAATTGGTTTTGATAAATATTTTATCCTATTTATTTATCATTAAGTGTACTTCTTCATGCCTTTGATATTTGGAGTGTCAGGGATGTTCAACTCTGGAAATCTTCTTCACGAGTTTGGGAGTGGACATGATTACCTTCCTGATGGTATATAGTGTCCCACTCAAACTTGTTCCCTTGTGCTCTTTTTGCTTCACAGAACTTCGGGTCGAATTAGACCGTTTGATTATTAATTAATTTTCCACTCTTTTCCTTGATCATTATTAGCACGTTACCGTGATTTTTAATTTGGGAGCGCAAGACCAGTCAGTTTCTTGAAACCAACTTCTCATGCTTGATCTACTCGAGACGCTCGTCACCCATGACCTTCGTGTCCCACTCAGACACGTCATTTTGTGCTCCATTTGATTCGCACAACTTTTCCGACACGTGACCCGATTTTATTTTACTCCACGGCGTCACATTCATCTTCCAACTTGATTTGTGGGTCCCCTGTCGACCAAAACCTGTCAGCCCCAACTATGGACATAGCCCACATTGAGCCTACTACCCTTCCGACACTTGTGTTCCATTTATTAGAATCCCCATGTGCTACTTATTTACCCATGATCATCAACGTCTAATTTTAATTCGATTTTTGCACAATGTCCAGTTTTGACCCAATCCGGCTCCACCGAGTCCAACCCAGCTCCATGTTATTCTCCATCATGATACCCTCATATTTTCTTGCCCAAAAATATTAGTACTCATTCTACCCATTTTTTAATTATTTATTGGAATTTTCCTTGAATTAAATCCCTATAGGATAACCTACTTTTTTCTATATTTAACCATAGCCATTGATTCCCTCTTTAAATCCTAACCCTCTATTCCCAATTTCTCCACACAACATGGTGCTGCCGGCCCTAATTTCTAGGATAACACTTTTCTTCCATTCTCTCTCTTCTCATTTAATATTACTCTTTCTCTCTCTCTCTAAACAATTGTTGTTCCATGCAACACAACAACAACACCTACACCATGCATCTCCTCCACCCTCACACACCCGAGCTCCTTGGCTGGCCGACCCCTGCCCTCCTCCGACGTGGCCTCGCCGTCGGCCACCCTTGACCGTCGGCCACCACCACCATTCTTCTCCATCTCCTTCCATCCTCCTTCCTCCTCCATTCCATCATCCAAGCCTTAACCATCATCCCCACCACCACCATGCAACTCTGCCACCACCACCATATCAGCCATCACCTATGCACCGGATAGCCGACCGCCGTGCTAGGACGTGCGCCGCCCGCCGTCGCCGTCCTGGCCGAGCACGGCTGCGCCACCAGCGCGCAGCAGCAGCGGCTGCACCACTGCACAGGCGCGCATGCACGAGCGCGGGCCGCCGTCGTACGCCGCCGCGCCGCCGCGTGGGCCGCCGTGGCTCGCCATAGGTGCACCCCACTCCGGCGAGTCTTCCCCTTACGGCCACCATCCTCCGGGACGCACCGTCGAGGCGATTCGTGCGTTTTGCACGACGTCCCGTCGTGACGAGCTTGAAAACGAGGCTGAAATGTCACCCCGTCGCAGCGACTTCGTGCACGTTTTCCCGGAGATCTAACCATTGGATCAGCTATTTCTTCGCTCCGTCACAGTCTCGGTATATACACCTTCATCCCTGTCAATTTTCGTCCGTTAATTTTATCGTTTGATACATCAAAACCGGCCACCAAGTTGACCGTTTAAATTGTATTAAATTTGGACAGTTTCGCGGGGCCAACTTCGTCAGCTTGTATCTCCTCCACCGCAGCTCTGTTTGGCGTGCTACCAGTTCCTGTGCGAAGCTGGTATAACCCTCTTGCTACCCCTCCAGTTTTGTTTCATTGTGAGCTTGTTTGATTGGTTGATTTCGACGCCAAAGTTGGTTGTCCGAATTCGTAATTTCCAACTTGTAAAATTCCATTTTTGAACACGGGACTCCAAATTTTATTTCTGACACCACCATTAGACTCGTGGCGTCGTTCTGGCATATTTTCATATAAAATTTGTTAGATTTGGAGAACATGGGCCCGGGCACGCATTTCGGTGCAAAGTGGGTCCCACATTCTGGGTCAACGGGACTTTTTGACGTCGGCTCATCGGAATCCAATTCTGGAGATATCGTTGAGTTCGTATCATCATTCTGGACTCTTTGACATGTAGTTTGCTAAGTTTTGAGAACTTTGGCTCCGGCACGCTTTTTCGTGCAAACCGGAATTCCAAGTTCTGGTGAACGGGCCAAATTGAGATCGGGTCAACGGAATCCAATTCTGGAGATACCGTTGGGTTCGTATCGTCATTCTGATTTCGTGGACATATAATTTATTATATTTTCTAGACTTGTTTTTTTGCACGTTTTTCGGTGCAAAACGGCTCCGACACGGACACTGTTTTGACCCAAAATTACCTTTTTGCCCTTGTGTCCAAATTGGACCGATGGATAGGCTATCCTAGCTAATTTGACTATTCTGGACACGTTGGCGATATTTATTTCATCGTCCGACAATGTTTGTTGATAATTTCTCTGAGTTTAACCTTTTTATAATTAATTAATAATTAATTCATATAATGTTCGTATTTCGGGATTAGTACAACGAAACTGAGATCAGCCAATTCCAGTGATTTCACATCGCTGAAATTGACAAGTTGGACACGTGGATCACTATAATAAGATTATCAACCTTACCGATAATCTTCTTATCTCGATTTACGTGACGTAAGTTTCGACGTACAAATAATGAAGTACACTTTATATAAGACTAGAATTGACCCTGTTTGACCGGAGTTGACCAGTTGACCCAAAGTCAACTGTAAGTCAACGCTTGACCTAGTTTGACTAAATTATTGACCGGAGTTGACCTAGAGTTAATTTGACTTAGAAGAACCTAGGATAAAATAGATTGTTTGTGGATTCATTTATTACAACTTGAACACCTTGTAACCTGTGTTGCTTTAGATAGGACTCTGTGGCTTCAGTCAGACCCCCTATACTTATCGGCTGTTCAGGTTATCAGGCAAGTACATTCTCTGATCATTTCATATCCTGCTTAGAATTATTTCCTGCAGTAGATTACTTTACTTGTACTGTCATGTTGGTCACACAGATTAGTACTATACGGATCCCTTCTTGAGATGTTATCCTTAGGAAGCATCGGGTACTCTACGTTCTGTGCGTTTCACTTACATAGCATACCATATGCTTCTTTGGTTCTTTGATTACTTGTGACATATACCCTTATGATCACAGAGTCTCCTAGAATCTCTTATCCCATTTACTGGGTATCCTAGAATCTCCTAGAATCCCCATTTTTGGGACTACTATGTACCACCCTTCGGGGGTTATTACATAGAATCATAACATAACCTGTTTGCATCCTTGTGTACTGATTGGGGGTACGGGGGAGTAGAAGTAGACATGTGAATACTATCCAAGTAGTGTAGCATCAGAATCTCTTCCATAGTGTAGCATCAGAATCTCCTATGCCATTTACATGTCTATATTGTACTCTGACTCACGAGCCACATGTTAGTTCTTTATTTATAGTAGATATTTCTATTACAGCTTTCTCTCTCTGTTTACATACTGCACTTCGTTCAGTACTTGTATCTTACTTTACTGCATGAATATATTTTCTACCCTGCTATGAACTGTTGAGATGTATTGTGCTCGCTCCTGTCCTGACTGGACCTGTTGATAAATTTTACAGATGGCCTGGGATTGCCTGCTAGCCTAGAGGAGACACAGTAGAGGTTGTTTAGATAGTTATTTCATTTTGTCTGGAGTTCTATTTACTTTGTGGATTACTGTATTTGAGTTTTGAGATGTATTTCTGGGTTTATGTATCTTAGACACTTAGACTTCTATCTCCTGTATTTATTTTGGATTTTATGTTTTATCTATCTTTATCATGCTCTACCGTAGATGTGATTGAGACTGTATCTGCTATGTCACCCCCATTCGGGAAGTATAAACTGTTTAGTCTTATACTGTTAGATACATTGAGACCTAGGACATCGTTCTACCGCCGACACTGCGACATAGGCTGGGCGTTGTTACGTTCTCGTGCCCTAACTCTAGGGTGCGGGTCGTGACACGTTTTTAGTGGTGGCCCATGCTGGTCGAGTTTATGTAGTGGTATTCGAATTAGAGTACCACTACAGCCTGCAGTAGGATTAGGATATATTTTGAAGATACTCAATCACAGTTAGGAACCCTTGAGAGATTCCTGGGACGACCCTTGAGAATCTTATTTTAACTCCGATTTGAAAACTCTTCTTCCCTTGATTTAATTATCTTTACTTTCTGTTGTTAAATTTGATTTTTATAGATTATTGTTGAATTCGAGTTTGTAATTATTGATTTTGATGGATGATTGTCGAATTTGAATTTTGATGATAGCTATTGCATCCGAGTTTGTATTTAATAGATTTTTGTTCATTTTTGAATTTTGATGTTCATTGATAAATTTGATTTTTGAGTATTCATTATTGATTTAATTTAATTTTGGCAAGATGAAATTATATGGGCTAGGTCATCTATGTTATGGAATCTAGTCTTCTATAGTCACATTAGCCAGCATGGTGAGGACATATAGTCTGACTCTGGATATATTTCTCGGGTGTAGGAATTTATGGTTTTCGCAGCCAAGCTAGCGGTACCGCAAAAATGTTAAATACCATGATTCTAGAGGTATGTGCATAAGTCAAGGGCTCTATGATTATCATAGCCTTGCTCACTAGTATGACGAGGATTTAGAGTACCATAATTTTGGATAGACGCATATGATTATCAGATTGTAACTTAAATGTTTTCGAGCATGTTTTCTTTACTTTTGTTACAGTCCTTCAAAAAAAAGAGAATTATTAATTGGTTTGTTTTGTTTAGTTTCTAATTATTTAACTTAGGAGTAGATTTAGCTGTTTTTATAAACCTTGTGAAACTTCTTACCATGAATTTCTTCTTAATACAATGAATCGATGATTTTGTTAGACTTTATCTTGGATTTGATATTTTAACTCTGGATTTCAAAATGGATCCTTCCTTAAACAGATAAGCAAAACAGATTTCATTGTTATTTCCTCCTTGCTATTATTCTAGTATTAAATAATAATAATGATAATAAAACTGTCTTGATTTCGTCAATCATCTGCTTGCAATTTTGGTAGGAATTTAAATGTTAGTCTTAACGTAGAATTAATTTTAAATTGGGACATGAGAATGCACATGAATATATATATAGCAGACACTTTGCCTGATATATATGCATGCTACGCTTGATTTCCAACCTATCTAAATAAATATTAATATGTTGTTGATGTTAATTTCCAAACCCCAATATTTCTGGTTTTCTGTTTTTTCCAGTTTAAAGTCGTAATCCAAATATAGGTTACATGTTGTTAGTTTTGTTTACATAACTGCACATGTATGATATCTGCAGGGTTTTAATTTTTTAGAGAAATTGGTTAAGTTATGTTAAATTTGTAAAATCTGAGACCGTATACATATTAACCCTTGATACTGGATTTTAAATGTTAGATCAAATTGTTGTTTTGAATGTAATATTTAGAGCTTATACATTGTTGCACATAGGGATAAAATGTTAGGATTTATATTCTTACATGTTAGTCTGTGATAAACATTGAGTTGGTTTTGATGTTGAATTTTACCAAAATCCTGAAAACTGAATACATGTTAACATTTTTACATATTTCAAATGTTTAGTTCGATTTCAGATTTAACATGTAATATTGAACTGTATGCGTAGATAAATGTATTAATAGTATGTTAGGGTTTCATTTCCATCATGCTAGGATGTATTGGGAGCATTGAAATTAGTTGTGATGTTTCAAACTCCTAAATTTTGAAATTGCATTATGTTAATATTATCCTGCTTTAAGTGTTAGCTTATTTTCAGATTTTGTATGTAAATACTGAACTAAAACTGGATTTAACCTTCAATACTAAGCTATAACCCGGTACAAGGACACACACACACCCTAACTTAGTATACACTGTCATGTAACCTAACCCTTTCCCTCTATGTTATGATCATATACCTGTATAGATATATATAGAGCTTAGGCATACATGTTATAATGTATATAGATACATAACTAAATCTCTACCTCTTTATATATATGTATGTATATGGTTAAGCCATGCATGTTAGGAGTAAATGAATTGTGTATTGTAGATTGTTTAACCAATATGCCATGATTAGTGTAACTTGATAGCCGTTGTTTTGAAATCCAAATTCTCATATACAATTTCATGTATATTCACGTACACACACGCCTACTATCTAACCATATGAACATGTCCCCATACACATAATGCTAGTTTTTTCCCTCTAACGCTCTCTATATATATTGTGATTGGATTTCAATGTAATCGACTTTCTTTAATTAAACTTGTGATTTTGATTTTCTTGGGATGGTACCTTGTGATTTTGATTTTCTTGGGATAGTACCCCTTTTTGATGATTGGTAGTTACCTTTCCTTATTTTTTTTTATGAGTACCAGTTTCCATATAGGATGATAGACTGCCTTACAACTTTGATGATTGTTATTTCTGTGTCTTTTCCGATTTAACACCCTAGACTGCTTGTGTGTTTTGATACCCTATGATCGATTCAGATAGCATGACTAGTATACCTAGATGAGACTTTTACTACCACAGTATGCCATGACCCTATATGACGTCCCTTTTTGATGGTATGTTTTATTTAAGTTCTGGGACTGATTATGGGGGTTTGACCTAGAAGGAGTATGGACATTTTAATTTCGAGGACGAAATTTTTATAAGATGGGTAGGATGTGAGCACCCTGAATTTTGGGTTGATTTTTTTTCATTTATTTTATTTTTCTGATTAATTGGTTTTGATAAATATTTTATTCTATTTATTTATCTGTAAGTGTACTTCTTTATGTCTTTGATATTTGGAGTGTCGGGGACGTTCAACTCTGGAAATCTTCTTCACGAGTTTGGGAGTGGACAGGATTACCTTCCTGATGGTATATAGTGTCCCACTCAAACTTGTTCCCTTGTGCTCTTTTTGCTTCGCAGAACTTCGGGTCGAATTAGACCGTTTGATTATTAATTAATTTCCCACTCTTTTCCTTGATCACTATTAGCACGTTACCGTGACTTTTAATTTGGGAGCGCAAGACCAGTCAGTTTCTTGAAACCAACTTCTCATGCTTGATCTACTCGAGACGCTCGTCACCCATGACCTTCGTGTCCCACTCAGACACGTCATTTTGTGCTTCATTTGATTCGCACAACTTTTCCGACATGTGACCCGATTTTATTTCACTCCACGGCGTCACATTCATCTTCCAACTTGATTTGTGGGTCCCCTGTCGACCAAAACCTGTCAGCCCCAACTATGGACATGGCCCACATTGAGCCTACTACCCGTCCGACACTTGTGTCCCATTTATTGGAATCCCCATGTGCTACTTATTTACCCATGATCATCAACGTCTAATTTTAATTCGATTTTTGCATAATGTCCAGTTTTGACCCAATCCGGCTCCACCGAGTCCAGCCCAGCTCCATGTTATTCTCCATCATGACACCCTCATATTTTCTTGCCCAAAAATATTAGTACTTATTCTACCCATTTTTTAATTATTTATTGGAATTTTCTTTGAATTAAATCCCTATAGGATAACCTACTTTTTTCTATATTTAACCATAGCCATTGATTCCCTCTTTAAATGCTAACCCTCTATTCCCAAATTCTCCTCACAGCATGGTGCTGCCGGCCCTAATTTCTAGGATAACACTTTTCTTCCATTCTCTCTCTTCTCATTTAATATTACTCTTTCTCTCTCTCTCTCTAAACAATTGTTGTTCCATGCAACACAATAATAGCACCTACACCATGCATCTCCTCCACCCTCACACACTCGAGCTCCTTGGATGGCCGACCCCTGCCCTCCTCCGGCGTGGCCTCGCCGCCGGCCACCCCTGACCGTCGGCCACCACCACCATTCTCCTCCATCTCCTCCCATCCTCCTTCCTCCTCCATTCCATCATCCAAGCCTTAACCATCATCCCCACCACCACCATGCAACTCCGCCACCACCACCATATCAGCCATCACCTCTGTACCGGACAACCGACCACCGTGCTGGAATATGCGTCGCCCGCAGTCGCCGGCCTGGCCGAGCACGGCTGTGCCACCAGCGCGCAGCAGCAGCGGCTGTACCACTGCACAGGCGCGCACGCGCCGTCGTGCACTGCCGCGTGGGCCGTCGTGGCTCGCCGTGGGTGCGCCCCACTCCGGTGAGTCTTCCCCTGACGGCCACCGTCCTCCGGGACGCGCCGTCGAGGCGATTCGTGCGTTTTGCACGACGTCCCGTCGTGACGAGCTCGGAAATGAGGCTGATATGTCGCCCCGTCGCAGCGACTTCGCACACGTTTTCCCGGAGATCCGACCGTTGGATCGGCGATTTCTTCGTTCTGTCACATTCTCGGTATATACACCTTCATCCCTATCAATTTTCGTCCGTTAATTTTATCGTTTGATACATCAAAACCGGCCACCAAGTTGACCGTTTAAATTGTATTAAATTTGGACAGTTTCGCAGGGCCAACTTCGTCAGCTTGTATCTCCTCTCCCGCAGCTCCGTTTGGCATGCTACCGGTTCCTGTACGAAGCTGGTATAACCCTCTTGCTACCCCTCCAGTTTTGTTTCATTGTGAGCTTGTTTGATTGGTTGATTTCGACGCCAAAGTAGGCCGTCCGAATTCGTAATTTCTAACTTGTAAAATTCCATTTTTGAACACGGGACTCCAAATTTCATTTCTGACACCACCATTAGACTCGTGGTGTCGTTCTGGCATGTTTTCATATAAAATTTGTTAGATTTGCAGAACATGGGCCCGAGTACGTATTTCGGTGCAAAGTGGGTCCCACATTCTGGGTCAACGAGACTTTTTAACGTCGGCTCATCAGAATCCAATTCTGGAGATACCGTTGAGTTTGTATCGTCATTCTGGACTCGTTGACATGTAGTTTGCTGAGTTTTGAGAACTTTGGCTCCGGCACGTATTTTCGTGCAAACCGGAATTCCATGTTCTGGTCAACGGGCCAAATTGAGATCGGGTCAACGGAATCCAATTCTGGAGATACCGTTGGGTTCGTATCGTCATTCTGGTTTCATGGACATATAATTTGTTATATTTTATAGACTTGTTTTCTTGCACGTTTTTTGGTGCAAAATGGCTCCGACACGGACACCGTTTTGACCCGAAATTACCTTTTTGCCCTTGTATCCAAATTGGACCGATGGATAGGCTATCCTAGCTAATTTGACTATTCTGGACACGTTGGCGATGTTTTTTTTATCGTTCGACAATGTTTGTTGATAATTTCTCTGAGTTTAACCTCTTTATAATTAATTAATAATTAATTCATATAATGTTCGTATTTCGGGATTAGTACAACGAAACTGAGATCAGCCAATTCCAGTGATCTCACATCGCTAAAATTGACAAGTTGGACACATGGATCGCTATAATAAGATTATCAACCTTACCGATAATCTTCTTATCTCGATTTGCGTGACGTAAGTTTCGACGTACAAATAACGAAGTACACTTTATATTAGACTAGAATTGACCCTGTTTGACCGGAGTTGACCAGTTGATCCAAAGTCAACTGTAAGTCAACGCTTGACCTAGTTTGACTAAATTATTGACCGGAGTTGACCTAGAGTTAATTTGACTTAGAAGAACCTAGGATAAAATAGATTGTTTGTGGATTCATTTATTACAACTTGAACACCTTGTAACCTGTGTTGCTTTAAATAGGACTCTGTGGCTTCAGTCGGACCCCCTATACTTATCGGCTGTTCAGGTTATCAGGCGAGTACATTCTCTGATCATTTCATATCCTTCTTAGAGTTATTTTCTGCAGTAGATTACTTTACTTGTACTGTCACGTTGGTCACACAGATTAGTACTATACGGATCCCTTCTTGAGATGTTATCCTTAGGGAGCATCGGGTACTCTACGTTCTATGCGTTTCACTTACATAGCGTACCATATGCTTCTTTGGTTCTTTGATTACTTGTGACATATACCCTTATGATCACAGAGTCTCCTAGAATCTCTTATCCCATTTACTGGGTATCGTAGAATCTCCTAGAATCCCCATTTTTGGGACTACTATGTACCACCCTTCGGGGGTTATTACATAGAATCATAACATAACCTGTTTGGATCCTTGTGTACTGATTGGGGGTACGGGGGAGTAGAAGTAGACATGTGAATACTATCCGTAGAAGTAGACATGTGAATACTATCCAAGTAGTATAGCATCAGAATCTCTTCTATAGTGTAGCATCAGAATCTCCTATGCCATTTACATGTCTATATTGTACTCTGACTCACTAGCCACATGTTAGTTCTTTATTTATAGTAGATATTTCTATTACAGCTTTCTCTCTCTGTTTACATACTGTACTTCTTTCAGTACTTGTATCTTACTTTACTGCATGAATATATTTTCTAACCTGCTATGAACTGTTGAGATATATTGTGCTCGCTCCTGTCCTGACTGGACCTGTTGATAAATTTTACAGATGGCCTGGGATTGCCTGCTAGCCTAGAGGAGACACAATAGAGGTTGTTTAGATAGTTATTTCATTTTGTCTGGAGTTGTATTTACTTTGTGGATTACTGTATTTGAGTTTTGAGATGTATTTCTGGGTTTATGTATCTTAGACACTTAGACTTCTATCTTCTGTATTTATTTTGGATATCATGTTTTATCTATCTTTATCATGCTCTACCTTAGATGTGATTGAGACTGTATCTGCTATGTCACCCCCATTCGGGAAGTATAAACTTTTAGTCTTATACTGTTAGATGCATTGAGACCTAGGACAGCGTTCTACCACCGATACTGCGGCGTAGGCTGGGCGTTGTTACGTTCTCGTGCCCTAACTCTAGGGTGCGGGTCGTGACAGGACCTGACTGACTATTAGCTTGGAATCGCCGTAAGCTTCTAGATAGTCAACTCCCAGTTGCTTCGCCAGTTGAAGGCCGATTAATAAAGCATTATATTCAGCCACGTTGTTGGTGCATGGTTCCAAGAGAGAATATGCACGATGTATAACCAGATGATCAGGTGACACGAGCACGGCACCTACTCCAGCCATAATATTTCGTTTAGGTCCTGTTCTTGATGCGCCGTCAAAGAACATTCGCCAAATGGGGATTTCTTCAGTTGCAGTGTTAGACTCCACTACTTTGTTGGGGATTTCGTCATAGAGTTTGGACGATTCTGGCACTGGATGAGCTGCTAGAAAATCAGCTAATGCTTGGCCTTTTACTGCCTTCTGAGAAACGAAAAGCATATCGTATGGAGTCAACAGCATTGCCCATGTAGCTTAACGGGAATTGAGAGAGCCTGGTTTAGTCATGAGTATTCTGAGAGGGTTGACTTTAGATATAATGTGGATAGTCTGCCCAGACACATAGTGGCATGTCTTCTGGATGGCAAATACCAGTACAAGGCATTCCTTCTCCACCGGTATGTATCTGTGTTCGGCACCCACCATTGTGCGGCAGAGGTAGTAGATTGCCTGTTCATGGCCGCCTTCGTTCTTCTAAGCTAATAGGGCACCAAGAGAATGGTCCATAGTACGATCATATAGTAAGAAGGGCTTTCCCATTGTTGGAGCTACAAATACTGGAGGGCTTGTAAGGTACGCCTTGATGTCATCGAATGTGCGTTGATATTGTTCAGTCCATATGAGAGATACGCCATTCTTCATGAGCTGAGTGAATGGTTGACACCTTCCAGAGAGGTTAGAAATAAATAGTATGATGTAGGCTAGCCTTCCTTGTAGTCCGTGTAACTCTTTGAGGTTTCTTGGAGGATGCATGTCGAGAATAGCCTTCACTTTCTCCGGGTTCAGATGTATACCCTTTGAAGTGATGACGAAACCAAGGAACTTGTCGCTGGAGACTCCCAGAAAAGACTTGGTCGGATTCATCTTGAGTTGGTGTGCACGCATTAGTTCGAACACCGTTCTCAAGTCTTATAGGTGGTTGCCCTTGAGACAACTTTTGACTGCGATATCGTCTACGTAGCACTCCACAGTTTTGCACAAATAATCGCAAAAAATTGTGTTCATGGCTCGCTGGTATGTCGCCCCTGCATTCTTCAATCCGAAGGGCATCACCGTATAGCAGTATACCCCCAACGATATTCGAAAAGATGTGTGCTTCTCGTCGTCGGGGAACATCTTGATCTGGTTGTAGCCTGAGAACCCATCCATGAAGGACATCCGCTCGAAGCCGCAAGTATTGTCGATCATTACGTCAGTGATCGGTAGAGAAAACTAGTCTTTCGGGCATGCATAGTTCAAATCACGGTAGTCGATACAGACTCGAACTTTATCGTTCTTTTTTATGACTGGGATGATGTTGGCAACCCAGTCTGGGTGTTGTTCTTCGCGAATGAATCCACTGGCAATGAGCTTCTTGACTTCATTTTCGATGGCTTCCATGACGTCTGGTCAGAATCGTCGTTGTTGCTGCTTCACGGGCGTAGCTTTAGACGAAATATTCAGGCGGTACATAGCGACTTTAGGGTCCAAGCCTGGCATATCTGCATAGCTCCATGCGAAGACGTCGATGTATTCTCTTATAAGCTGTATAAGAGATTGACGTTCATCGCCAGATAAACTTTTGCTGATGAAGATTGTTTTGAAAGATGATTTGTCTCCTAGATTGACTTGGATGACTTCGTCTTCGGTAGATGGTTTATGTTGTTCGAAGCGCAGCTCCTATCTAGTATCCATCTTTTCAGCCCATTGTTTGAGCTAGATTGATTGGACATCATCTGCAATTTGGTCAACGGAAACCATGTTGACGGACAGAATTGTCTTGAACATGTCGCCAATGTTGGAGTCTGAGTCCCAGAGGGAGGAATCAGAAGAATGAGAACAACGATCTGCTTCATCATCTGATCTTTCGGGAGTTGTTGGAGGAGTGACATAACCCAAACCAATACCGCTTCGTTGATAGTAGTTCTCGAGTTTGTCGGGAGGAGCAAAGTGTCGTATTGGCAACCGTCGTCCTCGTCCGTAATTTAGCCCCTTGTCGCTTTTGATGTCATATCCCATGTTCTGGATGATGTTCTTGGCCTGCCAACTATACCAAAAAAGTTGTATTTTTCCAGAGTCATAGTCAACTTCTGTGTTGTGCTTGGGAGAAATAGAGTCTGGGACGAACTTTCTCTCGCCAATTATACGACCGAAGATGATTAGTTCTTCATCCTTCTTTCTGGCTGGAACGATGAAGTAGAGGATATCTTCTGGGTAAACTTTTTCCCGCAGGTGAGGCGTCGTGACCGGCATGCAGAAGTGTGGTCCTATGCCATGCTCTAGAGCGTATATTTTATCTATGTAGTGGTTTACAGATTGATAGATATCGGAGTAATTCAAAGATAAACCTTTACTAAGGAAATACGCAAGTTCTTTTTCAGGGATAACATCATCCGCTGAAGGTACATTATTATGAGTATTGATATACTCATTGAGAGGATCATCATCTGGAAGAGGAGCCAAAGTCCTAGCCGAATTTCCCATGTAGGGTAATTCTTCAGGATTGGGAGGATAGGCATCAGTAGGTTTCTCCTGGGGTGTCTTGCTGAGAGTGATGGTCAATGGTTTGACCTTGTCAGGGTTCTTTTTTTTCATTCTGATTGTGAGAGGCTTTGGAGTACTTTTTGGAGTAGTACGTCCTTTAACTCGAATAATCAGGGGACCATCATTGGAGGATGGACTTGCTTCAGCTTTATTATCAGCTTCGTTCCCGTCATCCTTGGGGGGCTGAGATTGGTAAAGTACCGAATCTCCATAGTAAGCTTCGATGCCCTTAAAAGGATCGACATCGGCAAACTCCGTCTTCACGATACCGTCGCTGTTGACGTATTTGAAGCACTGGTGAAGTGTGGAATGAACGATCATGTTCTCGTATATCCATGGATTTCCCATCAAGACATTGTAGGATACATTTGCATCGATCACATAGTAGGAACTCTGTTCGGAGATCACCGATCTGGCATTTGAGACGGATCTTGCCCAGCGGATGGCTTCGACTGGCATTGAAAGCCATAATAGTTGTGTTGGCTGCAGATAGCTTGTGCAGAGGGATTTTCAGAATTTGAAACAAACTTCTAGGAATGATGCTAAGGGAGGATCCTGGATTGATGTGCATGCAGTTCACCTTAATCGCCCCGATATACCCAATATAGTACATAGGTCTATCATCATGATTATTTTTTAGTAGCATGTCCTCTTGTGAAAAGGTAATGTTGGGCACCACTTCCATAGTACTGTGGCAGTGGAGACAGGAGACAGGATCTTCAGCGGGGGCTTTGACTTCGGTGAGGTAAGAGTCGACATGTAGTAATGCCTCACTTAAAGCCTTCTATGTTTCTTTGGAGAGTCGCAAAAGATCGAATAGAGACAACCTGGCAAGTGTATTGGCTAGCTATGCCAGTATGTCAAAGTTGTAGGTCCGATCCATGCCTTCGGAAGCCGGCGCCTTCAGAGATTTGTCAAACCGCGTCTCCTTCTTCTTGGCTATGTTCGTAGTTAGAGGCTTAGATGGGCCAGCTCTGAGCTTGTGGGGGCAGCAGGAGCTTGAGAAGGTACTGCTTCTTCATGTGCGGGATCGTACGTCCGAAGATAAGTCTTCCCCGATCGCGTCTCGCCAAATAGAACCTCGTAGATGGGAGAGGATACCATATGGCATGACTTGTACTTCTTGCCCCTTTTTGCTTTAGGAGGTACTACCTCCTGCATCACTTCTTGCACAAGGTCTGGATGGACCCACATGATCTCACCACGTTCAGTCGTGAGCGGGACCAAGGTTGAGTTGCGAGCTGGCGGCAGGTTGACGACTTCCATTATTGTCTTGGGAATCGGGACCACGCCGTCTGGGACTTCTGTGGGAGAAAAGTCAACAAACTGAAGAGCGATAATGTTATAGGATATGACCTTGTCTTCAGCTTCGAGGTTGATCACTTGGCTGTCGATAAGCTATTGTATCTTCTTTTTCAGGACGATGCAGTCCTTGGTGGAATGATGCACGTGCTGATGATATAGACAGTACTTAGGATCGTTGAGCTGGCTCGCCTCTGCAGGACGTCGTGGTGGAGGCAATGTCAACTTATTATCCTTCGTCAATGTGTGAAAGATGGTAATGACATCATCTTCGTCAAATGAGAAGGTCTCCTTAGGCTTGTCGGAGGCGCCTTGAGAATTGGAAGCTCCTTTGGATGTGTCGACCTTCAGGACTTCTTTCCCTTTACCCCCACGAACAGGGATAGTTTGAGGATGCTTTCCCTTGTCTTCGGACTTTGGTGTTTTCAACCCCAGTAGTTCCAAGTTAGGAACGTCATTTTTAGCAGCATCATCGGACCCAATAAAAGCGGGCCATGTATCATACTTATGTATACCCAGACAAAACTTCACTGTAGGAAGGAAGTTATGTCGACAAGTATCCATGAGCTTTGAGTCTGGTATGCCGAAGGGCATCTTCAGTACGAGGCGCCTGAAGCGTTCGATGAAGGCGATGACAGACTCAGTCCTCCTTTGTGTTGGCATATTTATTTTGATAATATTAACAGCATCTTCGTAGTTTAGTTTTCTCTGTTTTCAGATTGATATCATTTCAGAAGCTCTACTACATAAAGTCTGTCCATTCATGTTTACCATCCATAGCCTTGAAGACTGAAGCAAAGACTGGCACTCCTTGCATAGACGGCTTCCTACACTGTATGAATTCGTGTCTGTACAAGGTCTAGGTCTTTCTATAAACACTTAAGGTTGGATGACAAACTAAAAGCTTTCTACTTCTTAAAGTCAAAAATCAATATCCTATAGAACGACATACCGACGGTATGCTCCGGCATACCGGCGGTATACCGTTTTGTTGCCCACAAAACTTTCTGTGAGAAATGTCGGCATACCGACGGTATGCTCCGGCATACCGGCGGTATACCATTTTGTGGACCACAAAAACGTTCTGTGATAAACATCGGCATACCGACGGTATGCTCCGGCATACCGACGGTATACCGTTTTGATTGTCTCAAAAACGTTCTGTGATAAACGTCGGTATACCGACGGTATACCGCGACATACCGACGGTATACCGGCTTACAAAATTTGATTTTTGAATTACATAGACTGCATTAATGGCAGCATTAAATGCTCCTAACGGATATTAATATGACCGTTACTGTTTGACCGGTATATCGACGGTATGTCGGTGCATACCGACGGTATGCCGGTCAGGCTGTAACCAGGAGCATTAAATGCTACCTACTCTTGGTTTCTCTATAAATGAAAGACTTTTCTCTCTTGAAGCTTTCACCAACTCTTGCCATAAATTTTCCAAACTACCAAGAGCTCCACCATTAATACTCTACCAACCTTTTAATTGCCATCATCTCCCAAAGTGCTAGAGTTATTAAGAGTTGTAATTTTCGATCTTCAAGTGTTAAAAGATCAACAAGTTCTCTTCTCATTTCTTTGAAGTTGGCGAGCCTTCGTAAGAAAACTCGTGTGTAGAAGTTGGCGAGTTCTTCGGATCCAAACTCGTATTGAAGTTGGCGAGTTCTTCGGATCCAAATTCGTGTGTACTATTTTATTAAATAGTAGATTTAATCCGGAGAGGGTTCCGGGACTGGATTGCCTCAAGCGAGGATACCAGGATACATTTTGTGTTTGATCTTCTTACTCTCTCTTTTTATTTGTCATATATTGCTTCTTGTGATCAAGTTATTTTTTATTTCCCTATTCACCCCCCCTCTAGGGTTCTACAATTGGTATCAGAGCTTTGTTCTCTTGATTTGGATTTACACCCTTTGAGTGTTCCATGGCCACTAACCCTAGTATCAACACCTTCCACAATGTGGGACACTCCACAAATAGGCCTCCCCTATTTGATGGAACCAACTATAACTACTGGAAGATTAGGATGAGCATTTATCTGAAATCCATAGATTTTGATTTATGGGATTGTGTGATAAATGGTCTCCCTACTCCTTTCAGAGTTATTGAGGATGTTACATCTGACACCCTTAGGGACTTACTTACTGAAAACACCAAGAAGCTTGCTAGTCGAGATGCCAAGGCTATGAACGCTCTTTATTGTGCTCTCGATAGTAGTGAATTCAATAGAATATCTACTTTCAAGACTTTCAATGAGATTTGGAAGTTACTTGAAGTCATACACGAGGGTACATCACAAGTAAAGGAATCCAAGATTAGTAGACTCACTCAAGAATATGAGTCCTTTAAGATGAAATATGATGAGTCTATTACTTGTATGTTTACTCATTTTGGTGATATTATTAATCCTCTTTCTTCTCTTGGTAAGGAATATCCTGCTCATGTAAGATCAAAAAATCCTTAGAGGATTGACAAAAGGACGAAGTCCTAAAGCTACCGCAATCATTGAGGGGAACGACCTGACAGTCATGAACCTTGAGACCCTCATGGGGAAGCTAATGACTCATGAATTCGATATAAAAGATCAAGAAGAATCTTCCATACAAAAGAAGGAGAATGAGAAGGCCAAAGAGAAGGAGAAGTCTCTTGCTCTCAAAGTTATAAAGTCCTACTCCAAGGATAGCTCCGACGACAACGAGTCGGACGATGATAAAGAAATAGCTCTCACAGCTAAGCACTTCTGAAAGTTCCTCAAATTCAACAAAGTCAACCGGTTCAGACGGGACAATGAGGAAGATCTGGCGTGCTATCAATACATAAGAACCGGACACATCAAAAGGGACTGTCCTATGATAAGAAAAGACTCAAGCAAGTACGAGAAGCCTAGCAAAGGAAGCTCGTCCTCCAGGATATTCGCCAACACAAGCATTTGGTGTGAGAGTGTCGCAAGCGACTCCGACAACGACAAAGAGTGCAAACACAATGCCAACGTTTGTCTCATGGCAACCGATGAGGTACTTAATTATCTCTCCTTAAATACTCTTACTTATGATGACTTGGAGAAAGCTATCCTTGAACTACATGAAGAGCACAAAGGTGTTAGGAATAAATACAAAAAATCTCTAAAAGAGGTTGATGCTCTTCAACTTGAAGTAGAGAGACTCTCAAGCATCATTATTGATGTAAAGGGGAAATCTCCTGCTTCTGACATGGATGAAATAGAGTCTTTGCGACTCAAGTTTCAAGAATCCCTTGTCACCATCAAGAAAAAGGATGATGAGATTCAATCCATGAGAAGGGCTTATGAATTTGCTATGCATAAGGTTCAAGATGCTAATAGGAGAGAATTGATACTTCTATTAAGTATAATGATCTTCTTGTACAGAGTAGGAAACTAGGTAATAAGAACACTACTCACATGCATACTCCAAGACACCTCCACACTCATCACAATGCTAGGGATACTTCTTATATGAACACTACACACAAGTCCTTTTCTAACACAAGGAAAGGACCTTTTGTTAAGAAAAACACTTCGCATCATGCTGTTTATTATCATCATCATAATACTAATGATAGAACTCCTCGCACTAGAGATTCACATATGCATGATACTCACACATCCTCTTCTAAATCCTCTATGATTTGAAACTACTGTGGCTTGCTTGGACATACGACCAATTATTGTCATAAAAGGAAACTAGTTGATAAGAAAGTTTTTAAGTGGGTTCCTAAGACTAACACTCAAGGACCCATACGATCATGGGTACCAAAATGTTCATCTTCAACTTATGTTGTAGGTCAAGAGTCCTTCTCATGCAAGAAGCAAGTGGATTCTCGATAGCGGTTGTTCACGGCACATGACCGGGGATGCTTCATTATTTACAACGCTATCGATGAAGAAGGAAGGAAACGTCTCCTTTGGTAACAATCTTAAAGGTCACATTATAGGAAATGGTAATATCGGTTTCCCTCCTTATCCTTGTATTAAGAATGTGTGTCTTGTTACTAATCTTAAACACAATCTTCTTAGTATTAGTCATCTTACCGATAATGGTTATGATATCATGTTTGTTAAACTCAAATGTTTCATTACCGATAGTTAAAGTGGATCTATTGTTTATGAAGGCATTAGAGAAAACAATTTCTATGTTTTATATCTTGTCGAAGATACTAACAATGACAGGTGCTTAGTTGCTAAGAACGATGAAAGTTGGCTTTGGCACATGAGGCTCGGATACGCCAACATGGATACAATTTCTCGTCTTGCTACCAAGAAGCTCGTAAGTGGACTCCCAAGTATCCCGTTCAAAAAAGATATGGTGTGTGAAGAATGCAAGAAGAGTAAGTTGACCAAGTCATCCTTCAAATCCATCAACTCTGTGAGTACCTCTAGACCTCTTCAACTTATTCATATGGATCTTTTTGGTCCTAGTAGAGTTGCTAGTCTTGGAGGCAAGCTTTATGCTTTTGTTTTGGTTGATAATTTTTCGAGATTTACTTGGGTTATTTTTCTTGCTTGCAAAAGTGATACTTTTCGTGAATTTGTTGCTTTTTGTAAAGGTGTTCAAAATAAGAAAGGTTTTTCTATTAACAAGATTAGAAGTGATCATGGAGGAGAATTTGACAATGCCGATTTCAAAAGATTTTGTGAAAAGAATGGTTTTGGACATGATTTTGCTTGTCCACGAACTCCTCAACAAAATGGTGTTGTGGAGAGAAAGAATAGAACCCTTGGCGATATGGCCCGGGTTATGTTAAACCAATATAAGCTCCCCCAATATTTTTGGGTGGAAGCCGTTAACACGGCATGTCATGTTATAAATAGGGTCTTGATTAGACCTATTTCTAAAAAGACTCCTTATGAGCTTTGGTTTGACAAAATTCCCTCTATTGAATATTTTAAAGTTTTTCGTTGTAATTGTTTTATTTTGAATACCAAGGATAACCTAGGCAAGTTTGAAGAAAAAGCCTATGAAGGAATATTCCTTGGATACTCTACTCATAGTAAAGGTTTTCGTATTTTTAATAAAAGAAGTCGTGTTGTCGAAGAGTCAATCAATGTCTCTTTTAATGAACTTAACTCTTCTACATTCTCCTCTTCCGATGATATTGATGACATCTCGTTTGGGTTAGAGAACTCCTCTATGGGAGATCGTCCTTCTTCACCTAACAATGAAGTTGTGACTTCTCCAACGAAAGAGTCTCCACCTCTCGAGCCTCCTCAAAAGGATCTCCCAAAAGAATGGAGATTTGTCACCAATCATCCTAAGGAACTTATCATTGGGGATCCTTCCTCCAGTGTTAGCACTAGATCCTCCACTCGTGTTCTTTGTGCAAACGTGGCTTTTATCTTTCAAATAGAGCCTAAAAATGTCAATGATGCATTTCTTGATGAATTTTGGATGATAGCGATGCAAGAAGAGCTAAATCAATTTGAGCGAAACAAGGTTTGGGAACTTGTCCTAAAACCTAGCAATCACCCCATTATTGGAACTAAATGGGTGTTTCGAAATAAACTTAATGAAGATGGGTTAGTGACTCCTAACAAAGACCGATTTGTTGCTGCTATAACCAAGAGGAAGGCATTGACTACGACGAAACCTATGCTCCGGTTGCTCGTCTTGAATCCATTCGTATGCTATGTGCTTTTGCTTGCTTTAATGATTTTAAACTCTTTCAAATGGATGTTAAGAGTGCTTTTCTAAATGGTATTATTAAAGAGGAAGTTTATGTAAAACAACCTCCTGGCTTTGAAGTTTTTCAATTTTCTAATCACGTGTTCAAACTCCACAAAGCCCTTTATGGCCTCAAACAAGCTCCCCGTGCTTGGTATGAGCGCCTTATCTCCTTTCTTGTTTCACACAATTTTTCTAAGGGCAAAGTCGACACAACACTTTTTATAAAATCCCATAGTGGCACTCTTTTATTGGTTCAAATTTATGTCGATGATATTATTTTTGGTTCTACTAACAATACACTTTGTGTAGAATCTGCTAAAATTATGCAGGAAGAATTTGAAATGAGCATGATGGGTGAACTATCATTCTTTTTGGGATTACAAATCAAACAAGGACCCAAAGGGACCTTCATCAATCAAGCAAAATATACAAAGGATCTCCTCAAGCGTTTCGAACTTGACTCATCCAAATCAATGAGGACTCTTATGGCAACAACGACAAAGCTTGACAATGATGAAGATGGCACACCAGTTGACATTCGTAAGTATCGAGGTATGATTGGTAGTTTACTTTATCTAACTGCTAGCTGTCCTGATATCAGGTTTAGTGTTTGTCTTTGTGCACGATATCAAGCAAATCCAAAAGAATCGTACTTATGTGCCGTAAAGCGTATTTTTTGGTATCTCAAAGGCACCGTGAACATGGGTCTTTGGAATCCGAAATCTTTATCCTTTGAGTTTCACCACTTCTCGGATGTAGACTTTGCCGGATGCAAGATTGACCGAAAAAGTACTAGCGGTACATATCAATTCCTTGGGAAATCCTTGGTATCATGGTTTAGTAAGAAACAAAATTTTGTTGCTCTTTCAACCACTGAGGCCGAGTATATTACGGCCGGTTGCTGTTGTGCACAAATTCTTTGGATGTCACAAACACTCATAGATTATGGCATTTCTCATACTTGTACCCCTACTAAATGTGATAACACTAGCTCGATCAATCTCACAAAAAAATTGATTTGTCACTCACGCACGAAGCACATTAAAATTAGACACCATTTTCTTCGTGACCATCAACAAAATGGGGATATTCGTCTTAAATTTATTGACACTACTTATCAGTTAGCCGATATTTTCACCAAACCGCTGTCACGACCCGCACCCTAGAGTAAGGGCACGAGAAGTGGGTACGTCCAGCCTACGCCGCAGTGTCGGCGGTAAAACATTGTCCTAGGTCACAACATCTAACAATATAATGCTAAGCAGTTTATACTCCCCGAATGGGGGTGACATAGCAGAATGTAAACTCAATCACATCTAAGGTAGAGCATAATGGAAGATGGATAAAACATGAAATCCAAAAGAGATACAGCAGATAGAAATCTAAGTGTCTAAGATACACAAACCCAGAAATACATCTCAAGCTCAAATACAGTAATCCATAAAGTAAATACAACTCGAGGCAACTGAAAATAAAATGAGAAACTCTAGCTATCTACTCCGACCTCTACTGTGTCTCCTCTAGGTTAGCAGTAACCTCCAAGCTATCTGTAAAATTTATCAACAGGTCCAGTCAGGACGGGAACGAGCACCTATCTCTCAAACAGTTCATAACAGGTTAGGAGTATAAAACATGCAATAGAGTAAAATACAGAAAGTGCTGAAAAAGAAGTACGAGTAAACAGGAGATATTTTGTAACTGAAAGTAAATACATGATAGTAGAGACTGTAAGTGGCTACGTGATTTATAGTACAATATGGTTATGTAAACGGCTTAGGGGCACATGAATACAACTAAGGAGGCACATGAATACAGCTACTGGGGATAATGATCACATAACCAATTCTACTCACCCCGTCCCAACCAATACACAAGGATTCATTCAAGTTACGTTATAAGCACATGAATACAGCTAAAGATACGTGAACTCATGTAATGAGTAGTACATGAGGCACATGATAGCACATGAAGCACATGAAAGCACATGAGAACATGTAAATACATGAACTAGTACGAGTACAAGGAGTACCTGATGCACATGATAAAGTACATGAACATAAAATACCCGATGCACCCGTAGAGGGATAACATCTCAGGAAAGGATCCATATAGTACTAATCCGTGAAGATACGTGTCAGCATCAAGTAGAGTAATCTAGAGCAAGAATATAATCCAGATAAGTATAAAAAGATCAGAGAATGTACTCGCCTCGATTGGTTGGAGTCAACGTGCACAACACGAACGTGTCGACACGAGGTAGGTACACTGCTATTCTCTACAGAGGGTCCCAGACGACGACACGGGCAGTCCCAATGAGTCCAGAATAGTCCAAATAGCTTAGTTTGGTATATAAAAGTCTAAAATCAGAGCTTGGTACGATAATCAATCAAGAATAGAAAATGACTATCAAAGTCACGATTTATGATTTCAGAAAAATATAATTAAATAAATATAATAAATTTTTGGAAATCCTTATAATGTTAAAACTATATCTGTATTAATCAACATATTTTAGATCATATTTCAAAACCCAGAAAGTCAATTCTGTACCAATATCCCTATTTCGTCAATTATGAATTTAGGTCAAAAACTTAATAAACCAATACTTGAAAGAATGTTTTTAATATAATAAAACTTTTATGCTAAACCATATATTAATTCTCTAATTATAAATTAATAAATTAATAAATTAATTGATAATATTAATAATATAAGTAACAAAAGTACAAATAATACCTTTAATAATAATAATAATAATAATAAATAACTAAAAACTAATAATTTATACTATTATATATCAATCCATAAACTAATATATATATATATATAATTATAAACTAATATATATACCAATATATATTAATACATGTACAAATATATATTAACACATAAATTAATATATATACCAATATATATAAATACATAAACTAATACATGATAACTATTATATAAACAAATAAATAAACTATTATATACTAATAATAAACTATCATATAATATATACTATTATATTAATATATTATATAAACTATTACATATATAATAATATATATATAAACTATTACTTATATACGATCAGTGGGGGGCTCTGTCCTTAATCCCAACTCAGAAGAAGGAAAGGGGGGTTCGAAACGAAGGGGCTTACATGGGGAACTCGCCGGCGGAGGGGCGGAGGCTCGTCGGCACGGGCAGCGCCCGACGACTGGGGGCGTGGGCGAACGGCTCTGGAAGAGCGAAACCGGCGGACCAATCGAGCGCACGGAGACGGCGAAAACGAGGCTGCGGCGGGGGATCGGCCACGGCAGGTGGCCGGACCTCGATCGGGTTCTGACGGAGGGCTGCCACTTGAGGGCAAAGGACACCGAGATCAGTGTAGGCGGCGACGAGCAATAAGGGGGTCTCTGGACAGCGAATATGGGCCGAGGTTGGGTCTGAGCGGCAATGGTGGCGCCGGGGGAGAACGGTTCGAAACGGCCAGGTGCGACGGACGGAGGGCTCGCGCGGCGGCGCGAGCTTGGCCAGGGCGGCGTGGATCTGAACGGGGTCGGTCGGCGATGGGATTCGGTCAGGGCGGAGTTCCGGCACGGATCTGGAGGTCGGGCTCCGGCAGGTGGCCAAGTTCTCTCTCCCTCTCTCTCTCTCTCTAAGTTAATTTGGTGGTGGTGGTGTTTATCGGTGGTGGTGGCGGTGGTGTTTATCGGGGTGGTAGAGGCTGGAGGTCGGCAAATGCTGTGGTGGTGGTAGAGCAATGTGCTGGGTGGTCGGGTACAGAGTGGGGTTGCCGGAGAGCCGGGGATGGTGATGGCAGTGGTGGTGGCGATGGCCGGAGGTGGACGGTTGTTCTGGTGGTGCGGCCGGTTGTGGCCGAGGGGTGGGGGCTGTGCCGGGATGGCGGCGGTGGTTGATCTGATGGTGGTGGTTGGTTTAGTTGGGACAGGACAAATGGGGGGCTGCTAGGAATTCTAGGTTTGGGGATTTGTGTAGAATTTCTAGGTTTTTCGGAATGGGTGCTATTTATAGGGGAATGGGGAGAAAACCCTAAAAATGTATATGTAATAGAAATTAGGAATAAATAGTGGAAACTAACATACTAACTACTGACTGCTAACATATTGCTAGCCACTAACATTATCACTATCTGCCAATTAATTAGTACAAAATAAATATTAGTTATAAATTAATAATTAAAATTGCTAGTTAATATTAATTTAACAAATGGCTAATTACAATTTAGCCAATATTTTTAAAGAAATAAATAATACTAATTTATTCACTGATTATTTAAATATATATAACAATCATTTATTTACTAAATAATATATTTCGAAATTTCGAAATTCAATAACCGTTTTCCATATAGAAAAATAATTAAAACTTATTGATTCAAGAAAACGACAGCAAAATCCCAATAGGACAAAATCGCTTAAAAATAGTAAACCAAAGCCAAAAGGACCGATTGCAATCACGGTCAAATTTGTTTTCCTAAAAATTAGAAATTGCACGCTCTTCGAGATTTAGAAAATTCGTAGTTTTAAAAAAAATAAGAAATAAAATAAAATTACAAATTTTCGAAAATATCCAAGAATTCAATTAACGGAGGTTACAAATCTACCCTCCTTAAAGAAATTTCTTCTTCGAAATTATGCTTGGCCAGGGAGTTAAAACGTGATAGAATTTAGGCAATAACTCAGATACGATAAAAGACAACGACCATGGCACGATCAAGATAATCAACTCGAAATTGTTTAGGCACGACTATTGATTTGGCACGATAGAATCATGGTATGGTCGAATCAACTAGGCACGATTTAGAACGAAGATTAAGTATCTTAGGCACGACTCAAGTCGCGACTAATATAATAAATTATTGTTTTGGTTATGATAAGGTAGGGTTAAATCTGAGTATAGTACAACCAACAGAATCTTGGCTTGATAAGGTCGGAGTTAGAGTCACACAAGCACGATCAAAATTAAGACCTGGTATGACCAAGGATAAAATTTGGCACAATCAAGTTACAAAATTAAAGTCTTATAGGCACGATCAAAATCTAATAGACAAGATTAATTAAGTCATGAATCAGGGCTCGGTCGTGATTAGAAATTTGAAAATGATTTAAGTCACCTTGGCACGATCAAGGATAAGTTACCCAAAATAAAATCTAGGTATGATTCAGGAATGAACTCATAGCACGAGCAGTTAGAGAATTGAAATCTAGGCATTAACAGAAAATTTGTTCAGACATGATCAAAATCAAATTCGGACACGACTAAGTTCATATATAGTCGTGATCGAAGATCAAGATTTTAGGCACAATAGAAAATTTTTATTTTTGATATGATCACTCAATTCATGACAAGTTCATAGTCAATCGGTAGTCGTGATCAAGGACAAAAATTTTCAAGCACGATTTAGAGGCAAAATTGGTACGATAGTCATGGTCGTTAAAATTACGACCATGGGATTCATAGTCGTCTAGTCATGCCAGGTCATCTAGGCATAACAAATCACAAGGAGTTTAGGTATAATCAGGAAGTAAATCATGGTCAGAAAAGAGTTTGGATACTAGTGTTAAAAATTCGAACATGATCATAATCGTTAGTTCGACACGATCGAAGATAAAGTCAGTTTAACCTTGGTCGAATAGTATTTAGGTATAATGAAGAGTATGGTAGTAGCCTAGGCACGATCAAACATAAAAATTAGGATTGGAACAGAATTTAGTCGTTTCGAGAATAAACCAGAGTTTTGTGCACGAGTGGTATTGGTATCGAAGTTCAATTACGATCAAAATTAAATATTGACACGATGAAGAATAAAGCTAATCAATATTTTGAATTTAGGTTCAAAAATTTGAAATCGAGATTTTTGAGCACGAGCAACATATGATAGAGATCCAGGTCACGATGGAATTCAAATAAATTGAGTACGGTCAAGGGTCAAGACTATTGGTACGATAAAGGGTACTATTTCAAGAGAAAAAAATCAAAATCAAAAGTTTAAGGAACGAATGTCAATAGCATCCAATCACAGTATATGCTAAGAATATTTAGTCTTGATACGATCTAAGTTGATCATTTCTGGAATTTTAAGATTTGGGCAATATGGAGGACAAGGTCATATTTAATTTAATTCAATTGACTATAACCCAAGATATTAATATGATAAGAAAAGATGATCAAAGTCGATTTGGTCGTGATTAAGGGAGCTAGGATTCAATGATATTGAAAACATTTTAGGGAACAAGGAAAAATTTCATAAGAAGTCAAGTTAATCATCTCTCTCTAATACCATCAAGTTTATCATTTGCCAATCCTATTTTTCTCTCACAAGTTCCAATATAAAAATCAGCCTTTATATGACTATCATCAAAAATTTTATAACCTTCAGTCATCTAAACCTTTACTATCATCACCATAGACAAAATTCCAAACTTCTAAAACATTTCCCACGAAGCATACTCCTCTTATTTAGGTATCGACACTTATTCATTTAATCAAATTTTCAAATTCCTTCACCTCGTCCTAATTTTGATCTGAAACTTCTAAATCCAGTTTATGGAATCCTTGAACTTGTTTAAATCAAGTCTCGTATTTATTCAACCCTAATACCACTATGTCATACAAAATTTATTCTTATTTATAAATCAACCTCCATATTTTTTTCAATGTTCACCTTCAAATATTATCCTTTTGAATTCTAAATTTTTTTTAATCATCAAAAATAATTCCTATAGCTTAAAATCCTTGTGTTCTCTCTGTCTCTAGTCACCCTCTTACAATATCTGATTCAATTTCGCATAATCATTGAATACAATTAAAATATCTTTTTTATTTCTAAATTTCTACATAGCCTCAGAGTAAAAGTTTTCCCAGAATCAATAACCAAGATTTTCTAAGTTCTCAAAACTAGGTTGACCTTGAATATCTTCATTAGTTTTGAAATACATCCCTGAATTATTCATAACCAACTTTCTGTGATTGTTTCTAAATTGATAACATTTATCCCTCGATTTCATTTTAAACCTTTACCACATCTCCATTTCAAATTTTTCATATTTGACATCCAACATTTTGATTCTTACAAAATTATCATATGATAACCAATTACATCATTTTTGACCTAGATGATTCACGTCACTTCCCCAACATTTCTCAGATAAAAATGATATAAGGATTTAGGGGTTCAAGTACCGCTGACAGAATGTGATACGAGGCAGAATTGATATAATCAGGACAGTTATATAAGACAAGAAATGATGGTGATAAAAATATTGGCAGAAAAAGAATGATAATAGAATCTGTTCTGCTTATCTGTTTAAAAGTGGAACCCATTTTGAAACCAGAATTATAATACCAAATCCAAAATAAGGTCTAGCAAAAATCATTGATTCATTGTATTATGAAGAATTTCATAGCAAAAGTTACACAAAGGTTTATAATAACAGCTAAAGCTACTCCTACTCCTACTCCTACTCCTACTCCTAAGTTAAATAATGAGAAGCAAAACAAAAACAACCAGTAATTCTTTTTCTGAAAGACTAAACAAAAGTAGAGAAAACATGTTCAAAAGTTTTTAAGGTACAATCTGATAATCATATGCGTCTATCCAAAGTTATGGTACTCTAAATCCTCGTCATACTAGTAAGCAAGACTACGATAATCACAGAGTCCTCGACTAAGGCACATACCTCTAGAATCGTGGTATTTAACATTTTTGCAATGCCGCTAGCATGGCTACGAAAACCTTAAATTCCCACACCCGAAAAATATATCCAAAATCAGACTATATGTCCTCACCATGCTGGCTAATGTGACTATAGAAGACTAGATTCCAAAACTTAGATGTCCTAGCCCATATAATTTCATCTTGACAAAAATTAAATTAAATCAACAATGGATACTCAAAATCAAATTTACCAACGAACATCAAGATTCAAAAATGAACAAAATCCATCAAATCATATAAATACAAACTCAAATTCAACAATAATCCATCAAAATCAAATTCAACAACAGAAAATAAAGATAAATCAAATCAAGAAAAAGAGTTTTTTAAATCGAAGTTAAAATAAGATTCTCAAGGGTCGTCCCAGGAATCTCTCAAGGGATCCTAACTGTGATTGAGTACCTTCAAGAAAATATCTTAATCCTACTGCAGGTCGTAGTGGTACTCTAGTTCGAATATCACTACACAAACTCGACCTGCATGGGCTACCACTAAAAATGTGTCACGACCCGCACCCTAGAGAAAGGGCACGAGAAGTGGGTACGTCCAGCCTACGCCGCAGTGTCGGCGGTAGAACGCTGTCCTAGGTCACAACATCTAACAATATAATGCTAAGCAGTTTATACTCCCCGAATGGGGGTGACATAGCAGAATGTAAACTCAATCACATCTAAGGAAGAGCATAATGGAAGATAGATAAAACATGAAATCCAAAAGAGATACAGCAGATAGAAGTCTAAGTGTCTAAGATACACAAACCCAGAAATACATCTCAAGCTTAAATACAGTAATCCATAAAGTAAATACAACTTGAGGCAACTGAAAATAAAATGAGAAACTCTAGCTATCTACTCCGACCTCTACTGTGTCTCCTCTAGGCTAGCAAGTAACCTCCAAGCTATCTGTAAAATTTATCAACAGGTCCAGTCAGGACGAGAACGAGCACATATCTCTCAAACAGTTCATAACAGGTTAGGAGTATAAAACATGCAATAGAGTAAAATACAGGAAGTGCTGAAAAGGAAGTACGAGTAAACAGGAGATATTTTGTAACTGAAAGTAAATACATGATAGTAGAGACTGTAAGTGGCTACGTGATTTAGAGTACAATATGGTTATGTAAACGGCTTAGGGGCACATGAATACAACTAAGGAGGCACATGAATACAGCTACTGGGGATAATAATCACATAACCAATTCTACTCACCCCGCCCCAATCAATACACAAGGATCCATTCAAGTTACGTTATAAGCACATGAATACAGCTAAAGATACGTAAACTCATGTAATGATTAGTACATGAGGCACATGATAGCACATGAAGCACATGAAAGCACATGAGAACATGTAAATACATGAACTAGTACGAGTACAAGGAGTACCTGATGCACATGATAAAGTACATGAACATAAAATACCCGATGAACCCGTAGAGGGATAACATCTCAGGAAAGTATCCATATAGTACTAATACGTGAAGATACGTGTCAGCATCAAGTAGAGTAATCTAGAGCAAGAATATAATCCAGATAAGTATGAAAAGATCAGAGAATGTACTCGCCTCGATTGGTTGGAGTCGACGTGCGCGACACGAACGTGTCGACACGAGGTAGGTACACTGCTATGCTCTACAGAGGGTCCCAAATGACGACATGAGCAGTCCCAATGAGTCCAGAATAGTCCAAATAGCCTAGTTTGGTATATAAAAGTCTAAAATCAGAGCTTGGTACGATAATCAATCAAGAATAGAAAATGACTATCATAGTCACGATTTATGATTTCAGAAAAATATGATTAAATAAATATAATAAATTTTTGGAAATCCTTATAATGTTAAAACTATATATGTATTAATCAACATATTTTAGATCATATTTCAAAACCCAGAAAATCAATTCTGTACAAAATATCCCTATTTCGTCAAATATGAATTTAGGACAAAAACTTAATAAACCAATACTTGAAAGAATGTTTTTAATATAATAAAACTTTTATGCTAAACCATATATTAATTCTCTAATTATAAATTAATAAATTAATTGATAATATTAATAATATTAGTAACAAAATTACAAATAATACCTTTAATAATAATAATAAATAACTATAAATACCAAATTATTTCAACTATAACACAATATATATAAAAACTAATAATTTATACTATTATATATCAATCCATAAACTAATATATATATATATATATATATAATTATAAACTTATATATATGCTAATATATATTAATACATGTACAAATATACATTAACACATAAATTAATATATATACCAATATATATAAATACATAAACTAATACATGATATCTATTATATAAACAAATAAATAAACTATTATATAATAATAATAAACTATCATATAATATATACTATTATATTAATATATTATATAAACTATTACATATATAATAATATATATAAACTATTACTTATATACGATCAGTGGGGGGCTCTGTCCCTAATCCCAACTCAGAAGAAGGAAAGGGGGGTTCGAAACGAAGGGGCTTACATGAGGAACTCGCCGGCGGAGGGGCGGAGGCTCGCCGGCGCGGACAGCGCCCGACGGCTGGGGGCGTGGGCGAACGGCTCTGGAAGAGCGGAACCGGCAGACCAATCGAGCGCACGGAGACGGCGGAAACGAGGCTGCGACGGGGGATCGGCCACGACGGGTGGCCGGACCTCGATTGGGTTCTGGCGGAGGGCTGCCACTTGAGGGCTGAGGACACCGAGATCAGTGTAGGCGGCGACGAGTAATAAGGGGGTCTCTGGACAGCGGATCTGGGTCGGGGTTGGGTCTGAGCGGCGATGGTGGCACCGACGGAGAACGGCTCGAAACGGCCAGGTGCGACGGACGGAGGGCTCGCGCGGCGATGCGAGCTCGGCCAGGGCGGCGTGGATCTGAACGGGGTCGCTCGGCGACGGGATTCGGTCAGGGCGGAGTTTCGGCACGGATCTGGAGGTCGGGCTCCGGCGGGTGGCCAGGTTCTCTCTCCCTCTCTCTCTCTCTCTAAGATGATTTGGTGGTGGTGGTATTTATCGGTGGTGGTGGCGGTGGTGTTTATCGGGGTGGTAGAGGCTGGAGGTCGGCGAATGCTGTGGTGGTGGTGGAGCAATGTTCTGGGTGGTCGGGCACAGAGTGGGGTTGCCGGAGAGCCGGGGATGGTGATGACAGTGGTGGTGGCGATGGCCGAAGGTGGACGGTTGTTCTGGTAGTGCAGCTGGTTGTGGCCGAGGGGTGGGGGCTGTGCCGGGATGGCGGCGGTGGTTGATCTGATGGTGGTGGTCGGTTTAGTTGGGACAGGACAAATGGGGAGGCTGCTAGGAATTCTAGGTTTGGGGATTTGTGTAGAATTTTTAGGGTTTTGGGAATGGGTGCTATTTATAGGGGAGTGGGGAAAAAACCCTAAAAATATATATGTAATAGAAATTAGGAATAAATAGTGGAAACTAACATACTAACTACTAACTGCTAACATATTGCTAGCCACTAACATTATCACTATCTGCCAATTAATTAGTATAAAATAAATATTAGTTATAAATTAATTATTAAAATTACTAGTTAATACTAATTTAACAAATGGCTAATTACAATTTAGCCAATATTTTTAAAGACATAAATAATACTAATTTATTCACTGATTATTTAAATATATATAACAATCATTTATTTACTAAATAATATATTTTGAAATTTTGAAATTCAATAACCGTTTTCCATATAGAAAAATAATTAAAACTTATTGATTCAAGAAAATGACAGGGAAATCCCAATAGGACAAAATCGCTTACAAATAGTAAACCAAAGCCAACAAGGACCGATAGCAATCACGGTCAAATTTGTTTTCCCAAAAATTAGAAATTGCACGCTCTTCGTGATTTAGAAAATTCGAAGTTTTGAAAAAAATACGAAATAAAATAAAAATACAAATTTTTGAAAATATCCAAGAATTCAATTAACGGAGGTTACAACCGCTCCCGGAGGATCGCTTCGTTTTTTTTTTGCCAAGAATTGGGCATTTTAAATTCTAACTCATAGTTCTTCTCGGCCGGCACATCGACGGTATACTGCGGTATACCGACGGCATGCCGATTTTGGTTCAGCATTATGTTTTGTGCCAAAAATCGATATACCGTCGGCATACGTCAGCATACCGACGGTATACCGGTACGTGGCGGACTGCTGTGTCAAATCCTGCTCGGGCCCACCTTTCTTCCATTCTCTCTTTATTCCCTTCTTCTTCTTATTAATACCCTTCACATCCATCACTTCCCTCTTTATTACCCATCTCCTCCTCTTCTCTTTCCCATATCTTAACTTTCTATCAACATTAACTACCCATCTCTTCCTATTCTCCTTTATCTCCATTATCATCATTTCCAACCCACAAACCTCTCCACTTCCTCTCTATAACCGTTCTCCATTAACCACCCTTCCCCTTCCCAACATCTCCTTAAAACCCCTATTTTCTTCTTCCTTCTGCTCCACTTCTCACATACTCTCAAAACCCTACTTCCTTCTCCAACCATCTTCTTCTTCTAATGGCTGCCCCCAAGCAAGCTCGTTCCTCCTACATCGCTTCGAATCCCTTCACCCTGGTGGCTCTTCCCCATGGCTACGATCAGCGGGTCTTCACCTCTCCCTTGGCTGTCGAATCTTGGTTTCAACACTTCGTGCACCATAACATCTACAAAGGCTGCACCATCAACTGGAATCTCATCCCCGGCCATGTTTCTTTCTTCGAGGCGGCTGGACTATCGTCCCTTCTTCGGCGTCAGGTGCCTGTCTACCCCACCGTCGTTCGTCTCTTCTACTGCAACATGGTCCAAGACTTGGAGAACGGCGCCATTGAGACGATGGTCAACGACCGTCATTTCCGCGTGACGGCTCGTGACCTCTCTAGCATTCTTGGCGTCCCGAACAGAGGAGAGGCTCTATCGGGGTTGGCTGCTCTTCATTCTTCGGCGTCGGTCTCCTTTGACGAATTCTGCACTATTATTTGCAAGGGTCCAAACCCTCCTAATATCTCGACTTTTTTCGCCCAACTGGAGCCGTTCTATTACGAGCTCCATAGGATCGTGTGCCACACTCTGTATCCCAAGGGTGGCAACTATGACGCCATCACTGGTGACGCCCTGGTGTGCATGTACTACTTGTATTCGAGGAAGCCTTTCTCCTTCCCCAAGACTATTCTCCATGCTTTCTTCGACGTCCTGCCCGCGGAGAAGCAGAATCTCTATTATGGCTCCTTCATCACTCTCATCTTGGAAGCCAAGCAAGTCGACCTCTCCCAATGCTACTCGGACGGCGTTCCATCCTTCTTTGCTGTTTCTCGCTCTGTCGGTGGTGCCTCCATATCTCGTACCTCCTCCTCCCAAGAGCCGCCAGCTTCTGCTCCTGCTGCACCCGCCTCTACTCCTTCTGCCTCTGGCCGCTACATACCGCTGACTCAGCAGCATTTCGATATACGTATGGCTCAGATAGAGGAGCAGATGCGAGCCAACACTCGTGGCCTTGACACTCTGATCCAATCCCGCTTCCATGACCAGGCCTATTTCATTCAGCACACCCTTCAGGACCGGGATGCATTTCTGGATCTGAATCTTCAGGATCCAATGTACCAGGCCTCCCGCTTTTCCGATCCCAATGCCTACGATTTCATGTACCCGGACGGTATTGATCCTTTTGGCACTTTCCACTAGGCTCGGGATGGTGGGGATGATCCGGCTGACGAGTAGGGGTTGCTTCCTTTTGATGGTGGTGTCGAATAAATGGTTGTCTTAGTTTGTTTGTGTTTGTGTCTTTTTCTGTCTTTTGAGTTCCTTCGAGGACCAGTATTTGTTTGTTACTTGTTGTTTGCTGTCCTACGGGGACTTGTTATCTGACTTTTTATTGTCTTGCTAAACTCTCGTAGAGGAGAGTTTTTAATTTGGTCTTATGAAGTATGTTATGGGTGTCCTGCATGTATTCAATTTCCAACTTTTATCTATCAATACATGCTTTTGTCTATGATACTGTGCTCCATATTTATGCTATTTTTTATTATTTTTTTCCCATCTTTGACTAAGTGACAAAGGAGGAGAAAACGTATTGAGGGGGAGTTGTCTACCTACGGGAGAGTCACTCCCTGAAAATGCTCTCTCTTTATTTTGTCAATTATCAAAATGGGGGAGATTGTTAGCACATTTATTTTGATAATATTAACAGCATCTTCGTAGTTTAGTTTTCTTTATTTTCAGATTGATATCATTTCAGAAGCTCTACTATATAAAGTCTGTCCATTCAAGTTTACCATCCATAGCCTTGAACACTAAAGCAAAGACCGGCACTCCTTGCATAGACGGCTTCCTACACTGTATGAATTCATGTCTGTACAAGGTCTAGGTCTTTCTGTAAACACTTAAGGTTGGATGACAAACAAAAAGCTTTCTACTTCTTAAAGTCAAAAATCAATATCCTATAGAACGACATACCGGCGGTATGCTCCGACATACCGGCGGTATACTGTTTGGTTGCCCACAAAACTTTCTGTGAGAAATGTCGGCATACCGATGGTATGCTCCGACATACCGGCGGTATACCGTTTTGTGGACCACAAAAACGTTCTGTGACAAACATCGACATACCGACGGTATGCTTCGGCATACCGACGGTATACCATTTTGATTGTCTCAAAAACGTTCTGTGATAAACGTCGGTATACCGGCGATATACCGCGGCATACCGACGGTATACCGGCTTACGAAATTGATTTTTGAATGGCATAGACTGTATTAATGACAGCATTAAATGCTCCCAACGGATATTAATATGATTGTTACTGTTTCATCGGTATACCGACGGTATGCCGGTGCATACCGACGGTATGTCGGTCAGGCTGTATCCAGGAGCATTAAATGCTACCTACTCGTGGTTTCTCTATAAATGAAAGCCTTCTCTCTTGAAGCTTTCACCAACTCTTGCCATAAATTTTCCAAACTACCAAGAGCTCCACTATTAATACTCTACCAAGCTTTTAATTGTCATCCTCTCCCAAAGTGCTAGAGTTATTAAGAGTTGTAATTTTCGATCTTCAAGTGTTAGAAGATCAATAAGTTCTCTTCTTATTTCTTTGAAGTTGGCGAGCCTTCGTAAAAAAACTCGTGTGTTGAAGTTGGCGAGTTCTTCGGATCCAAACTCGTGTTAAAGTTGGGAAAGTTTCGGGACTGGATCCAAACTCGAGTTCTTCGGATCCAAACTCGAGTTCTTCGGATCCAAACTAGTGGATTTAAGCCGGAGAAAGTTTCGGGACTGGATTGCCTCAAGCGAGGATACCAGGATACATCTTGTGTTTGATCTTCTTACTCTCTCTTTTTATTTGTCATATATTGCTTCTTGTGATCAAGTTATTTTTTATTTCCCTATTCACCCCCCTCTAGGGTTCTACACTTTGCTTGGTCTCGATGAGGGTGGACATACTAACATGCATGCCACTCTCGTAAAACCTGTTGAGGAACAACCTCTCCAAGTCTTTAAATGAGTTGATACATCTGTCAGGCAGACACAGAACCATTCGAAGGCTACCCCCTGCAAGGTGCTAATAAATAGCTTCAACAAGAACAGATCGTCTCTGGGTAAGTACAGAGTCTGCGTGTTGAAGTACGTCATGTGCTGACGAGGAGAAGTCAACCCGTCAATGAATTCAGCACAACGGCTTGTAGTTGGAAGGGCAAGTAGCGTTCTCCCACTCAAGAGGATATGGTTGGGATATCCCCATCTTCTGAAGCTCGTCTTTGTATGAGATGGTGTCGAGACGAGCGACCAGGGAATCAATTGCATCCTGTTGATTGAGCAGGTGTTGGGAAACGGCTGTTGAACGGTTGTCAGGCGTCGTTGGCGAAGGACCACCCCCAGCATTTGCAAGATTTGGAGGAGGCACAACGGAATGATACTCCTTCTGTAGTGAAGGAGGGTTGTTGTTGTGAGCTGGACTAGCGTGGACCGAGATGTTTTGTTGAGGTGGAGGAACAGCCCAAGTAGTTTGAACTGCCATGATACTGGTAAGCATACCGGTGATCTTGGCGAATGCTGTTTCAAGACCCTCTAGTCGTTTGCTAGTCTGATCACTGGCTTCTTCAAGTCTTTCTCTGTCCGCCATGTATGTAGATAACATGCGAGGATGGTTAGAGGAAACAGTACAACTGGTGCTGATACTGTCTATCTCCGAGTGGACGAGCCCTTTATCTTCAGGTAGAGGAGGTAGATAGTCGCCATCAAATTCGGATGGATCATCGTCCTCTGGAAGGCTACCC
This sequence comes from Iris pallida, assembly GCA_029216955.1. Taxonomy (NCBI): domain Eukaryota; kingdom Viridiplantae; phylum Streptophyta; class Magnoliopsida; order Asparagales; family Iridaceae; genus Iris; species Iris pallida. The sequence continues at coordinate 1,112,131 of JANAVB010016600.1, forward strand.
CCAGTGTGGAGGTCATCCGCTTCAGATTCTGAGGGAATACTACCCCCAGCTTGGGACTCTTCATCGTCCATACGGGACCTTGCCTTTGACCGAGTACCTATATAGACTCCTTCAGATGTGACAGCCTGCTGGCCATCTATTGGTGGACTTCTTCTTCTTCTTCTCACGGAACTGAGAGAGAAAGTTGGGTTCGTAGTCTACCATCTTTGATTGGGGCTTCCGTAAGGGGGATCCTATGAAGCCATGTTGGATGAAACACACAATGGCTTCTCATCGTCAGAGAAGTACAACCGTCGAAATACGGACTTTTTCTGAGGCACTCTTGTTTCTTTGGAGAAATAACAGTTGATAACAATACTGGTGCACGGATGTGCACTATGAATTGTTATGTCCTTCCTCGCTTTACGCTTATGATTTATCATGTCACGCAAGTCAGCAGAAGGGAGTTTTGCCTTACAACCCATGTTGTATGCATTGTCGAGCTTTGCATACGGGTTCGTAAGGAGAGTTGGCGCATCCAAACTTAGTTCACGTGTAGGGGAAACCCCTACACCTAAGTTCTATGATGTCCTTGAAGACAGCCCCGTGCTATATGCGTTGGCCTGTCTTTTTGTTGTGGGCGCATAGGCCTTGGAGACTGGCTTTAGGTGCATGCTCCTTGACAGCATATCTGAGTCTCCTTGATGTGGGCACATAGTATGGATCCAGTGAGCCTGGGCGCATAGCCTTGGGCGCATGACTCTGGATGCCCAGCCTGCTGAAGACAGAAGTGTTCTGGTTAGGGTTATGCGCCCAAACACTCCCTTGGGCGCATGGCTTTGGGCACATGCTTGGTGGAGCAGCGCTATTTTCTCTCCGTTTTGCCTCCTTCGTTTGTGAGCCTCGTCGGGTTTGGCCAGAGTGTCGCACACCCCGATTCTTGGCATCGTAGTGTTTTCCTTTGCCAAGTCTCGGGTGTTGAACACCCTGTTGTTGGTTGTGCAGGAAAGAAGTCACTGGGCTAGTAGAGCCCAGAACAGTGTGAGCCTTCTCCATTTGGGAAAATTCTATAGCAGAGTCATGCACCCATGTGACAGAGTCCTCCAGTTGTATATCTGCTATGACACTAGCATGATATGCACAGCGAGCCTTCAGAAGCCAAGTATTGCGAGACTTTTTTGGCTTTGCTAATTTTGAGGGAGTAGAGACATCCTTCGAGAGCATCTCTTCGAACGCCTGCTGATCGAACTTTACGATCAGCATCTTCTGAGTGCTCCCCACTTTGTCGGTATCGAATTGCGTCACCACCTTCTTGTCAGAGGAAAAGGTAGTCCCCAGCAGAGTCGCCATTTTTGTGGACACACACAAAAAAGAAGAAAAAAATGTCTTTTCTTTATTGGCGTAAGGTACTACAAATCGAGTACGCCTGAGAGATCCTGTGCTGAGGATTCCCGAGTACAAAAAAGAATTCTGGGGAATAGAACGATGGAGATCGAGCGGCAGTTGCTCCTTTACTCCGTTGACACTCCGATTACAAAAGTGGAAGAAAACCTAAGAAAATTGCTAACTCTCTGCTCACTGGCAAGAAGTGCAGCAATTTGACTCTTGAAAATGCTCTTCGTTCTGTGTTTTGAAGAGGGATGAGGCCCCCCTTTTATAGTCGTTCTTGAGCTGGAACGATGTTATACGTCCACATGAGGAAATATGCTGGTTTTTATGTGGGCGCATAGTCCTGCTTTGGGCGTATAGGATGTAGGCGCATATAGGCTACGTGATCGTAGGTTGGTCATGGTGTTGACGTTGCCGCGTGCTTCGGTGCACGATTGCTCGTGGAGACTGACGCGGCCGTATGCTTCGGTGCACTTTTGATCATGGCTTTGACTGAGTCAGGCTTGGACGTATAGCCATGTCTCAGGCTATGCGCCCTCCTTTCGGGGAGGCTAGTCTTGGGCGCATGGAGCTTCACTGGCTGGGCGTATGGAGCTTCACTGGTTGGGCGCATGAAGCTTCACTGGCTGGGTGCATAGAGCTTCACTGGCTGGGCGCATAGAGCTTTACTGGCTTTGGGCGCATGGGGCTTCATTGCTGAAAATTTTTCATGCTTCTACATGAATAGGGCTCTCTGAACATGAGATCCACTCGGAGTGCGGCTCGTCCGAACCGCCGATTGTCAACGACAATATATACCAATAGCAACCCCTCCGTCTAGTAACTGTTCTCCCCACCTAATGTATCTGGAACGGGTCGACTCCACGACACGTACAATCCCTAGTGCAGGGCCTAATATGTCATAATGAAAGCATCTAGCAAGAAATATGCCATCGCACGTCTTGGTCGCACTGATGATCAATCAAATGCGGTGGTACATGTACTGTATCTCTTTATCACATCTCCATGTCCTAGCATGTGTCAGGATCTAGCAAGATACTAGTGTATCCGCTCTACAGTACATGGGTAGTCTCTAATGTACTATGCTAACTATAACGACCAAAGTATCTCGTTGGTTGCACCCAGAGTCATACTCGGACGTGTAATACTATAATATGCAAGTAAGTAACAAGACATGTAATGTAAATAAAGGAATGAAATAGTGGCAAGGTATACTTGCCTGTAACCGAAAGTTAGGTGTGAAAGTCTGGCACGGAATTCGAGTCCCATGAATCCAAGGAGCCTATAGAATAATTTAGGAATTAATTAATTACTTGTTACTAGGGTCACTCATAATAATACTCATTATTTATTAAGGAGGAAAAATATTACTACGACTACACCCTACCATGTTGTAGTAGGCCCTAGTCATTAAGGTTGGCTTTAAGGTTGATAGCCACAAAAATATAATTAAGTTGATGACACAATAATATTGAATTGATGGCAAAAAATGTATTAAAGTTTGTTTAGCAAAAGGTATTAGGCTTGATTAGCAAAAGAATTAGGGCTTGAATCAAGGAAAAACCCCATAAAATCTTCACAAACACCCAAGCCAAGAGACTTGAACCCATAAAATCTTCACAAACACCCAAGCCAAGACTTGAACCCATGACCACTCATGCACTAACCCCTCTATACAACCAACTGAGCTAATACTCACTAGTTCATGCCTATTGGCAGCACCCAGAAGTTATTACTTCCTGTTGTCAAGTAACCTTCCCTACTCCTCTTACTCTTAGTTAATGGCTTACTGTCATCATGCATATGACATCTCCAGAATTAACCTAGGCTACATGGATCTCCAGTAAGGTAAGAGGACATATTGTCATAGTTTCTATGATACCAGTGATCTGATGAGGTTTCTTAATTGAGTGAAACTTACTTACACATAACACAATAGGGTTCAAACATTTTGTTAATACTAATTTGTCCCATGTCAGGTTGTGGCTCCAACACTTACACATGACTCCTCCTCTAATCCCCCTGTGAGGAGACTCACCTATAGGACATGTAAAAAAAACCTTCCTATACTGTATTCTTTCCCTGAAGATTCTCTTGGACTCATAGCTACCCACGTACACACGCACAACCATGTATGCACATAGGATCTAAGCACCTCATAATTCCTTCTTCCACATGCTGCTACCTAACCTTGTTAATATTTCATTGTTACTTCTTTCTTTAACCCAAGAATCTCTCTTCTAGCCAACCACTCATTCATCATACATATACCTATTTATTATTTAAGAGAAGGAAGGAGGAGCCATGCTCGAGTACTTATACATGGCATGACAACAAGAAAGGAAAAGGATGATAGGAATAGAAAGAGAATGAGGAGTGTTATCAGAAGAAACTGACGCTTCGACGGGCACCGTGCGTCGAGAGGGGTCTCAACAGTAGCCGAGTCATGGCATCGAGGACGCGCCTCGCGACAGAAGGTGAGACAAGGGTGGCTTGACTGCAACACTCGGGCGCTCGAGGTGGACGGGGAGGTGGTTTGACGCCTGCACTGTCGCGAACCTCGAGTTCGAGTGCGCAACCGCCTGTCGCCGCCACATCGGGACGAAGTCGAATGCTTGTAGGGGATGCATCGACTCCGAGGGGTGCGATCATACCAAAGAGAACAAAGTGTTTAAGAACGGGAAATGGTGCCTCTGTTCGACGCCTCCCTAGAATGAAAAGAGCGGCCAATGCTCGAGCTGCTGCGCCGAGGAGGCGTCGCAGCAGTCGACAGGAAGAAGGAAGGCACTGACTGCGTTGCAGCTTTGGTAACGTCGACGTGACCGAAGATTGGGACGAATGTTGGACCTCGTGCCAAGTGAATCCCCGACATCGTTTCTTCCATGCCGGTGGAAACGAAGGTTTGGGTGGTGGCTCTCACTCGTAGATGGCGGCTAAGGTTTAGGAGTATGGAGATTTGGAGGCCAAGGGATTGTATAGCTAGAGGAGGTGGGGGAGAGAGGCATTCGCTGGTCGCTAGATGGCTAGGCACTGTACGGCGTGGCCAGCCACGCCTACACACCGGGCTGACACACTACAGACGAGCGCAGAGACGAGAGAAGAGTATGAACAATCAAAAATGCTATTTGGCTCGCAAAATATTTGGGTGATAGCATCTCCCATTATGTGGCATATGACATGGTTGCTGATATGGCAGGTGACATGGCAAAATTTAACAATAAAATTAATATTAAATTAACATTAAGATTAACCTTAACATTAAAATTAACATTAACATTAAAATTAACATTAACATTAAAATTAATATAAATATTAACACTAAAATTAATATTAATATTATCATTAATATTAAAATTAATATTAAATTAACATTAAGATTAACCTTAACATTAAAATTAACACTAACATTAAAATTAATATAAATATTAACACTAAAATTAATATTAATATTATCATTAATATGAACATTAACATTAATATTAATATGAACATTAACATTAATATTAATATTAATATTAATATTAACATTAACATTAAAAAAATTGGATAATTAATTTTTTTGGTTAAAATTTGCCATGTCAGCTGTTATGTCAGCTGCCATGTCAGATGCCACATAATGGAAGATGTCATCACCCAAATATTTTGGGAGCCAAATAGCATAATTGATGAACAATGCATATAACCGTTGGTTTTAAATCCAACGGGTTGGGTTAGAGTGCGGGTTCGGGTTTGAATTACCCGCCTGCCCAGCTCCTTTCCTGCTTGAGTTGGGGCTCGAGTTAGTGGGTCCAGGTTTGCGGTCGCGCGTCCGACCCGGAACCGATAGGCTTAACTTGGGCTACTGTTTGGGTTGTGGGTTGGGCTCGATTTAAAGGAAAGAAGGATTTTTGAGTTGGGCTTTTTAATTGATTAGGAAATAAAGGGCTGTTGGGCCTTAGGAGACAAGAGGAACAAACATATGGCCCTTTGGGTTTGGGTATATGTATATTGGCATATTTCTAAGCATGCACTAGTCTATATGTATACCCTACTTTGTATTTATAAATATCTAAATACTCAAATATATATATACACCCATGTATATATTGCAATCACACACACACACACACACACACACACACACACACACACACATATATATATATATATATATATATATATAAAAAAAAAAATATATATATATATATATATATATATATATATATATATATATATATATATATATATATAAAACAAAACCCTTCCATTTTATTCATAAAAGGCGCAAAATGTCGAAGCCTTTACAAGAGAGACCTCCGAGAGGAGGGGAAGACAGAACGAAAAGAAAGTACACAACAAAACACGGTCGAGTTCCTCGAAACATCAAGAAAGCGTCGACGCCCAAAAATCCTGGAGACCGTGGTTGCAAACCTTGCTAACTTTGTATACTTGATGAAGGGATTTGCCCAAGAAAGCGTCAACGCCCAAAAAGCCTGGACACACACACACACACACACACAAACACACACACACACACACACACACACACACACACACACATATATATATAGTGAATGACCCTTTGATCTGTTGGCACATTTTATTTTGATATATTAACAGCATCTTCGTAGTTTAGTTTTCTATGTCTTCAGATCCATATCTTCTCAGAAGCTCTACTCAAGTGCTACCATCCATTGCATTGAAGACTGAAGCAGATACCGGCGCTCCTTGCATAGACGGCTTCCTATCTGCTTAAAGATTTCGAGTCTGTACAAGGTCTAGGTATATCTGTAAACACTTAAGGTTGGATGACAAACTAAAAGCATAAGTCAAAAATTAATATCTTACAGAGCGGCATACCGGCGGCATGCTCCGGTATACCGTTTTCATCGTCCACAAACTTTCTGTGAAAAATTGTCGGCATACCGGCGGTATACCCATTTGTGGACCACAAAACGTTATGTGACAAAACGTCGGCATACCGAGGTATGCTCCGGCATACCGGCGGTATACCATTGTGTTTGCCTAAAAACGTTCTGTGATAAAACATCGGTATACCGACGGTATGCCGCGGCATACCGACGGTATGCCGCGGCATACCGACGGTATACCGGGTTACAAATATTTGATTTTTGAATTGCTTTGACTAGCATTAATGGCAGCATTAAATGCTCCCAACGGATATTAATATGACCGTTATTGGGTGACCGGTATACCGAAGGTATGCCGGTGCATACCGACGGTATGCCGTTCAGGCTGTATCCAGGAGCATTAAATGCCACATACTCTTGGTTTCTCTATAAATGAAAGCCTTCTCTCTCATGAAGCTTTCACCAACTCTTGCCATAAATTTTCCAAACAACCAAGAGCTCCACCATTAATACCCTACCAAGCTTTTAATTGTCATCCTCTTCCAAAGTGCTAGAGTATTTAAAAGTTGTATTTTCGATCTTCACGTGTTAGAAGATCAACAAGTTCTCTTCTCATTTGTTTGAAGTTGGCGAGCCTTCGTAAGAAAACTCGTGTGTTGAAGTTGGTGAGTCTTCGGATCCAAACTCGTGTTGAAGTTGACGAGTTCTTCGGATCCAAACTCGTGGGTACTATTTGATTAAATAGTGGATTTAAGCCGGAGAGAGTTCCGGGACTGGATTGCCTCAAGCGAGGATACCAGGATACATCTTGTGTTTGATCTTCTTACTTTTTTCTTTTATTTGTCATATATTGATTCTTGTGCTCTAGTTATTTTTTATTTCCCTATTCACCCCCCTCTAGGGTTCTACATGATCTTGGTATCTGCTAAAGATTGGCTAATCTGCTTCCTTTTATCGAGAATGCCAAACAAAATAGTATTACTATTCAATATATATATATATATATATATATATAAGCCCTAAGGCGGATCGCCAACTACTTCGGAACTTATACAGCCACAGCAGAGGAGACCAGCAATCTGACCAAAGCGCACTATGCGATGATCTGCGTGGAACTAGATCTCTCCTCTGAGCCCCCCAATCACATTCTTATTGAACTCGGCACCCGGACTCACATACAACAAATAGTCTACGATAATCACATTATATACCGCTCCCATTGCCATCTGAGAGGACACCAATCGAAACATTGTTACCACCTTTACCCTGAGCTCAAGCGAAAATCAGAGAAGCAGGCAGTCTGCAACGAAGAAGATCGACATCAGACTCTTCGTAGATCCCCTATCCTTCCTCGACCGAATCGTCACATAAGGTTCCCATCCCGTTAAAGAAAAATAAGCCCCTCGGCCAAGGTTGTCATCCCCTTCCACCAACCTGCTCTGACCCTAACCAACCAGTTCGACGCCCTCCACGTAGGAGCCACGGAACCAACTATCGAGATCCCCTCCCCCGGAGTCTCTTCCGACAGCCCCAACCAGAATCAAGAGTTAGCCACCAACTCTACTTCGGTAGCAGATGAGCTTGACCTCCAAGATCGGAACACTCCTCCAATCTACCCAAAAGAGGTTAACCTGAACCTCGCAGACAACGTCATAGAAGCCCTCGCCATCCTCGAGCCAAATAAAAGCCCGTCGTGGCGTCCAAGTCCTCACTGGCGGATTTCCCCTCCTTACGGCAGAAGATCAGATCGCCTACGAGACCGACTCGGTCCTCTCACCCTCCATAGAACCGGTGACAGATTCGGCAGGCGACCCGCTCGAGTCCTCCGAGGCCGCCTTCAACACCATCACCAACCCCAATGGAAATGCATTATCCAGACCATCTTCACCAACAGAGGAAGAGGCATCCACCACAAGAAAATCAGGTCATAAGGCGAGCGGAAAGCCAACGACTATTCAGACCCGGTCCGCTTCCAAGAGGACCCACCAACTCCTCCCCCCCCCGCCTCCATTAATGCTGAACATCCTCTCCTGGAATGTCCGCGGTCTGGCAAAACCCACCAAGAGGAGAATCACCAGTCTAAAAAAAACCTACAAGATCGACATTTTGATCATCCTCGAACCCAAAATCACCCACAAAAAACTCAAGTCCATCCAGTTGCAGCTTGGCTTTCCCACGGCTGTTGCCGGTAGATACGACATCTGGATCCTCTGCTCGCAGGACGTCCATATTGGTGTCATCCAGGATTCCCGACAGGCCCTATCGTGCTAGATAGAACATCCGAAGATCCCAAGCGCGCCATTTTGTTCGCGGTTCACGGCAGCTGCTATATTACGGAGCGCAAACACCAATGGAACACACTCATGGACATCCATCTCCACCATAACAATATCCCTTGGCTGTGCATTGGGGATTTCAACGCCATCACATGCAGTGCCGAGAAGTTCGACGGTCGCCCACCTCCTCTTTCGGCCATGCAAGATTTTAACAACTTCATCCTCAACTGCCACCTCTCCTCTTTTTCGTTCACAGGCAACACCTTTACCTGGTGCAACATACAGGAAGGCGCCTGTCACGTCCCGATTCTGTAGAATCGATAGTCGTCCCCCGGACGTGATGTCGTGCAATCCTAAGTTACGATCGCACAAGGCATAGTCATAAGGTTATCCGAAACACAACATCAAGTTAGAGTACGCAGAGAAATTGAATGACACATTTGAAATAGAAATAGACTTTTTCATTGATGATAATAAAACTTTACATAGACTCCTTTACAATTATTGCCGCACGGGCTACAACATGACTCGACTTACAAAATGAACGCCGATGAGATAGTCGTTCCATACATTACATCCCTTTTTACAAGCAAAAACTATTACACATTTCCACCTGCTATCGAGGCGAGTCGAGTCGTCATCTTCTTTCGGACTGAGTGCAGGTCTTCTTCAAAAGGAATCCAGAAACAAGCCTTTACATGCGGACGAGGCTTCAAAAGGGTTCACTTCGCCTTGAGCTTTCAAGTGGCATGCCCTTCGTGGTTCGGGGTACCTGCATGGAGAGCGAGGATCAGTACATTACACTTTGTACTGGTGCGTAGCTATTTAAGTTCCAAGCTCTCATTTGGTTGAAGAGTTTAAATGACTTGAAGTATGAATGTTTCCAACCATCCTAATGAATTGCAAACAAGCATATGACAAGCATAATAAAATTTACGTTGAAATTTACCAACGGCGGCCCGTGCCGCGCCTTATGAAACTTACCATATTCTTCCCTATCAATTGTTATCATTTCCATACCAAGTACAATATTTCGTGTGTTGGTCACTGGCTCCCAGAGCCATCGTGGACTCCTCTAGCTTTTGTTAGACGGGGTCCTTTCAGTGTGAGTAGCGAGCCCCGCTGCAAGTCCTCGCCTAACCCATGCCTAGCACAGCTAATTATTTGTTTCCCTTTGTGCCCACAACGGTCCCGTGGCCTCTGGTTGCCGTGCGGGAAAGCGCTTACCTTGTCGACAAGTTGTCCTTGACCGTACAAAGACCATTTTCTTCTTTTAGTTATTAAGACATAGCCTACATTCTCTTTAAAAACTCAATCATTTTACCGTGTTCGTGCCCTTGCATTCAATCTTTAATCCGCAACAACACTATCGATTTACCAAAGAAGGGGTCAAGAAGAGAAGGGTCAGCCACTCACCTTGAGTTTACCTCGGCGAGAGGACTTGTTGGTCACGCTAGACGTCGCCTACGCGATTACCTGAAATCTTACACGCAACCGATTAGAATACTGCATTATTCAAGGAGTTCGATAGGAAATGCGAGTTCGAAATGCAAGCCATGAAAACCATCAAAAACATTCACGAAAGCGCATTCAGAAAACAAAGCCAAAACCAACGCAAGCGGCGTGAAAAGCAGAGCAACGGGAGGTCTCTCCCGACTCAGCCGCAGAGTCAATCCTCGAGGCACAACCCGCTGAATATGGGACTTGGTTCCGAAGAAGACATTCCATAACGAGGAATGGATCTTAATTCAACCGTTCCCGTTCGATCGACTCGGTCGATCCCGACCTATCGGTCCCGACCGAATTGATAGCGACAGTGTTCCTTTCTCGCGTACCCCGTAGACAAAGTACGGGGCACGATATAGGGACGGGGCACTACACCATAACCAACTAAGAAAAAGTTTCGTCCTCGAAACTTAAAATAGAACCTACCTCTACGAGAACAACGAAGGAAACTTCTCCTTCATTTCTGACTCAAGCTCCCACGTCGACTCCTCGACTGAATGGTTTCTCCAGAGGACACGGACGAGGGGAATAGCACGGTTGCGGAGAAGTTTATCCTTGCGCTCCAAGATTTGTACCGGCTCTTCGACATATGATAAGTCCGCTTTCAGGTCCAGCTTACCCAAATCCACAACATGGCTCGGATCATGCACGTACTTCCTCAATTGCAATACGTGGAAGACGTCATGTACCTATGACAACGCAGGCGGCAAGGCGATTTGGTAAGCTACCGGGGCGACTCGCTTCAATATTTCGAACGGGCCAACAAATCTTGGGCTCAATTTCCCCTTCGTACCGAACCTGGAAACTCCACGCATAGGCATCACCTTCAGGAATACATGGTCGCCTTCCGAGAACTCGAGGGGGCATCGGTGCATGTCAGCATAGCTTTTCTGTCGGCTTTGTGCTATCTTTAATCTTTTTCGTATCAACTTGACCTTCTGCACAGTCTGCTCCACCAGCTCCAGACCAAGTATCTATCGTTCCCCGACTTCATCCCAGTAAATGGGCGATCTACACTTCCGGCCGTACAAAGCTTCATACGGTGCCATTTGGATGCTGGACTGATAGCTGTTGTTGTATGCAAACTCGGCCAGCGGTAGATGGACGTCCCAACTTGACTTCAAGTCGATCGCACAGAGTCGTAACATGTCTTCGAGAATTTGGTTCACCCGCTCTGTTTGGCCGTCAGTCTGAGGATGATAAGCTGAGCTGAACTTCAACTTGGTCCCCAGTACTGAATGAATACTACTCCAGAAGCGCGCTACAAACCGTCCATCCCGATCCGAGACGATAGAAACTGGGACCCCGTGTAAGCCCCCTGAATTTCAGGATTTATTTTTATTTTTCTGAATGAATTGTTTTCGATAAATTTATTATTATTTAATTGTTTTTTATCATTAATGTACCTTTCCATGACTTTGACTTCTGGAGCGTCAGGGATGCCAATCTCTGTAAACTCTCTTCATGGGTTTTGAAGTAGGCAAGATTATCTTCCTGTTGATATATCGTGTCCCACTTGAACTCGTCCCCTTGTGCTCTTTTTGTATCGCACAAGTTCGGGTCAACTTAGACCGATTAATCGTTGAATAATTATTTCCACTTTTATTTTTTATCTTCGTTTGCACGTTACCGTGGCTTTTAATTTAGGAGCACCAGACCAGTCGTTTTCTCAGAACAACTTCTCATGAATGATCTACTCGAGACGCTCTTCACCCATGACCTTCGTGTCCCACTCAGACACTCCATTTTGTGCTCCATTTCCTTCGCACAACTTCCGGGTCAATTTAGGACAATTAATTATCTACCGTGAAACCTGATTTAATTTTCGATTTAATTTCGGGACCCGACATCGATCCAACCTAGTCGACCCAAGTATGGACGTGGCCCACATGAAGCCTACTACCCGCATGACGCTTGTGTTCCATTTATTGGAGTTCCCGTATATTATTTATTTGCCCATTATTATAAATACGTATTTAATTTTAATATTGTATCCTGTTCGATTTTGACCAGACCCGGCTCGATCGAACCCGAACCCAAGCTCCATATTGTCCTCTCATGACTGCCCAAATACCCTACACAATATTTCTATTTTTCCTATTTTTAAAAATATCTCTCTCTCTACTTTTCAAAATATCCCACATATTTATATATATATATATATGTAAATAACTCTCTCTCTCTCCTAACACCTATACAAACACTCACACACCCCCTCACCTCCACCTCACAGCAACCCCCCCTTTGGCCGACCTCTCTCTCTCCCCCATCTCTCAAATATCTCTCTCTCTCTCTCTCACTCTTTCTATACATATTATATATATACACACACAAACACCTCTCTCTCTCTTTCTCTCAACACAAAACTCACACACACAACACTCCACTCCCAGCCCATGCCGAGCTCCAACCCGAGCTCCTCCCTCTCCTCCTCAGCCTCCTCTCCACAGCCTCCTCCTCCTCCATTCTCCTTCACCTCCTCCTCCTACTCTCCACACAACCACCACCATGATCACCATCACCAACACCATGCTCCACCACCATGCACCACCACTCAAACCACCACCACCGCACGCCACGGCCACCCTCCGCCGTGGGCCACGCCGCCGTCGGCCTCCTCCCTCGCTGGCCGTGCTGCGCCACCGTCGCGTGCCTCTGGCCGCGCCACCAGCAGCAGCACAGCGGCAGCAGCAGCAGCGCTGGCAGCGCTGGCCGCGCGCCACCGCGGCCGCCACCGGCCACCGACGACCCCCCCACCGGCACGCACGCCTCCGGCGAACACCCTCCTGGCCACCGCCATCCTCCCCGACGTGTGAAACACACGATTCGTGCATTTTGAACGAGTTCCCGTCGGCGCACGCGAGTTTGGAACTCAGAATTCGCGCTCCGTCGCAGCAAGTTTGTGCACGTTTTCTGGGAGATCCGACCGTTGGATCGGCGAACTCCTTGCTCCGTCGCAATCTCGGTATATCCATCTTCACTCCTGTCAATTTTCGTCCGTTAAGTTCGTCGTTTGATACCTCAAAACTGGCCACCAAGTTGACGTTTTAAATTGAACTGTTTTTGGACAGTTTCGTGGAGCCGACTTCGTCAGCTCGTAACTTCGCCGTTGCAGCTCCGTTTTGCGCACCGTCAGTTCCGGTGCACAGCTGGTATAACCCTCTTCCTGTCTCCTTTAGGTTTCCTTTCATTATAAGCACGTTTGGTTGGTCGAATTCGACGCCAAAGTTGGCCGTTCGAATTCTTAGTGTTGCACTTGTAAAATTCCATTTTTGAACCCGGGACACCGGATTCAATTTCTGACACCACCAGTAGACTCGTGGCGTCGTTTTGGCATGTTTTCATATAAAATTTGCTTGATTTGGAGAACGTAGGCCCTGGCACGTATTTCGGTGCAAAGCGGGTCCCACTTTCTGAGTCAACGGGACTTTTTGACGCCGGCTCATCGGAATCCCATTCCGGATATACCGTTGAGTTCGTATCGTCATTCTGGACTCGTTGACATATAATTTGCTGAGTTTTGAAGACATTTGCTCCGGCACGCATTTCCGTGCAAACCGGATACCAAGTGTTCGCGTCAACGTATCATTTTGAGATCGGCACATCGGAATCCTATTTCGGACATACCGTTGGGTTCGTATCATCATTCTGGATTCGTGGACATATAATTTGCCAAGTTTTGAAGACTTCTATCCTGACACGTTTTTTGGTGCAAAGTGTGTCCAACGGCGGACATCATTTTGACCCAAAATTACGGTTTTGCCCCTGTGTCCAAATTGGACTTATGGGTAGGCTATCCTAGCTGATTTGACCGTTCTGGACACGTTGGTGATATTTATTTTATCATCCGACAACATCTGTAGATTTTGATTATGTATTATCCTTAATTTATAATTAATTATTTTTCTAGATATTGTTACTTTCTGGTTTTGAATTTTTATATATATTTTAATTGCTGTAAAAATCTTCGAAAAATTATATTTAAATAATATGTTAATTTAGCTAATTTATTATAAGTTTTTCGGTATTTAATAAGTACTTTTGGTATTTTATAAAAATGGGAAAACAGAACTCATTTTCAATATATTTATGTTTGCTGATTTTTAATAATTATTTACGAGGGTTTATAAATTCCAGAAAAATTAGTATAAATTTCTATAATTAACGAGGATCATTTTGGTACTTTATTTTATATATATTTAAGCTTTTTGTCTATCTCAAAAATTATTGGAACTTAATGTACAGTTTGATTTATTTATTAAATAATTACGACTTTCAATATTTTGTGTTGATTTGAGTTATAGGCGTATTGGACCTCACCCCGCACTAGTGTAAAGACCCTAGAGAGTTAGTTTGTGTATAGTGGTACTTCACATTAGACTTTTATGCTAGGTCCCCACTTGGCTAGTATCCAGTTAGGAGTCGTGTCACACCACTAGTGTAATCTTGATCATAGCTTAGAACTGAGTTGTATATCATTATTGACAGGACACCGGACATCTATATCTTCGTACTAGTATTCTTGCTTTGCTCGAGGCAAGTACATCTACACACTCATTTACTGTCTTTTAATGCTAGAACATGTATTAACCCTGTTAAAATACTGCTTTCTGAATAACTGCAAGTTAAATCTTCACATGTTACATTAAATTGGTCCCTACCATGCTTAGGACAGTTATCATATCTTCTCATGTTCCTTACTGGTTCTTAGTACATGTTTTACTATGCTTTTATACTACTCGGAGTATTCACATGTTTCATACTGTTCCCAGTACCGGCTATGCTTATATTACTCCCAGTGTCTCTCACATGTTTTTACTGTTCTCGTATCTCTCACATGATAGAATATGGGTTATGGGGAAACTGATAGTAGTGTACGTGATCATGACCCCCCTACAGTAGCGAGCGAGGTCGCATTTTATATGCATACCTTGCCGCAGGCCATTATCCCGCATTTCTGTACGTATGTACACCTATGCCTGTTGACTTGTACGTATGTACATTTTATTTACATGTACCACAGTACATTGTACATCTATTGACCGATCACGTGCCTGCTACAGTTTTAAACATTACATATACATCTGTCTCTATGACATATGTATCCTTGCCATGCTAGATTATGAGATATACCATGATTCCAGATATGCCATGTTCCCTGTGTTACTATGATATTGTGATCCCAGTTGTACCATGAGGCCATGTTTCTAGTATTTCCTGTTTTATAGACTTATCACACCATGTTTCTTATTGTACATCTCTTTCATTATATGTTCAGTACTTTAGTTGTAGAGGTTGTACTTGCTCCCGTCCTGACAGGATAACGTTGTAGGTTTACTTTTCGAGAAGGAAACGCTGTGTGTTACATGTTATGGTACTGCATTGAGGACCTGGCCTTAGCTCCAGTAGAGGCCCCAGCGGGAAACCTTGCTTAGATATCTTTCTCGTGTTTTGGGACTTAGACTTTGGTATGTACTTATATTTGGATACTGGACTTTGTCTCCAGTGAGATACTTTGGTTATGTATTATTAAGTCTGTACTTGTTTACCTTCGCTTATAGATGCTGTGTTGTGATGAACCTTTAATTATGATTTTAGAACTGTTAGCTGCTTAGATACTTTATTGTCTATTCTTAGAACAGCTTACTACGCTTTAACCAAGCGTAGGCTGGACATGGCTCGGCCCGGCCCAACAATTTGGGTAACGGGTCGTGACACCCCGTGCAGCCGAACTATTTCATCAAGGTATATCTGAGCAAGGCGGTCATCGCTCCAAGTAACTTTGATGGCGATAAAGTGTGCTGACTTGGTTAGTCGATCGACGATGACCCAGATGGCGTCATTTCCCTGCGACGTCCTCGACAAGCCAACAACGAAGTCCATAGTGATGTGATCCCACTTCCACTTTGGAATGGCGAGGTTCTGCATCTCCCCGCCCGGTCGCTGGTGCTCGGCTTTGACTTGCTGACAGGCCATACATTTTGACACAAAGAGCACTATGTCCCTCTTCATGTCGTGCCACCAAAAGACAACGCGGAGGTCCTTATACATCTTGGTGCTGCCAGGATACAAGAAATATTTTGCATAGTGCGTCTCCGTCATTATCTCCTTTCTAAGTTCTATGTCGTCCGGTACGCATAGCCGTCCCTTCACGCGCAACACTCCCGACTCGTCCTCTGCAAAGTCGGACGCTTTTCCTGTCGATATCAGCTTTCGCATCTTCTCCAGGTATGGGTCGTCCTGCTGTGCAGACTTAATCCTCTCCAGTAGGCTCGGTTCCACCAGTAGTTGCGCTAGTTTTACGTCTCTGAAACGAACTCGGAGTTCAATGTCCATTCCTTCCAAGTCACGCAGCAGTCGGTCGTTGATACATAACGAAGCTAAGTACTTCCGGCTCAGCGCATCCGCTACCACATTTCCCTTGCCCGGCGTGTAGTCGATTGATAAGTCATAGTCTTTGATCAGCTCGAGCCATTGCCTCTGCCGCAAATTCAATTCTTTCTAGATGAAGAGATACTTGAGGCTTTTGTGGTCCGTATAAATCCTGCACGCCACGCAATAGAGATAGTGACACCACAGCTTCAACGTAAACACAATCGCCGCTAATTCTAGGTCATGCATGGGGTAGTTCTTCTCGTGCGGCTTCAACTGTCGGGAAGCAAAAGATATCCCCTTATCCCGCTGCATGAGCACACACCCCAAGCCCTGGCCAGAAGCATCGCTGAAGATCTGAAATCCCTCCGTCCCTTCAGGAAGAGCAAGTATCGGGGCCGAAATGAGCCTTTGTTTGAGCTCCTGGAAAGAAGCTTCACAGTCGTCTGACCACTTGAATGTGACTCCTTTCTGGATGAGGCGAGTCAACGGTGATGCGATCTTCGTGAAGTCCTTCATGAAGCGTCAGTAGTATCCCGCCAAGCCTAGGAAGTTTTGAATTTTGCTAACTGATGCGGACCGTTTCCAATCAGCAACTGCCTCGACTTTCTTCGGATCGACTGCGATGCACGCGACGGAGATGATGTGCCCAAGGAATGAGATGTTGTTCAGCCAGAACTCGCACTTGCTCATCTTCGCGTACAACTGATTCTCTCGAAGGGTTTGGAGTACCGTCTGTAGATACTCTGTATGTTGTGCTCGATCCTTCGAGTAGACGAGGATGTCGTCGATGAAGACTACTACGAACTTGTCAACGAACGGACGGAACACCCGATTCATTAGATCCATGAAGACGGCAGGGGTGTTTGTCAGACCGAACGACATTACCAAGAACTCATAGTGGCCATAACGAGTGCGGAAGGCAGACTTCGGCACGTCATCTGGCTTGACTTTGAGTTGGTGATAACCCGATCATAGATCAATCTTCGAAAACACCGTTGCACCTTGGAGCTGGTCGAACAAGTCGTCGATACGGGGCAGGAGGTATTTGTTTCGGACGGTGGCTTTGTTCAATTTTCGATAGTCGATGCAAAGCCGCATCGATCCATCCTTCTTCTTCACGAACAGCACGGGCGCACCCCACGGCGAGACACTCGGACGGATAAATCCTCTGTCGAGCAATTCCTGAAGTTGTGCCTTCAATTCTTTCAATTTTGCAGGGGCTATTCTGTATGAAGCCTTTGAGATCGACCGGGTGTCGGGGAATGTGTCGATGGTGAACTCTATTTCTCGATCGGGCGACATACCGGTTAGCTCATCCGGAAACACGTCTGGGAATTCTTTCACAACGTCGGTCTGACCCGCGTTTGCACCACCCTGTCGCATCTCTCGAACGGAAGCTAGATAGCCGTCGCACCCGGAATGCAGCATCCGTCGAGCAGATATTGCGGAGATCCCCATGCAGGTCGGCGACGCCTCACCGCACGAGTAACAGAATTCAGGCACTCCAGGTATGCGGAATGTGACCTTCTTTTCAGCGCAGTCTATGGTTGCGTTGCACGGCCCGAGCCAATCCATTCCCAGAATAATGTCAAAGTCCTTCATGTCTAGAACTATCACATCCAGACCGATCTTTTGACCGCCGATACAGATAATCCCGCCGGCGCAAGCTAAGTTTGTGAGAATTGGTGTGCCCGAAGGCGTGCTTACGCTAAGATCGAGATCTAATAATATTACAGGAAATTTGTGCTCGACGGCAAAGTCTACCGATATAAAACTATGTGAAGCGCCTGAATCAAATAACACACGAGCAGGCACATTATTGAATTTTAGTATACCATACACTACTGTATCTGATGCCAGTACTTCGTCTCGAGTCATGGCGTAGACGCGGCCCTGAGTGTTGGGGCGACGGTCTCGGCCATTTTGCGGTACGGGTTGAGTGTGCGGAGGAGGTCGAGGCACCTGTCCTCGATTCTCTTGACGATTTTGTTGTGGTGGAACGTTGCAAGTCAGTCTGGTGTTCGTACAATCTCGAGCGAAGTGGCCCCTTTGTCCGCAAGTGTAACATTCAACATTGCAGTAAAAGCAGAGACGTTCAAGGTGTCCAAGTCGCCCGCAATTGGTGCACTTGAGTATCGTTTTCCCACCCTTGTAGCCGCCGTTATTTGGACGCTTTGACGCGTCGTTGTTGCCTCCCGCATGGCTAGGACGTTTGTGATTGGAGTGGCGCACAACGTCGTCAGCACCAGAAGGATGCAGGTTCTCAAGGCGGAGGGCATGATTCAGAGCCTCGCCCACGGTCTTGTACTCTGGGACCCCGACATGCGTACCGATAGAGTGTCGCAGACCCACTTTGAACCGTCGCACACGACACTCTTCAGTAGGCAGAAATTGGCCAGCAAACTTAGACAACTTGTTGAATTCTGCGGCGTACTGTTCCACTGTCCTGCTCCCTTGCTTCAACTGCATGAATTCATTCTCCTTCGCTTGACGAACGGCTGACGGAAGGTACTGGACTTCAAAAGCCTTACAGAACGTGGCCCAAGAGATCGGTACGGTGGTGTTGTCCGGTCGGATCACTCGCTTGCGTACGGCCCACCAGTCGTACGCGTTCAACCGTAGTTGAAGTTGTGCGCAGGCGATTTGCTTCAATTCTTCAATGCCAAGAAGCTCGAAGTGATCTTCCAGCTCTTCCAACCAGTCGATCGCCATGGAAGGGCCTTCGGTACCGCTGAAGGAAGTGTGGCACGCCTTTTTGAATTCTGACACTTCAAAGTTGTACTTTCTTGGTGCCGCTGGTTGACGCTCGGTCTCCTCCGTATCAACTTTAATGGGTTGGATCGTCGGCACGGTGGCAGCAGGTGCGGTGACGGTAGGCGCAGTCGCAGAATTTTCATTGGCCACCATTGTTTGGACGATCTGCTGCAGGGTATCTAACTGCTTTTGTTGAAGTTTGGCATGTGCGTCAAAGTGAGCTTCGAACTGGGCCTGTCGTTCTTTTACTTGTTGATGTCGGTTCTCGGACTGGTTCCGCTGTGCCTCCATCATGCGCAGCATCCTTTCGATGGTATCGTTAGAAGGTCTGGTCCGCGGACGATGCGAACTACTAGAGCCGTTTGAAGCGCTCTGTTCTTGCTCGGTCGTGGGTTCCGTCACTTCTGCGATATGAAGGCAAACGCATTAGTAACAAATTATTACGGACTCATTGTATGGAACAACTTATCTCATCGATGCAAGGTCAAAGATTTGGAACTCTAGACGCGAGGCCAAAGGATGTAAAGCCGTGCTCTGATACCATTATGTTGCGTCCCGATTCCGTAGAATCAATAGTCGTCCCCCGGGCGTGATGCCGTGCAATCCTAAGTTGCGATCGCACAAGGCATAGTCATAAGGTTATCCGAAACACAACATCAAGTTAGAGTACGCAGAGAAATTGAATGACACATTTGAAATAGAAATAGACTTTTTCATTGATGATAATAAAACTTTACATAGACTCCTTTACAATCATTGCCGTGCGGGCTACAACATGACTCGACTTACAAAATGAACGCCGATGAGATAGTCGTTCCATACATTACATCCCTTTTTATAAACAAAAACTGTTACACATTTCCACCTGCTATCGAGGCGAGTCGAGTCGTCATCTTCTTTTGGACTGAGTACGGGTCTTCTTCAAAAGGAATCCAGAAATAAGCCTTTACACGCGGACGAGGCTTCAAAAGGGTTCACTTCGCCTTGAGCTTTTAAGTGGCACGCCCTTCATGGTTCGGGGTACCTGCGTGGAGAGCGAGGATCAGTACATTACACTTTGTACTGGTGTGTGGCTATTTAAGTTCCAAGCTCTCATTTGGTTGAAGAGTTTAAATGACTTGAAGTATGAATGTTTCTAACCATCCTAATGAATTGCAAACAAGCATATGACAAGCATAATAAAATTTACGTTGAAACTTACCAACGGCGGCCCGCACCGCGCCTTATGAAACTTACCATGTTCTTTCCTGTCAATTGTTATCATTTTCATACCAAGTGCAATATTTCGTGTGTTGGTCACTGGCTCCCAGAGCCATCGTGGACTCCTCTAGCTTTTGTTAGACAGGGTCCTTTCAGCGTGAGTAGCGAGCCCCGCTGCAAGTCCTCGCCTAACACGTGCCCAGCACAGCTAATTATTTGTTTCCCTTTGTGCACGCAACGGTCCCGTGGCCTCGGGTTGCCGTGCGGAGAAACGCTCACCTTGTCGACAAGTTGTCCTTGACCGTGCAAAGACCATTTTTTTCTTTTAGTTATTAAGACATAGCCTACATTCTCTTTAAAAACTCAATCATTTTACCATGCCCGTGCCCTTGCATTCAATCTTTAATCCGCAACAACACTATCGATTTACCAAAGAAGGGGTCAAGAAGAGAAGGGTCAGCCACTCACCTTGAGTTTACCTCTGCGAGAGGACTTGTTGGTCGTGCTAGACGTCGCCTATGCGTTTACCTGAAATCGCACAAGCAACCGATTAGAATACTGCATTATTCAAGGAGTTCGATAGGAAATGCGAGTTCGAAATGCAAGCCATGAAAACCATCGAAAACATTCACGAAAGCGCATTCAGAAAACAAAGCCAAAACCAACGCAAGCGGCGTGAAAAGCAAAGCAACGGGAGGTCTCTCCCGACTCAGCCGTAGAGTCAATCCTCGAGGCGCAACCCGCTGAATATGGGACTTGGTTCCGAAGAAGATATTCCATAACGAGGAATGGATCTTAATTCAACCGTTCCCGTTCGATCGACTCGGTCGATCCCGACCTATCGATCCCGACCGAATCGATAGCGACAGTGTTCCTTTCTCGCGCACCTCGTGGACAGAGTACGGGGCACGATGTAGGGACGGGGCACTACAGCGCCTGCCGCTAATATTCCTACCTCGACAGGGCTGGCGAACGCTCAGTGGCTAAATATGGGAACCATATTGCAGCTTTCCCACCTTAAGGCCACCGAATCTGACCAAGCTCCTCTACTTGTTAACATTGCCAAGTCCTCGGGCCAACACAGGAAAAGCTTTCGCTTCCTGAACTTCTGTAGCGAACACCCTTAATTCTTAGACATCGTCAAAGACGCCTAGAATGAAACGGACTCCCCGACCCCCTCTCGAGGGTAGCCCACAAACTCAAAGCCACGCGGAAAGCCCTTACGGTCTGGAGCAAGCAGGCCTATGGGGATATTTTCCAAGCCATTCATGAGGCTGAGGATGATGTCGCTCGTGCCGAAATCAGGTTCACCATAGACATATCTCCGACAGCCAGAACAGCCCTTAATCTCACCAGAGTGATCCTCAAATTCCGGTTGAAAGTGGAGACAGATTTCTGGAAGCAGAAAGTGAGACTTTAATGGGACAGCGAGGGCGATAAAAACTCGGATTTATTCCACGCCTGCATCACCGGGCGTAGAAATAAACTCGCGCTTTATCGTATTACCGATGAATCGGGAAACATTATCAACGACCAGAAGGGCATCCAACATGCAGCAACCAAGTTCTACGCCAAACTGTTCTCCAAGGAGACCGTCACCAAGGACAATGCCTTCCTGGAGGCGATACCACACCTCATCAGCTACAGTGACAACTCCACCCTGGAGCTCCCCCCATCCGAATAGGAAGTAAAAGACGCCGTTTGGGCCCTGGACGAGCATAGTGCTCTAGGAGCCGACGGATTCTCCGAAGTATTTTTTTGCATATGCTGGGACATCATCAAGACCGACATCATCGAGGCGGTGGCTGCCTTCCTTCAAGGAGCCACGTATCCAATAGCCATCTCGAGCACCAACCTTATCCTTATCCTGAAAAAAGAGAATCCGAAATTTTTTTGTGATTTTTGGCCAATTAGTCTCTGCAACTTCACCAACAAGATCATATCCAAGATTGTTGCATCCCGCATGGCAGGTCTTCTCCCCAAGATCATCTCCGTAGAGCAAAGCGGTTTTATTCGTAGGAGGAACATCCAGGACAACATCATGTTGGCCCAAGAGTTAATCACCTACATGAAGTTTCCAGCTAGAGGGGGCAATATTGTCATTAAATTAGATATGAAGAAAGCATATGACAGGCTGGTCTGGCAATTCATGATTTGGGTGCTCAGGGCGTTCGGCTTCTCTGAAACTTGGACCAACACCATCTGGAGATCGATCAGCAACTCCTGGTTTTCTACCGTGATCAACGGCCAAGCCGACGGATTCTTTAAATCAAGCCGCGGGGTGAGGCAAGGAGATCCTCTCTCATCCACCATATTCATCATTATGGCGGATGCATTGAGCAGAAACCTCAACAAGCTGGCGCACAATCCCAACTTCCACCACTATCATACAGCCAGCGGCTGCCCGATCATTACCCATCTAGCATTCGCCGACGACATCATAATTTTCTTATCAGGTGACGTGGGGTCAGTAGATATTGTCCACCACAACCTCCAGCGATATGTCGAGTGCTCGGGTCAGAAGGTCAACCTGGACAAAAGTGTCATCTACGTCCACCACAGCATCAAGAGAGAGCAAGCGGGGGATCTAACCGTCATCACCTCCTACCCCATCAAGCACCCTCCTTTCCACTATCTGAGCTGCCCTCTCGTATACGGGAGATCTAATGCTGGCATTTTCGCGGACCTCATCCACCGTATCAGAAAAAAGCTCCATGGTTGGCATAATGCTACTCTCTCCCCAGGCGGCAAAATGATCATCATCAATCACGTCTTCACATCTATTCCCATATATGCTGTCACTTCCCGTTCCCAGAATGCATATTTTAATACGTGTACTACTTGAATATATTTATTTAATATTTATTATGCATTTGTTCTGTATTTAATTCCTTTAATTTTACGCTAATTATTTTTTGTATTTTATTTTCTGCTTTTGCTTTGCCTTAGGTTCGGCTTGGGTTAGTTTGTTTTGGTTTAGGATGGTTCATCATGAACCCAACCAACCCCTACCTACCATCATCTCCATTTAAAGCCCAACCCTTTCACTCTCTTCATTACTTCTCTTTTTCTCATTTACTCTTCTTCTTCCTCATAACTCTCTCCACCTACCAAGAACATATGCAAGTACATCTTGTTTCCACATGAGAACCCATTTTTATGGTTCATTTATCTTCCTCTCGTAATTCTAAGATAGTTTAGAACTTGACATTTTCTATTTTGAAAGTTTTATTTTTGTAGATCTAGAAATTTGTTATTTTCAGATTTTAGTGGTTTTGATTTATCGAACTTCCTCATTTCCAAGTTTTGATCGTTCCAGGTTGTTGAGATTTGTGTTATACCCCATTCTGATCCATGGAAGTCCCATTTTTGGCTTCGATTTAAGGTTTTATAGAATTCTGAGTTCTGAAGGTTCTCTACGCCCATGTTTATACGTGCCCGCGTAATATCAAGCTCTACGCCCACGATCATTCATGTCAGCGTGAATCTAGATTACGCAAAGTCTACTCTGGATTGGCGTATTTCCTTTATGTGTACAATATTTTACGCGTAATGCTAATTCCTTTACGTGTATTCATTTATGCTGATGATATTCCTTTACGCGTATTCATTTACGCGTAACAGTATTCCTTTACGCGTATTCATTCATGCGTAAACTTTAACCCTTTACGCGTGCAAGCTTTTATCCATAACTCGACTCTTTACGCATACCATCTTTACGCGTAACATTTTTTTTTTACGTGTAACATTTTCTTTTATGCATACAAGTTTACGCGCAATGTTATTTTTTTACGCGTACAAGTTTACGCGCAATGTTATTCTTTTACGCGTACAATGTTCTACGCGCAATGTTATTCTTTTACGCGTACAAGTTTACGCGTAAAACTATTTCTTTACGCATTTCAAGTTCACGCATAACATTACTTCCTTTACGCATGTCCCTTTACGCATGACGCTATTCCTTCACGCGTAATGTTACTCTTTACACATACTTCCTTGGGCGTACTCCCTTGGCATACATGGCATCCCTCATTATATTTTTACGTCTTTTTGACATGAACTCGATATAATCATGATATGTTAATATTTTTAACACCTATTGTTGTGTGGAATGTGCCCTGTCTTTTGATTGATTTATGGATACCCAGAATGACTGGAACTTAACCCTGAGAGTTATAGACTCGACCATACCAAATGCTAGTTGACTTTCATGCCTTATCACGAATTGACATTGATTGTTACCTCGACTAATGATTGATCATTACGTTCCCAGTTGGAACTAAGAGACTGGCTAGTCGTCTTATTAAATTAAATGAGACACATTCATGTATGAACCATGAACTATTACGATCGATTAGCCGATCCGAACATTGGCATATGGACACATATTGACTTCCATTTTTTTTAAAAAACAGCATGTGTATCTTACAGTCAAGACATGATTATTTTGTGGCTAGGTTTGATTGTTGTATTACGCTATGTAAGACCTACAATCTAACCGCATGGGCATCGTTGTATAGTTGTGCATATCGTGCTCAGTACGGAAGCACTCATTCTGAATGACCATGATCCACGGCATAAGATTTCAATCAACATAGGAATTATTAAGTTAAATAAAATAAAGATTGCATGGAGAGAATGGATTCCCGAGTTCTTACATGGCGGCCATCCGAGGACAATTAGTGCCCGACATGCCGGCTGGTTCCCACAGATACTATAAATCTGCCATACGGGCAGGGAGTGGTATCTGCTTATACTATTACATATATTGATGACGGACGTCCCGTTGGGACTCGTCTAATTCATGATTGGCACAATTGATTATTGGATAGACTAGCCTTGCTTGTACATAGTAAGAACTGAGGAATCCCTTATTGTATATTTCCAGGGCAGCTTAGAACTTACAGTTAGCAAGCCGTAGTCGTTGTATTGTCATTTAAATTGATTTGTTTGTGTACTGTACCTACTCTGGTAACTACTGAGATGATCAGAATATCAGGACATGACGGGTCAACTTCTGTCCTTGTTTGGTTGGGAAGTTGGTTTGAAGTGTCGTGATATTGTGTGAATCCCAGTAGCAAGCAGAGACTTATTTATTATATTCTTAACTCTTACCACTAGTTTTAATTCTCATGTCGTGCTTCCTTGTGGTACTTGCTGTTAGAGGTCTAACCTCTCTGGTTTTGCATAACCAGATTTAGAGCCAGTTTCCGAGGACAGCTTACTTCTACCTCCAGATGCTCAATACTAGAGGGATGATCGCAGGAGGACACGAGTGGGTTCCTTGCTTCCCTGCTCGTTTTACTACTTACTTTACATTTTGCCGTTTGGCACCGACATGTTAGTCAGACTATCTTTCGCTTACTTTACATAATTGTAACTAAGTCATACTGCAGCTGATAACGATTGTGTATACCTTGTCATATCATCTGGCTATATTTTGTAAAGCCAGGTCTCAAGAACATTTTGACTGAGCGTTTGGGACGTCTTACTGCTTTATCTTACATGTTCTCTATTATTGCTTCTTGTTTGAATGATGGAGATAATAGATTTCGAGTAACCCTAGTGAGACTTCCATGTAGTATGCACCTCCCTCGTCTGTTAGACAACATTGATCGTATTATACGGTATTCATCTACTCGTAATACGTAGCTGGCTGAGTCATTCCTCTGCTCTCCGATATTCTGGTTCTGGGACGTGACAAGGTTTTAGTGGTGGCCCATGCAGGTCTGATTTCAGACTTGTGGGGTGTTTTAATTTATAGGATATCTCAATCACACATGTTTTCCCTTGATCTCATGATTCGTTACTCTCGATCCTAGCTTGACATTCCAGTATCATTTGACTTCATTGATCTTTCTGGTCCGATTGTTTGATTGCTCTCTTGTCCCTTATCTTAGGGGCACATCGTCTGCATCTGTCAGAGCTGGACAGCAACAACAAGGGCAACATGAACAACATGACCAGGGTGGTCAGCAACAAAGGCCAGTACTACCTCAAGGGAACATCCAAGAAGAAGTGATAGTGGAACCAACAGCCGGACCACAGTATCCGGAGGTTCCAACACCACCAACAGTTCCGCCCACCCCTATGGCAGTAGACACACTAGCCCTTCTAGAAATCATAAGAGAGATGATGGCTACTCAGCAACATCAGATGTTGACCGAACAACACATGCATACTCAGCTGTAAGAGCAGAATGTATTGCTCAACCAAGGATTTTGCAAACAGCTTTAGAAAGGAGAGTGAGGACTGATTCAAGGCCGTCAACCAGGTTTTGTATTTATAACCCCAGTTGTTTCCATGCACGGAAGATGCCAGTAGATGTATGGCATAAGGATATCGAGGCTATTCTGACGGCGGCTAAGGTACCGACGGAAGAACGTGTGGATCAAGTGAAGCTGTTGCTTCAGGACCTCGCACGTGATTGGTGGGAATCAGAAGAAGTGGGCATCAGACGTCCTATAGCTTGGGATGATTTTACTGCAAGGTTCAAGATGAAGTACTATAGAGTTGTGGCACAGTTCGAGCTACAACAGAAGTTTATCGACCTCAAGCAGACCGGCAAGACAGTGGATGCTTATGCAGCAGAGTTCTGCAGACTGAGTAGGTTTGCCCCGGAGATGGTAGCAACGGAGAGCCATAGGGCTATGAGGTTTCAGCAAGGGTTTCATCTTGAACTCTTGCAATTGATAGAGGGGCACAACAACCAGACTTTCGATGAGGTACTGACGGCAACCCGGAGGCATGAGATCACCATCCAGAGGATTAAATCTAGGACTGGAGGTCAGAAGAGATCTCACAATCAGATTGAAGAAGGAGGGGGAGCAGCACCTCGAGTTACAGCAACCCCTGGCATTCGCATTCACGATGTGGCAATACGAGGGCCAGCACCCCCAGCAAGGCAACAGCAGCAGCAGAGGAAGAACCAGCAACCCCCAGCGGGCTGCACCTATTGTGGGAAGGTAGGGCACACTAGAGGTGTGTGTCGGGCATTGAACTGACAGTGTTTGATATGTAGAAGTCCAGATCATCGGGTTTCTACCTGTCCCATGAATTCGAAGTCAGGAGGACTAGTGCAATAATTTTCTGTTCTGCCAACACCAGGGACAGGCTAGTATCAAGGACCAGCGATAGCAATGAGACCATTGGCACAACGTCCGTTGATGTCACAGGCTCAGATGTTTCGGCAGCAGGGACCGTTGATGCAGCAGCAACAACAAAGACCACCCCAGCATCACCAAGGCAGGGGCCAGCAGCAACACCAGGCTAGGCCGCAGCATGGGAACCAACAAGGAGGCCGAGGACAGGCATTCAATCTGTCCTTGGCAGAGGCATTGGCATCGTAAGATGTTATGGCAGGTAACATTCTCGTCGCCTCATATCCCGCAGTAGCATTGTTTGATTCGGAAGCATCACACTGATTTATATCTGCACAATTTGTGACACAACTAGGAATGGAATTCGAGGCATTGCTAGGGAGGTTGAATATACCCACTGGTAATGGGCTCGTAGGAGTTAGTAGAGTTATTCTAGCATGTAGCATCGTAGTTTGCGGGCGTTCCTTACCCTCCAGGTTGATAGAATTTTCTGTTGGAAATTTCGACGTTATCTTAGGCATGGACTGGCTGAAAGACAGTCATACGACAATAGATTGTCATAGAGGGAGTGTATCTTTTAATATTCTGGGCATGGAGCGGTTCACCTTAGTCAGATCAGTGGCAACTCAACAAGAAGAAGGAATAGTAGCGGTAATGGAAGAAGTTCTAGTTTCGAAGATAGTTGAAGAGTTTATTGACGTATTTCCCGAGGAACTTCCAGGTCTACCACCCATTAGAGATATTGAGTTCAGTATAGAATTGGCACCTAAAACTAAACCGATATCAGATCGAGTTTACAGAATGGCGGATTCAAAGCAGGCCAAGGTGTATCAGCACATAGAGGAATTGAAGGAGAAGAAGTTCATTCGGGTTAGCGAATCACCATGGGCAGCACCAGTGGTACTTGTAGGGAAGAAGGATGGGTCATCAAGATTGTGCATTGACTACAGAAAGCTCAATGCGACAACAGTAAAGAACAAGTACCCACTACCAAGGATCGATGACTTGTTCGATCAATTGAGTAGAGCAAGAGTTTTCTCCAAGATAGATCTTCGGTCAGGGTATCATCAAGTGAGAGTTCAGAAAGAGGATATTCCCAAGACAGCATTCAGGTCGAAGTACGGGCATTACGAATTCTTAGTAATGCCGTTTGGTTTGACCAATTCTCCAGCAATATTTATGGATTTGATAAACCGCATCTTTATGCCGTACTTAGATCAATTTGTCATAATGTTCCTCGACGACATTCTTGTATACTCAGCTAGTGATGAAGAACATGAAGATCACCTCAGGAAAGTGTTGCAGGTTCTGAGAGAGAACCAGTTGTACGCCAAGCTCAGCAAGTGTGAATTTTGGACGGATCATATTTCATTCTTGGGACACATCATATCAGGGGCTGGAGTAGCAGTGGATCCTAAGAAGGTAGAAGCAGTAGAGAGTTGGCCAATACCTAAGACCGTAGCAGATGTGCAAAGTTTCTTGGGATTGGCAGGATATTACAGAAGGCTCGTATCAGACTTTGTAAGGCTCTCAGCACCCATGACCCTCTTGACACGAAAGGATGTGTCATTTATTTGGTCGGTAGAGTGCCAGGCATCATTTGAGGATTTGAAGCAGAAGTTGATTACAGAACCTATTCTTACATTACCAGTTGGACCCGGAGGTTATACTGTATATTGTGATGCGTCAGGAAAGGGACTTGGGTGTGTCCTAATGCAACATGGGAAGGTGATAGCGTATGCATCTAGGCAACTTAGAGACCACGAGAAGAATTATCCGACTCATGACTTGGAGTTGGCAGCAGTAGTATTTGCTTTGAAGCTATGGAGGCATTACTTGTACGGTGATCGAGTGGACATGTACACAGACCACAAGAGTCTGAAGTACATCTTTACTTAGAAGGAACTAAACATGAGACTAAGAAGATGGTTAGAGTTGATCAAGGATTACGACGTAGAACTTCAGTATCATCCAGGCAAGACTAATGTGGTAGCAGACGCTCTTAGCAAGAGAGGCGGCACATTTATGTTGACATCACAAAAATATATTTTAGAAGATCTTCAAGAGATGGGCATCGAGGTTATACTTCCTAGTGATATAGGAATTCTGGCAAGTCTATGAGTTCAATCCGACTTGGTAGACATGATCAAGGCAGCTCAGGCACGGGACCCAAGGATTCAGAAGATTAGGGCAGAATATGAGTCAGGACTCAGAAAGGAGATAAAAATTCACGAAGATGGTACACTTAGATTTGGATCACGTCTATGTGTGCCAAGTGGGGATATCAGACAGGAGGTTATGGTAGAAGCCCACAGTTCTCAGTATTCTATACACCCCGGAGGGACCAAAATGGACAAAGATATCAAGCAGCACTTCTGGTAGAACAGAATAAAGAGGGAGAGAGCTAGATTCGTTTCTCGTTTCTTAATATGTCAGCTAGTGAAGACAGAATAATAGAGGCCAGCTAGATTATTACAGCCGCTTCCTATCCCGAAATGGAAGTGGGAGAATATCAAAATGGACTTTGTGACCGGTTTACCGAGGTCACCAAGTGGTAAGGATGCTATTTGGGTGATAGTGGATCGGCTTACGAAGGTGGCACATTTTTTTCCTTTTAGAGTAGGGCAATCTACGGAGAAGTTGGTAGAGTTGTATATGCAGCAGATAGTCAGGCAGCATGGGGTCCCTGCCAGTATTGTATCAGATAGAGATACCAATTTTATATCATATTTCTGGAAGAGTTTACATCATAGCCTGGGTACCAAGTTAAGATTTAGTACGGCCTACCATCCATAGACAGACGGGCAATCAGAAAGAACAATTCAAACTTTAGAAGATATATTACGAGCTTGTACCCTAGATTTTGGAGGGTCTTGGGAGAGTCACCTGCACTTAGTCGAATTCTCGTACAATAACAGTTATCAAGCCAGTATCCAGATGGCGCCATTCGAAGCACTATACAGCAAGAAGTGTAGGTTGCCACTAGCATGGGATGATATCAGGGAGAGAAAGATGTTAGGCCCAGAGATAATTGCTCAGATGGTTGAAGTAGTTAAGGGGATCAGGGAGCAACTTCGAGTTGCGCAAGATCGGCATCGTCATTGGACAGACCAACATCGTAGGCTGCTAGAATTTTTTGTTGGGGACCACGTGTTCTTGTGGATCTCACCTACTCGTGGGGTCATTAGATTTGGCGTTCACGGAAAGTTGAGTCCACGATACGTAGGCCCATTTGCTATCCTCGATAGGGTAGGCGATGTTGCTTATCGTTTATCCCTTCTACCTTCGTTACGAGAGGTGCATAACGTATTTCATGTATCTCAGTTGCGTAGGTATGTAACGGACCCAAGCCATATCTTCGATCATTCTGAGCTGGTTGTTGGTACCAACCTGTCTTACGAGGAGCAGCCTGTGTCCATTTTGGACCGAAGGGAGAAGATACTCAAGAACAGAACAATTAGCCTTGTCCGTGTTGCTTGGGGTCATCACACCTTAGGAGAGTCAACGTGAGAACGTGAGGATGATATCCGATCAAGATATCTGCACCAATTTGACTCACAAGGTATATTTTTTTTCTGTGTACCTTGATTGTCTTGATTCCTCATGCTTATCGCCCTATGAGTAAAAATTGCTAGATATCGTAGGATTGATATATATATATATATATATATATATATATATATATATATATATATATATATATATATATATATATATATATAATTGATATTGTAAGATGACTGATTTCTCGCTAAAATTGCTTGTACTTGGATTAGTTTAACTCTGATGCTTCTATCCTGCTTGGATTTAAAATTCCGAGGACGAAATTTTTCTAAGAAGGGTAGAGATGTCACTCCCCATTTCCAGAATGCGTATTTTAATACGTGTACTGCTTGAATGTATTTATTTAATATTTATCAAGCATTTGTTCTGTATTTAATTCCTTTAATTTTATGCTAATTATTTTTCTGTATTTTATTTTTTGCTTTTGCTTTGCCTTAGGTTCGACTTGGGTTGGTTTGTTTTGGTTTAGGATAGTTCATCATGAACCCAACCAACCCCCTACCTACCATCATCTCCATTTAAAGCCCAACCCTTTCTCTCTTTATTACTTCTTTTTTTCTTATTTACTCTTCTTCTTCCTCATAACTCTCTCCACCTACCAAGAGCATAGGCAAGTACATCTTGCTTCCACATGATAACCCATTTTTATGGTTCATTTATCTTCCTCTCGTGATTCTAAGATAGTTTAGAACTTGATATTTTCCATTTTGAAAGTTTTATTTTTTTAGATCTAGAAATTTGTTATTTTCGGATTTTAGAGGTTTTGATCTATCGAACTTCCTCATTTCCAAGTTTTGATCATTTCAGATTGTTGAGATTTGTGTTATACCCCATTTTGATCCATGGAAGTCCCATTTTTGGCTTCGATTTAAGGTTTCATGGAATTCTGAGTTCTGAAGGTTCTCTACGCCCACGTTTATACGTGCCCGCGTAATATCAAGCTCTACGCCCACGATCATTTGTGTCAGCGTGAATCTGGATAACACAAAGTCTACTCTGGCTTGGCGTATTTCCTTTACGCGTAATGCTAATTCCTTTACGTGTATTCATTTACGCGTGATGCTATTCTTTTACGCGTATTTATTTACGCATAACAGTATTCCTTTACACGTATTCATTCATGCGTAAACTTTAACCTTTTACGCGTGCAAGCTTTTACCCGTAACTCGACTCTTTACGCATACCAGCTTTATGCGTAACATTTTCTTTTACGCGTATAAGTTTACACGTAACATTTTCTTTTACGCATACAAATTTACGCACAATGTTATTCTTTTACGCGTACAAGTTTACGCGCAATGTTATTCTTTTACGCGTACAATGTTCTACGCGCAATTTTATTCTTTTCTGCGTACAAGTTTACGCATAATACTATTTTTTATGCATTTCAAGTTCACGCATAACATTACTTCCTTTACGCATGTCCCTTTACGCGTGATGATATTCCTTCACGCGTAATGTTACTCTTTACGCATACTTCCTTGGGCGTACTCCCTTGGCATACATGGCATCCCTCATTATATCCTTACGCCTTTTTGACATGAACTCGATATAATCATGATATGTTAATATTTTTAACACCTATTGTTGTGTGGAATGTGCCCTGTGTCTTGATTGATTTATGGATAACCAGAATGGCTGGAACTTAACCCTGAGAGTTATAGACTCGACCATACCAAATGCTAGTTGACTTTCATGCCTTATCACGAATTGACATTGATTGTTAACTCGACTAATGATTGATCATTGCGTTCCTAGTTGGAACTAAGAGACTAGCTAGTCGTCTTATTGAATTGAATGAGACACGTTCATGTATGAACCATGAACCATCGTGATCGACTAGCCGATCTGAACATTGGCATATGGACACATGTTGACTTCCATTTTTCTGCAAAATCAGCATGTGTATCTTACAGTCAAGGCATGATTATTCCGTGGCTAGGTTTGATTGTTGCATTACGCTATGTAAGACCTACAACCTAACCGCACGGGCATCATTGTAGAGTTGTGCGTATCGTGCTCTGTACGGAAGTACTCATTTTGAATGACCATAATCTACGGCATGACATTTCAATCAACATAGGGATTATTAAGTTAAATAAAATAAAGATTAAATGGAGAGAATGGATTTTCGAGTTCTTACATGGCGGCCATCCCGGGACAATTAGTGCCCGACACGCCGGCTGGTTCCCACAGATACTACAAATCTGCCACACGGGCAGGGAGTGGTGTCTGCTTATAATGTTACATATATTGATGACGGGCGTCCTGCTGGGACTCGTCTAATTCATGATTGGCGTAATTGATTATTGGATATACTAGCCTTGCTTGTACATAGTAAGAACTGAGGAATCCCTTATTGCATATTTCCAGGACAGCTTGGAACTTATAGTTAGCAAGAAGTAGTCGTTGTATTATCGTTTAAATTGATTTGTTTGTATACTGTACCTACTCTGGTAACTACTGAGATGATCAGAATGTCAGGACATGACGCGTCAACTTCTGTTCTTATTTGGTTGGAAAGTTGGTTTGAAGTGTCGTGATGTTGTGTGAATCCCGGTAGCAAGCAGAGACTTATTTACCATATTCTTAACTCTTACCACTGGTTTTAATTCTCATGTCGTGCTTCCTTGTGGTACTTGCTATTAGAGGTCTAACCTCGCTGGTTTTACATAGCCAGATTTAGAGCCAGTTTCCGAGGACTCAGCTTACTTCTACCTCAAAGATGGTCAATACTAGAGGGATGATCGCAGGATGACACGAGTGGGTTTCTTGCTTTCCTGCTCATTTTACTACTTACTTTACATTTTGCCGCTTGGCACCAACAGGTTAGTCGGACTGTCTTGCGCTTACTTTACATAATTGTAACTAAGTCAGACTGCAGCTGATAACGATTGTGTATACCTTGTCATATCATCTGACTATGTTTTGTAAAGCCAGGTCTCAAGAACATTTTGACTGAGCGTTTGGGACGCCTTACTACTTTATCTTACATGTTCTCTATTACTGCTTCTTGTTTGAATGATTGAGACAATAGATGTCGAGTAACCCTAGTGAGACTTTCATGTAATAGGCACCCCCCTCATCTGTTAGACAGCATTGATCATATTATTCGGTATTCATCTACCCGTAATACGTAGCTGGCTGAGTCATTCTTCCGCTCTCCGGTATTATGGTTCTGGCGCGTGACATATACCCTCGATGCTTGCTCTTTCCCCAAGAAAGTGCGAAAATCGATCGAAAGCACCTTTAGCAAATTTTTTGGGGGCACATCGAAAGCCACGACAAACACCATTGGGCTAGTTGGGATACCATGGCGTAGCCTATCGACGAAGGAGGCCTAGGGTTCACCAAGCTGTCCAACATCGTCCACGCATTCTCGATGAAATTGTGGCAGAAGTTACGTACTACCCTGAACCTATGGACCAGGTTCATGAAGGCTAGATACTTCAAATTCACCCACCCGACGTCGGCCATCTCCAATAGCAGATCCTCTGCGGCATGGAGGAGCATGCTTATCGGTCGATATATGGCCGAACCCGATATGCACCTTCGTGTGGGCAACGGAGAATCCTCGACATTCCGGGAACGATGGCTCGGAGATACCTTGATCCCCAGAATTTTTGAGCACCACGAGCATTGCCAGATTAAGGACATGTGGGCCCACACCGGTACTTCCTAGAGATGGGACGCGGTCCTTGAGTGGGCTACCCAGGAGACAGTTGACCGAATCCGTCAATGCGGAGTAACGCTCGGTACCGACGTAGACGAGATTCGCTTGGTGGCCGACAGTTCGGGATCCTTCTCGGTCAAATCGGCCAGGCGAGTGGTTCATGGCACCGCAGCACACACCCTCAACTCCCCTAACATTGCTCAATTCTGGCAGCCTTGTATCCCCAAGAAGTGGTCCTTCATCATTTGGAGGGCCCTACGGAAGATCCACCCCACCGACGACACTCTCAACACTATCGGGTTCAGTCTCGCATCAGTTTGTTCCTACTGCAAGGACCGCCACCCAGAATCGGTTGATCACATCTTCTGCTGGGGCGACCTTCCGATTGGAGTTTGGAATGTCATCTACCAGATTTGCAGGATGAACCCGGGGAACAGGTGTATCGTCGACCACGCAGCGGATTGGGGTGCCGCATCGCACGATCACCAGATCGTTGCAGCAGCCACCATCTAGGTGCTGTAGAAGAACCGCAACAAGGCTAGATATGAGGGCCACCAGTTCACCGCGGACCAGCTGATTGCGGAGATCATCAGACAATGCAGCAAACAAAGATCTTACTGCAACTAGGCCAGTCGGCCTTTTGGACCTCTCTTCTGTCTAGGGCTTAGGCTCCGGTCTCCAGTCCCACCCTTTTTTGTTGGTATACGTGTATAGGCTTCTTCATTTTGCGCCTTTTGGGTATACTTGTATAGCTTCGGCTTTCTTTTCATGGAATAAAATAGGGAGTTTTTTGCAATATATATATATATATATATATATATATATATATATATATATATATATATATATATATATAAAAATATATATATATATATATAATATATATAATATATATGACAAATTTTTACTCATTCTATTTAACTATTAATATTAAAAAATAGGTATATTAGTAATAATAGCAATAAAAGAAGGGTAAAATGGTGTGTGGTGTTCGGGTATGTCATGAGGGGGTCACCTGCACTTGGGTTGGGTGATTAAGTCAGGTCTGGGCTTGGAGTGATCATAACTGTAATTTAAGTCATTTATGATCGTTAATGAAATAATAGCACACGGGAGCTCAATTGGATGGCACACGAGTGACATGTGTGTAGAAGACTCAAATAGGTCAAAATCATATATCAGGTCGATTAGTTTGGATCGATATCGAGCCCCGAAATTAAATTGAAAATTAGGTCAAGTTTTATTGTAGATGGTCCAATGGCCTAAATTGACCAAAAAGTTGTGCGATGTGAATAGAATGTAAGAGAGCAAGTTTGAGTGGGAAATGATATATCAAAATAAAGATAATCTTGTCTGCTAAAAAACTCATGAAGGAAGTTTCCAGAGATTGACATCCATTACGCTCCAAAAATCAAAGTCACAAAAAGTATATTTAATGATCAAAACTAATTATATAAAGAATTATTTTTTGAAAATAATTCATTTAAATTTTTTAAAAGAACCCAAATCCAGGGGACTTACATCATACCCACCTTAAAAAAAATTGTCCTCGAATTACACTTAGGCATAGAGTGAAAAGAATAAAATATTAAGGAATGAAAGGATAGTGATACGGTCTTAAAGCTACCACTCCAGGTCACTTAGAATAATCTGTGAATCAAACAAGCTAAAGAAATTACACACCGGTTCATTCTATGATATAGCATATCTATCAAGTTCCTAGGATAACACTTGATTTCTTAAACACGGCTAGCCTAAACTTAATTCAAAATCTAACTAATAGTATTTGAAGGTCTTCTGCCATATCTCTATTCCACTAGTACTCTTCATGGTCAAGCCTTCTCAATTGTAACTTCTACTAACACCATATTAAGCTCCTCATAATGCAATCTGCCAAGGTCTTCAAATGTCCTATATTCTCGAAATTTAACAAAGCATTTAATTCTTAAGTTTTCCTCCATCCATAGAATATCTTCATCTTCAGATATTTCTCATCTACTACTCAACTCTAGCTTCTATTCATCAAATTTTTTTAGGATACTCTACTTTTCTATTTTGAAATTCTTGTTTTATTTCTTGTCCTTGTTTTCTGAATGTCTTGATCTTGATCATATGTCTCTCTATAACCTATGGTGTTGGTTTTCTAACATATTTTTATATTATAATCATTTATCTAACCTCATTTTGATCTGTCTTAAAATTTGCATTATTTATTTCTTTGAAATGATCTCCTCTTCCTTATTCGAATCTCACATCCAAGGGTCTTGCTTAAGATATAATTTTCCATATAGTTCTCGTAAGTTATCGTAGATAATCACGGTCGTAACCCTCGTCCCAACTGATACCTCTTAATTTCTTTATAAACTTTTTCCTACAATTCCAACCTTGTTCCCTTTTTTCTCATTCTAAACATAGTACTGCTCCTATAATTCCTTCATCTCTTTATATCTTTACTACGTACACCAAACACAATTGTTCTAGTTACAATTCTTCTAGGATTCTTAACTATTTTGCATTTGACGAAGGGTTTACTAGTCTCTCTTGAGGTACAACTTTCTAACTCTAGTTTTAAATCCCTGACTAATCAAGAAAGTCAGTCAATACTTAAACTCAACCAATCCTTTGAAGTCTATCACATACACCTACAAGTCATAGGTCGAATCTCTTAGCAGCATAACCAAGGATTTACCCTATCTAACCATAAACAACTATACATTTCTTATAAGAATGCCCATCTTACTCCTATTTGCTAAGGAAGTTTTAAAGCAAGGTCTAATAAATACTTATATATAATACCTCTATCTAACTCTATCGATCATTCTTCTAGTCCCAATTTCTAACCGATCGCTTAAAGGTTGACTCAACCAATATAAAGATGGTTGACTAGTCTATCTCAGACTTACCTACCCTTAGTTCAGATTTCTCTCTGATACCTAATCTTCCTATAACAGTTCCTTGTCATCTAAGAAATTTTCTTTTTATATTCCTGATTTCTATATCCTTCACGTGAAAACTTCTTAAAAATTAGTGCAATATAACTCCAAGGTTTAGATCTAGTAATGATCTTCACACTTCAAAATTTGTACTCGGACGGGGTCCTTGGGTTCTATTTGCTATTGTCACTCTAAAATCCAATGTGTCTTCCTTCAAGTAGTATTCTCTCTCGGCTCGCCCCATGTGATCATAGAATATTTATATTCTTCAATCTCGGTCTAACTTAGACAAGAGTAGCATGGTCTAGTCTAATGACCCTCATGCCACCTGTTAGGGCTAAGCATTGTACTATACTCTATTTAACATCCTATCTTGCTGGAGTATCTATATAAGCCTACCCACCTCAGCTAATCACCTAGTCCTGCCATGTGTGGGTTCCTATATCCGTCAAGTAGAACTTCCTAGATAATTTATAGGCTGAAGTCAAATCACCAATTCACAACTCGTTGAATTATCCTTTCCTCAAGTCATATCATTTGGTAATTCTATTATAGAGATAGCACTATTCTGATCTTCATCTAATTCCTAGTCGATCCTTATAGTTTTTTATTCATATTCGTAGTCATCTCAATCATTACTGGAAATTCTTCCAACAAATCTATAAATATGTAAACCTCTAATTCAATTCTTTGTGTCTTAGGCAAGTGTCTCTTCTTCAGTCAATAGACTTTCTTATAGAAACTAAATCTCGGTAGAGGTACTATTTATAACCTATCGATCCATCTAGTAGAGACATCTATCAAACCCCTATGTGCCTTAAATAATCACCTACAAAATATTATATCTCCCCTAATCACAATCTATAATAAGATATAATCAAAATGGTTGACCAATCACAAAAGTTCGTCCTTCCGAGATAGGGAAGGATGAGAGTTCATAAATGGGGATTCAAAGAAGTTATGATTTGAACACGAATACGAATTTCAAAGGCAATAGTAGAAGTCAAGGGAATTTCCAATAGTAGCAGTGGATTGAGATCATAATATACTATCCTAGTGCAGGCTCGTTCAGTACAGTGATGTAACCAACACGATTTATATCGACCTGCATGGGCCACCACAAAAACCAAGTCATGCCCCAGTCCCAAAATACACGGGACCGAGCTACGTGGCAATGGCCAGCTACGTATTCAACCAGACTCTAGTCTGACTCGAATACGTATAAGATGTTTAAAATGGTATAACTATCACTATATCAACTCTATATCTCAATCCATATAACAGAAGCATAAAGAAAAGGAAATATGAATACTAGTCTGCAGTCCAATAATCATACCTACCCGAGTAGACTCGAGAGAATAAAAGAGTCTATAAATACTACACAATCAAGCAGATATGAAATATAGGAATGAAACATATATACTACGAAAGAGTAATACCTGTAATGAAATGGGTGCTCAACAAATATTCGACAAGAACTCTGTAAACCTACTCAGCCAACGTGGAAGAAAACCAGGTCCTCAGTGGGACGCAACATGATACATAGTATACAAGCCACTATGAAACAATATATGAAAATCATGGGGGTATTCTAATGACTATGTGTAAATGCAATGAGAACAACTTTCGACGAATGGGACTTTCTGAACATGAGATCCTCTCGTAGTGGGGCTCGTCTGAACCGCCGATTGTCAACAACAATATATACCAATAACAGTCGCTCTGTCTAGTAATTGCCCTCCCCACCCAATGTATCTAGAACGGATCGACTCCACGACACGTACAATCCCCAGTGTCGGGCCTAATATGTTATAATGAAAGCATCTAGCATGAACTACACCGTCGCACGTCCTGGCCGCAATGATGATCAATCGAATGCGTTAGTATGTGTCCTATATCTCTGTATCACATCTCCGTGTCCAATCATGTGTCAGGATCCAGCAAGATACTAGTGTATCCGCCTTGTAGTACATGGGTAGTCTCTAATGGACTAGGCTAACTGTAACGACCAATGTATCTCGTTAGTTGCACCCTGAGTCATACTCGGACACGTAATACTATAATATGTTGTAAGTAAGTAACAAGACATGAAACGTAAATAAAGGAATGACATAGTGGCAATGTATACTTCCCTGTAACCAGAAGCTGAGTGTGAAAGTCTGGTACGAAAATTGAGTCCTAAGAATCCAAGGAGCCTATAGAATAATTTAGGAATTAATTAATTACTTTCTACTAGGGCCACTCATAACAACTCATCGTTTATTAAGGAGGGAAAATATTGCTATGATTACTCCCTACCATGTTGTAGTAGGCCCTAGTCATTAAGGTTGGATAAATATTAGGGTTGATAACCACAAAAATATAGTTAAGTTGATGACACAAAATTTTGAATTGATGGCAAAAAATGTATTAAAGTTTGTTTAGCAAAAGGTATTAAGGCTTGATTAGCAAAA
The DNA here is from genome assembly GCA_029216955.1 of Iris pallida. NCBI lineage: Eukaryota > Viridiplantae > Streptophyta > Magnoliopsida > Asparagales > Iridaceae > Iris > Iris pallida. The sequence goes on from JANAVB010016600.1 coordinate 1,152,183, forward strand.
GGTATTAAGGCTTGATTAGCAAAAGCATTAGGGCTTGAACCAACGAAAAACCCCATAAAATCTTCACAAACACCCAAGCCTAGACTTGAACCCAGGACAACTTATGCACTAACTCCTCTATACAACCAACTAAGCTAATGCTCACTAGTGTATGCCTATTGGCAGCACCCAAAAGTTACTACTTCCTGTTTTCAAGTAACCTTCCCTACTCCTCTTCCTCTTGGTTAATGGCTTACTGCCATCATGCATATGACATCTCCTGAATTAATCTTGGCTACAAGGATCTCCAGCAAGGTAAGAGGACATTTGGTTATAGTTTCTATGATACCAATGATTTGATGAGGTTTCTTAATTGAGTGAAACTTACTTACACATAACACAATAGGGTTCAAACATTCTTTTAATACTAATTTATCCCATGGTCAGTTTGTGGCTCCAACACCCACAAATGACTCCTCCTTTAATCCCCTGTGAGGAGACTCACCTATAGGACATGTAACAAAACCTTCCCTATTGTTGGTGCTTTCTTTACATGGAGAGAGCTTGCTCTCAACATGCCTTGTAAAATTTTAGTCCCACATCGGAAATGCACCATGAGTTATCTCAACATATATACTTGGTTGTGTTGTTGAGAGATACACATGGGATGGTGACCCTAAGGAGGGAATCATGTGGGTGATTTTACTAGGAGGTAAGAATAAGGCTCCAAGGATTAAGCATTAATGCTTTTGTCATTCTCTTGGATTAATTCCATTTGGAGCTAAGCCCCAAAGGGGCTTAGCGACTCAAACTCGGACTCGGGCTCATGAGGCATAATGTGGCATTTTGTTGGCGCACTTTGCACTTAGCACGTCAGCAGTCATGCGGCCATGCGGCTCATATGCGACCTCATGCGGCCATGTGGCCACGCGACCATGCGTCTTATGCGGCCATGCGGCCCATGCGGTCCATGCGGCTCATGCGGCTCATGCGGTCCATACGGCCCATGGCGGCCAGGCTGTTGCTGCTGCTGCCGCATGGAGGGCTCCGCTGACTGTGCAGACTACAAAGTTATGGAAAGACTGATTCAATGCGATTAATTTAGATCCACTTTTTGTGGGATTTGAATTAATTTCTGTGAAACCCGCAATTTTTAGTAATATTTTTAATCATTTTAAATAATGTTTTGTTAAATAAAATTTTGTGTTAAAAATAATATTATTTATTATATTGGTTAATTCATGAAAATTATTTTTAAAATAATTAAGTCAAGGATTTTTGATTGTCAACCCAGACCCGAACCCGGTTCAAACCAATTTGAAAAAAAAAAATCTTTTTATATTAATATTAGTTATATTTTCTAAAAAGGAAATTATTTTATAGCCTTTAGCCCAAATGCTTAATCTCCATTCTCTTAGGCCTATAACCCATTATTTAACCCATATAATTCATTTAAGCCTTAAGGCCATTTACTTAATCAGACCTTTAACCCAATAGTTCTAAAATCTTAAGCCCAAAGAGTTAAAGCCCTTAGGCCAAACCCACAGCTCATTTCCTTTGGGCCAATGCAAACTTTTTAATATAAAGTCCAAAACTTTCCAACCAAACCATTAAGGTTTCCTACAGCCAATGCATGGGTATTTTTTCTTAAGCTAATGAATGGCTTTCTTTAGTTAGGAAAGAGAGAAGCTTTAACTTTCTGTTGGGAGCTTTGGGTTTTTTCCAAACCGAAGGCTTATCGGCTCTTCTCCCTGGACTCAACCGATGACTTTTCCCCTCCCCTGGCCGCCAGCCATTATGGCTGAGACTCCTCCCTCTCCCTAAATTGGTAACTCCCAAACCCAATTTTCCCTATATATATAGCTTCTCCCTCTCCATCCTCCATCACCATCACTTTCTCCAAATTTCTCCCAAACTCACCATTCTCCGGCGAATTTTCCGGCGACCCGAGCTCCGGATCCACCGTCGGCGACCCGACCGGTGCCCGACCCCCGATCCCGAGGCCGCCGCCCCCGACGCCGCTCCCCGTGGCCGCCCGCCGCCGTCAGACGACCCGCGCGGCCCACTCCGGCCGTCCGATCGCCGGCGTTCGCCCCCGTTCGCCCCTGGTTGCTTCTCGGTGCTGACCCGCGTGGCCGTGTGCTCTGTCGGATTCCGTTCCCGAGCATTTCGGTTCCGAGCTTCATTTCGGGATTTCCGTTGCACCTTTGGTTTGGGTAAACTCTAACCTCGAATTTAATTCCTCTGTCAGTGATGAAATCTGGTCCCCGATTCCTTCGGGAACTCGGTTTTTCCGGCAATGTAATAATTACGTTACCAATTTGCTTTCCGAAATTCTTCGGAAATTGTTGCTGTTCTGTGATTTTCTGAAATAAATAAATTCAGATTTTTTTCTGTGAATGTTCTCGGGATTTCCGAGAACTAACTCGGAAAAGTTTCTGTGTTTGAATTCTCGGGTTTTTCGAGAAGTTTTCGGGAATAAATTGGAGTTTAAAATTTTAACATAAAAAATTGGTTTGGAGAATTTTGTTCTCTGGGTTCTGTGTATTAATTCAAATTTCCGATGAGTTCGGAAATGTTTACTGTAGCTTATTTCTTTTGGAAAGAAATGGTATTTGATATATTTCGGGTTATCGGGAAATTCCGTTCTCATTTCGGAATGCTGGATTGGCTTTGGAAAAAGACTATTTTATGGTATATATATATCCCTGGTTTGGGACTGTTTTACAGGAATCTTGGAAGCATTTCCCAGTTTTTGGGTTGACCAAAAATAGAGGGAGTGCTACCGAATTTTTTGTAAAATTATAAAATGATTTTTGAAATGATTTTTAGTGATAATATTATTATTTGGGCGACAACCTTACCGGTCAATGGGCCCCAGTGAAATGCAAACGCACCAGTCCGTCCGGACGTTGAGGCAGAGTAGCTGAGTTTGACAAATGGACCAGAGTCTGAGACACCTATTATTTTAATTTAATTGTTAGTTTTATTATTATTATTTAATTGTAGATAATTTTGGGACTAACCTGTTTTCTCTTATTTAAATTTATAATTAAATTTGTAAGGGCATAAGCCCAGTTTCTATTAAGTGGTCTGTAATATTGTAGTGTAGCGTTTTTACTTTATTTTCTGGGATTGTGGTACGCGTAGGAACAATTAAAATACTATTAAATTAAATAACTCATGATTTCCTCATCTTTAAGTAAAAGAAAATATATTTTTATATATAATTGTAGAACGTCAAAGTTTTTCAATAAATAGATAAATACCAAGTTTTGTACGTAATTTGATAAAATACAAGTTTTCTCGAAAAACCAAAGTAATTTTGACTTTCTAAAACAACGCACTAGTAAACGTTGTGGTTAACTAAACTTGACTAGGAAAGACAAATAGAGATTGTAACTAGATAACTTGTGATTGCTTCTGAAATAAGTTTCCGGAATGTAGGGTTCGAGGAGGTTTCTGACTGTTAACCCCGAAGTACCGACTCTCCAGTTTGATCAAGTTTAAGGCAAGTACAGTTGTGATTGTTTGTAATTTAATTAGTAATAGTAATCTTGCATGCTTAAACCACATTTCTGCACGGAACTCTCTCCTAGAGTATTGATTGTTATTGTCTCATTGCCTCATTGAATCTAATTGACTCGGGATATTGGGGGAGTAGTGTAGCGTCTATGACCAATACCCCTCATTGAATCTAATTGTACGAGCTTACCCCTCTCACACACAGGGATAGGCCGGACCATATCAGTGAATCATCCCAAACCGGTCATAGTCGTTACTTACTCAAATCACATATTTTTAATTGTAGAACTGTTGGAAAATATTGCATTTCTAAATTGTTTATAATTGCAAATTGCTAATTATTAGTTGAATTGTAGATTTTCATAATTGTACTTTGCTCCCTCCTGACTGGAGACCAACATTTTTAGGTTACACTGAGGATGACCTATTCCAGAGTATCTGAGGACTCGGAGCTATTGTTCAACAATCCTGACTTGTACCCGGCGGTACTACCTGACGATGATGGCACGGCGTCTCCTTAGATGCTGTTGGTGTTAGTTAGATTTACTTCAGTTTATGGTCTTTAAACTTTTGTACTGGACAAGTTTTTATTATCGAATAAATGTTATTGTGGCAATTTTAGTCTTAAATGTTGTTGAATGACCTGCACATGGATTACAGCTTACTGCCGCCGTCTCATCAACGGTGCAGGCTGGGCATGATCCGATTCGACCCAAGTATTTGGGGACCGGGTCGTGACAATTTCGTTGCTATCTTTGTGGGATTTGAATTAATCTCGTTGCTATCTGTTTGGGATTTGATTCAATCTTTCCATAACTGAAGAGACGGCTAGGGTTTCCACCCTCTCTCTATTTATACTCTCTTCTAGCCTCCTTTGTGGGAACTACGAAAATTATAAGTCAAAAAAAAGAGGGGGTTGTTGCTGCCATTGCAAGTCCATCCGAGGAGTCAGAACAGAGGTGACTTCGAACGTTCCACAAGTTCATCAAACTTGCTGGTTTCTAGAAGCAATTCGTGTGGGGCGAATCTTCCTTTGAGCAACGGTGTTTTGACATCCCAGCAATTTTTCTTCTTCTCATCTTTCTCTAGATCATTGTAACTCGTTCTGTCCCAATTATAACACGTTTGCAAGAAAGAATGAGAGATCTTCTCTTCTCTATTTCCCTCCTCCAGATTGTAATCTGGTTATTTAGTTTTTTGTATCATCGTAGATCTCGATTGCATTAGTTTTTCCATCTTTGATCAAGCCCCGGGACAAACAATCTCAAAGCAAGATTTTTGTAGATAGAAAACATTAATGCTTCGCTCATCCAATCGGACTACTGCAAGTTGGAAAAGTTCGATGGAGAGCATTATCAAGTCTGAAAGAGAAAGGTGTATCTAATTCTTCAACTAAAAGACGTTGATTATGTTCCGTTGGAGGAAGAACCTTCTGTTCCAGACACTGGATCTACTGCCGCAATCAATGCGGCTACCAAACTCCAAGCCAAATGGAGAAGGAAAAATAGCATTTGCAGGCTTCTCATCCTGAATGCTATGGAGGATTCCCTGGCAGAATCCTACTCGAAGAAGGAATTTGTTAAAGACATATGGGAGTCTGTGGAAAAACTATATGAAGAAGACAGAAACAGGAGCAAGATGTTTGTGGTTGAAAAATATCACAAATTGCTCTTTGAGGACGAGAAGTCCATGTTGCCACAGGTGAAGGAATTTCTGAAGCTGCGTCAGAAACTGGAAGACGAAGAGATGCCCCTTCCCGACAAGTTTGTTGTTGGAGGGATCGTCTCAAAACTTTCTGCTGGATGGAGTACCTTCTATGCAAGGATGCTCAGAAAGAAGCTAGACATTAGCTTGGGATATCTACTTCAAAAGATCCATGTTGAGGACGAGATGTGTTCCCAACAGAAGGTGGACACTCTGTCCAAACAGTTGGCTAAAGCCAATCTATTGCAGACGAGAGATCCCAAGGGGAAGCAGGCGGCTACTCATCCCAAGAAGAAGGACTTCACTAATCTAAAAGTGAAGGGTCCTTCATTCATGCAACAGAAGACTAAGTCCCACTTGACTTGTTACAATTATGTCAAGAAAGGCCACTACAAGAGTGAATGCAGATCTAAGCCTAAACAATCAGAGTAAGGTGAGCCTAGTAAGGTTTTATTGGTTTCTAACATTGTTGCTATGATAGCACAGGTCACAACTGTGGGGGTTGACTCTGACTAGTGGATAGACACTGGTGCGACTTGCCATGTCTGTTCTGGCAAGGAATGGTTCGTCACGTACCAGCCGAAATCTGAGAAAATTGTCATGGTGAACCAAGCCCAAGCTGAAGTTCTGGGGATCGGGACTGTAGAGCTGAAACTCACTTCTGGAAACACTCTGACGCTTCAAGGTGTGAAGCATGTTCCGGTGATTGCCAAAAACCTGATCTCTGGGAGCCTGCTCTGCAACGCAGGCTTGAGGATGGACATCAATGCTGGTCAGATGGTGATGTCCAAGAAGGGAACATACTTCGGGAAGGCTTATCAAACCGAAGGAATGTTTAAAATTCAGCTTGTCAACCAATTTAATGACATTAATGCAGTTGCATTTTCTGATTATTCTCTTGAGTTATGGCATAATAGACTGGGACATGTTTATTGTAAAAAAAAATTAACAAAATGTCCAGTCTAGGACTTATCTCCAATTGTGGGGGTAAGGTAGAGAAGTGTGAAGTATGTGCTCAGACAAAGATCACTAGAAAACCCTTTCATCGGGTCAATCGAAGCACAGATCTTCTGGAGTTGGTGCACTCTGATATCTGTGACTTCAAGAATTCTCTATAAAAGCCGGGATGATGTATTTCATAACCTTCATCGATGACTTCTCAAAATACACGTTCGTCTACTTGCTCAAGTCTAAAGACGAAGCGTTCGAGAAGTTCAAGGAGTTCAGGGCCGAGGCTGAACGACAAACTGGACAACAACTCAAGAGGCTAAGAAGTGATCGAGGCGGAGAGTATCGGTCTCATGAATTCACATTTTTCTGCAAAGAACATGGAATCATAAACGAGACTACTGCTCCGTATTCTCCTCAATCTAACGGAGTAGCGGAGAGGAAGAACAGAACGTTGACAGAAATGATGAACTCAATACTGCTAACCGTGGGTCTTCCTAAATGCTACTGGGGAGAAGCTGCATTGACGGTCATTTTATTCTAAATAGAGTGCCGTATGCAACTTCGGACGTAACTCATCATGAACTCTGGTTCAAAGTCAGACCAAACTTGAATGTCATTCGAGTGTGGGGGTGTCTGGCGTACGTGAAGCTCCCAGATCTGAAGATTCAGAAGCTGGGGACAAGGACTACGAAGGCGATCTTCTTGGGGTATGCCGAGAAGAGTGATGCTACGAGATTTCTTGATATTGAGTCAAATCATATCATCGAATCTCGTGATGCTGAATACTTTGAAGACAAGTTTGCAAAAGACAAAAATATTGTTCTTTCGGACATTCCGAAAAATGATGTAGGTGCAAATGAGACTAAAATCTCATATAGGCCAGTAGCCCAAGAAGAAGCTGTTGTTGATGAAACAACTCTTGTACCAGAACTTGCAGAGCCGTCAGCTAAGCGAGCGAGGAGACCGAAAGACTTCGGAGATGACTTTGTCACCTATCATGTGGAAGCAGATCCGCTTACCTATGATGAGGCGATGAAGACCAGAGATGCTATCTTCTGGAAGGAGGCAGTGAATGACGAATTTGACTCTATCACCTCCAATAACACATGGGTGTTGGTAGATCTACCTGAAGGAGAAAAGCCCATCGTATGTAAATGGATCTTCAAGAAGAAGATGAAGGCAGATGAAACTATTGACAAGTTCAAGGCCAGGCTGGTAGCCAAGGGATTTTCTCAGAAACGGGGGATAGACTACTTTGACATGTACGCTCCAGTAGCTAGGATGACCACCATCAGGATGTTAATCGCTCTAGCAGCCATACATAAGTTGGTGATACATCAGATGGATGTAAAGACAGCATTCCTGAATAGGGAGCTGACCGAAGAGATTTATATGCAACAACCAGATGGATTTATCGTCAAAGGTCTTGAAGACAAAGTCTGCAAGTTGGTGAAATCATTGTATGGTTTGAAGCAAGCTCCCAAGATGTAGCATGAGAAGTTTGACAAAGTTATTAGGTCAAACGGCTACAGAGTCAGCGAGACGGACAAATGTGTTTACACAAAGTTCGCTGATGGAAGAGGAGTCATCGTTTGTCTGTACGTGGACGACATGCTAATCCTAGGGACGGATTTAGGCTGTGTCACAGAGACAAAGAAATTTCTCTCAACCAAGTTCAGTATGAAGGACTTGGGGGATGCAGATGTCATCTTGGGCATAAAGATCATCCGGACAGACACTGGAGTAGCGCTGTCACAATCTCACTACATTGAGAAGATGCTCACACGCTATGGGTATAAGGATCTTCCAGGGATCGATACGCCATACAAGGGTGATCAGAAGCTGAAGCCAAACTCGAGGGAAAGCGTCAGGCAGCTGGAGTATTCTAGCGTTATCGAAAGTTTGATGTACACAACCACTGTCACAAGGCCTGACATAGCTTTCGCCGTGGGAATGCTGAGTCGGTTCACAAGCAACCCAGGGATTGAGTACTGGAAAGCTGTGAAGCGGGTGATGAGATATCTCAAGAAGACTCAGACATATGCACTGCACTACAACAGGTATCCGACAGTAGTGGAAGGCTTCAGTGATGCTAGCTGGTGTTCAGAGGTAGAAAGCGAGAGATCCACAGGTGGATATGTCTTTTCCTTGGATGGAGCTGCTATATCATGGAAGTCGAAGAAGCAGACTATACTCTCTCGTTCCTTCATGGAATCTGAATTCCATGCACTTGAAACTGTAGCAGATGAAGCAGAATGGCTTCGGGAGCTCATGTATGATCTTTCAGTGGTTGGGGCTCAGATACCGGCGATACCGATATACTGTGACAACCAGGCGACTGCGGCGGTGGCATCCAATGAGCTCTTCAACGGGAACAAGAGGACTGTGCGGTTGAAGCACAGGGCAGTACACGATCTTATCAAAAGAGGTGTAATTGCAGTGATTGATGTTCGGAGTTAGGAGAACCTGGAAGATCCGTTCACAAAGGGCCTCAAGCGCCAGTTGGTCGATGACACAGCTTGTAAAATAGGCTTGAAGGCATTCTGATAGTGTGTCTTTGTAATCCTACCACAAAGTTTTATGCTATTAGTTCAAAGAGAAATCTACTAGGCATCTAACTTTTGGTTCAAAGGAGGATCACTGACTGGGAAACTATCAGGTAACAGTGGGTACTTGTTCTCTGGAACATGGAAGGGATACGAACCCATAACCACTGTTGTCTACTATGTATTTTCTGTGAAAAAATAGATCCTGTGGAAGGTTGGCTTAAACGCCTTAATGAGTTCTCAGGCAGAGTGAATGCCTGGTGTGCTTTACAGGAAGCACGGTAGAGCAGCACTACAAGGAGTGAAACTCCATGCTACAGTGGGATGACTCCACCATGAGGTTTCCAGGTCTGGGGTAATGCCTCGGCTTTGCAAGCCAAGTCATAGCGGCGTAGCACAGCAAATAGGCAGGTAGCCTAATGTTGTATGACATAATTAAAGAGTTGTAGACAGCACTACAAAGGGGAGGATGGCCCCATGTTACAGTGGCACGACACTACGATGGGGTACCCAGGTAGGGATAAAGCCTCGGCCTTGTAAGCCATGTCGTTGCGGCGTAACACCGCAAGGAAGTCTTAGGCTTCATGCTGAGTAGATTGGCACTACAAAGAGGCTGAGACCTCATGCTACAGTAGTATGACACTACGATGAGGTTCCCATGTAGGGATAATACCTCGGCTTCAGGCCATGTCATAGTGGCGTAGCACCGCAAGGAAGCGCAAGGCTTCATGCCATGTCTCTTTAATAAAGAACTCACCTATAGTGTATGAAAAGAGATATCAGGCCGTCTCTTGAGGGTAAACTTGTAGACGCCCAAAATTATACACTAAAACCAGGATGGCACAGGGCCTTTAATGTGCAGCCAGAAGCACACGTAACTACACTTTGTGAGTGGGAAGAATTACAATTGTGGTACAGAATTCAAGGCGTAGTCCATTCTTGTATCACATTGTTATTTAACCCATGCGGGAAGATTCAAGTCGTCAGCGACATCTATCCTAATACAAAATGGACAGTTACTGTGGGGAACGCTCAACCCTGGACACATATATGTTGTGATATGTGGAGGATTGTTGGTGCTTTCTTTACATGGAGAGAGCTTGCTCTCAACATGCCTTGTAAAATTTTAGTCCCATATCGAAAATTGTCACGCCCCGATCCCGCTAGGGTCGTCCGTCTTGCCTGAATCCCTGCGGGATCGATCGTTCTCGCTAAGGCGTGATGCCGTGCAAGCCTAAGTTGCGCTTGCACAAGGCCATGTACCTGCACAAAAACAACTAGTCAAGCAAAAACACACGTACGCACCCATTAGTTAAGCAAAACACACGCACGCACCCATTCATTGCAGAAAACCAAATGGTGGACACAAAGATTTGAAATGGAAATACTTTCTTTTATTCATAAACTTGATAGGAATACAAGTACAAAGCTTTGCAAACTCAGAGTGCCTTATATTTTGGCTACATGATTCTCTTTGAAACACTCTTTTGAAAATAGTCGCAATGTCCATACATCATATCCCTCTATTATATGCTGAAAATAAAAGACACCTTCAGAAGGAAAAGAAAACTTGAAACTTGACTGGAATGAAACTGAAACTTCGAGGCGATCTACGAGCTCTACTGGGCAAGACGAGCTTCGGTGCCTCACTTGAAATCCCTATGTCTCCTTTTGCTTTCTGAAAAGGATGCCCACAACGTGGGTCAGCACACATCATGTACTGGCGAGCGGCTTTTGGCCGAACTCGTAAATCTCTCCACTAAATCAATATATTGAGCTAACATTTACTAGTGATCTTTCTACTTGTCTAGGTTCTTTCTAACAATTCATAAGAACATGATAGTAGAAATATATCATAAGCAACTTACCAACGCCGGCAGGCACCCCTGCACAAAACATGTTAGCACAATTTGCATAACGAGTAATTCATGTTCATTTTTGCAGATATTGAAGTTGTCATTCGGGTCATGCAGGTGGACTATTCTACATGTTGGTCCATAGGTTATCCCTATGATTAGCCGCTATGACTCTTTGGTTCAGCTCGTCGCTAAGGACTCAGATCGACTCCCATTTTCACATGGAGGCCCTAATCTCTCCTAGGCCGAGCGGTTCCAGGTGCCCCCAGATACCACCCGAGAGACAAATGTTTTCTTGTATACAAGTTGTCCGAGACCAAATGCATGCTCTAGCCGTTCTATCAGATGAGGCACATTTGGACTTATGCACAGATATACGACACATTTGTTTCGTGCCTTCAGATTCATCTCAATACATACAAGTTCGTCTGTACATGTCTACATTTCAGGCATACTATTGACAAGCAGATGATCATTATTATAGAGCAGATCGAGTAGCAACACATATTCTTGCATTTGATTCAATTCAATTATATTCTCTTATCTTTTGTGGATGTGGTATCGTTGATCATTGGAACAAGGCAACAGAGTGGACTAGAGATCATTTTATTAGGCGTACAGGTCAATGTTTGTTCGGTTGAAGTAACTCACCGAGATGAATCTTAGTTAAGAAAATGAGGGACTTCACGCGCCGTTCACGAATAATTCACGCGGCCTACATTGGCACCAACAGTTGATTAGCATACTTCGTCTCTTTCTCTCCAGATTCAGAATGAATGCGAAATGCGATGAAAGCGAACATTGAAAACCAATCATCGAAAACCAACACGAAAACGCATTCAACAAAACCAAGCAGCGAGAGAAAACATTCAGCAAAACTCTTTGATTCATTTCAATAGAAGTCAATCCATAAATTGGAAAGGTTCATTGTATTTCATCCGTGATCAATCGATACCGACAAAGGTTTCACCAAATACTCAGTTCATGACTGAGTCAACAAGCCGTAGGTATTACATAGTGGACCGCGAGGAGCGGGGCACTACAGAAAGCACCATGAGTTATCTCAACATATATACTTGGTTGTGTTGTTGAGAGATGCACATGGGGTGGTGACCCTAAGGAAGGAATCATGTGGGTGATTTTACTAGGAGGTAAGAATAAGGCTCCAAGGATTAAGCATTAATGCTTTTGTCATTCTCTTGGATTAGTTCTATTTGGAGCTAAGTCCCAAAGGGGCTTAGCGACTCGGACTCGGGATCATGGGCTCATGAGGCGTAATGTGGCGTTTTGTTGGCGCACTTTGCACTTAGCACGTCAGCAGTTATGCGGCTCATATGCGGCCATGCAGTCTTATGCGGCATGCGGTCTTATGCGGCATGTGGCTCATATGCGGCCTCATGCGGTCCATGCGGCTCTTTGGCCATGCGGCCACGCGACCATGCGGCTCATGCGGTCATGCGGCCATGCGGCTCATGCGGCCCATGCGGCTCATGCGGCCCTGCGGTCCATGCGGCCCATGCGGTCTATGCGGCTCATGCGCCTCATGCGGTTCATGCGGCCCATGCGGTCCATGCGGCCATGAGACCATGCGGCTCATGCAGCCAGGTTGCTGCTGCTGCTGCCGCATGGAGGGCTCCGCTGACTGTGCAGACTACAAGTCAGTTATGGAAAGACTGATTCAATTCGATTAATTCAGATCCACTTTTTGTGGAATTTGAATTTATTTCGTTGCTATCTTTGTGGGATTTGAATTAATCTCGTTGCTATCTTTTTAGGATTTGATTCAATCTTTCCATAACTGAAGAGGTGGCTAGGGTTTCCG